>JAOTQP010001286.1:6504456-6519102 GCA_026413545.1 Cichladusa arquata
TAGGAATGTTCACTGAAAGAGAAATTTATAAGGCAACATTCAAGTATATCTGCAGAAAATTAATTCTCAATAAATAATTCTAAATTAATATATCAATCAATCAATCAATCAATAAACAATATATTAAACATAATATATATATATTCCATCAACTGTATGTTCTGTGTACTCACATAAGCAATGATGACCTGAATCTTCTGATGATGCATGTTCATAACAAACTTGGTGAGGGATAGGTTACAAAAAGAGTTCCTCTTACAGCAACATTTGGAAAAAAAGTTAGAACTGCAGTTTGGTAATGGTAGTCTCTGGGGGGAAAAGTACGTGACAACATCCTTTCTCTGCAAATGGGGTTTTCTGACATACTTTCTCAGCTTATGTAGACCATGGAAACATGCTCACCTCTTTCACTGCCATAATCTGTGATAATCAGGGCAGCAGTGAACAGTGTTCTGCTGAAACATTAAGCACTTCACTAAATCACACCTGAGTAATTTAAAATTTTCAATGTGCAGGCTAAGGTGGCAATTGCCTGATTGTTTTAAAACAACTTAAACTCAAACTGCTCCTGGAAGATGCGCACCCTCTCTTGGCTGCACGTTCTTGCTGTCTCCTTTGGGCTGTGCTGGTGGTCATGCACTGAACCAGGTCAGCCTTGCAACCCTGCTGGGGCATGAAGGAGGTGAGAGGAAGGAGGGTACCCCAGCTTTGGTGCTCAGTTCCCTGGAGCAGAGATGGCATCATGAAACCAGAAGTGAGAGAGGTCAGGCCACGCCTCTGTATTTAGGGTGGTAAAAAGTGACTACAGCTGCAGGGAGATCTCAAAGCAATGCTAAATCTCAGAGATTAATTTATCTAACTTTGTGAGATTTAGTCTCAAAAACAAAGCCTGAAATTCTGAAGCATGCAATGAAGTGTCCAGAAGAAAATACCCTGTTGCTAGACCACCTGGAGGTGATCCAAAATGGTTTTTGTGCCTGACCCAACACTGGGCAGTTTTTACCCTTTCATTTTTGAGGAGATTACGATAGATCCTCAGGCTAAAACAATTTCTGCATAAATCCTCTGACAGCAGCAGAATTTCAACAAGAGTGATTTCACATATAGCAACAGCAGCAACAAGTGTGTTACAGTGCTTTCCCCAAGGACCTGCATGCAAGCACTTGCTTGGATTGATTAAACTTGATTGGGTTATTAGATGGTCAATAACAAAGGAGATGATCTAGGACAATTTAGAAAGTTGGGAAGCAGTAGCAGACTTGTGGGAACTGCACAGCCCATGACCATGGATTTCTGAGAACCTCTCCCTATCCAACAGGTATTTCAGAAGTTAACTGAAATATTAAAAATTACTACAAGGATCCTATGCAATAAGAGCAGGCTTTCTGACACCTCATAGCCATTAACAAAGCTCCTGGTTTTCTAAGAGACTTATCTGTGTCTATGTTAACTGGAAAATCTGCTTCTCAGGATGCAGCTATAGAAGGAGAATGGGACATGGAAACATCTGCAAAATATGTGCATCACTTTAAGTGGAATCACTGGTCTGACTGGTACTGAGGATGCTGAGAGCAAAGGACTGGGAAAGAATGGGGCTGGTTTGCAACAGAGGGGCAATGGGGGCTGACGTGGTTAGCGCTCTGAGATTAACATCACAGCTTCTAATTGAACATGATATATTGCTGGGTTTTTTTCTGAAATTAAGGATAACAAGAATTATTTAGAGAGCAACAGAGTTATGGGAGCCCAGAAAACTCTTTACCCCCTAATCTGGAGGCTTCAGCAGACTATTATGTTTGCCTGCTCTTCTAAAGTAAACCTAATAGTTCCTTCAAAAATAAAATAAAATAGCCAGAATCTTTCTATTCATTTTTCCCTCTTGCCATTGGCAAAGCCCCAACAAGCCAAAGCCTTCACTACAGTAATCCTCAACTCCACAAATTAATGTAAATAGTAACATGGAAATAAAAAAATAAAGGCATAATTTGTTTGATATACCCATTATTTCAACTGCAGGAGCAAGTGTTCTCCGTGCTATCAAGAGATGAGGTGCCTCTGAGAAGTTAAATAAAGCTGCTTTAGGAGCAGTGAAAGGGAACACAGGTCAGTTTGCTTCCCTTGGAAGCAACTCTGCTCATGTTTTAACACAGACATAAATGAGGGGTCTGGAGAATGATCAGGAAACAGTGCTGATAAGTTTGAGCGATTGTGGAAGTGTCTTTTGGAGGTAGAATTCAAACTTTATCTTCAATATTGTCCTCTTTCTTTGGGATTCTGTCTTGGAAAAAAAAATCCCACTTCACATCCAAGGGAACTAGCAAACAAAAATATTTAAATCATTAATTACAAGCATCTCTGCTTATATATGACCATGCATTGACCTATATATGGCTAAATGAACTGTGCCACAGCTTTCTTTTCTCATTTTATCACCTTTATTTTCAGTCCCTTTTGCCCTTAGAGTGTGTTGTCTCGCTGTGTTTTGCCTGTGGGATATTTCAGTCCAGGTAGCAGCCACATGCTCCCCTCCTCACTGGCAGCTCTTTGACTTGTGTCCTTTCCCACTGCCCACCATTCCTCAGTGGCAGCAGTGACTTGGCACAGAAAACGATGCTTGGAGGATTACCAGAGCACAGTCTTTGCAGGGACAGACAGGTGTTGACCACAGCAGGAGAAATAAATGCCCATTTTCTTTTTCTCAGGCTCGCCCACCCCCTCTCAGTGAAACAGGAGGTGAACCAGGCCCAGCCAGTGCTTTGATGCCTGCTGACGTTCTCCAGCTGTGCACTCCTCATCTGCCTCTTTTCTTTATTTCCCCCCCACCTCCGTTTTGAAGGATGAAAGTAATGACAATGTGGGATTCTAAATATAACCCAGCCACTTGCAGGTTCTGTGACTGCACTGTGGGCTGTGTGAAATCCGAGGCAAGAGAATGCCTGCTTACACTATTGCTTTAGGTGAGAATCTGTTTAGTGCCCTAAGACAAGGCTGGAGACACACAAAAGCCCAACGCTGAGGGAGGTGCTGGCAGTGGTTCCCTGAAACCCTCTGTCTGTTCCAGGTAATGTCCCCTCTGGAAAATGATGCATTCAGTGGCAGATCTCCATTACAGCAAATTAGGTATTTGCTAGTACATGAAGATTCATCAAGTGAAGCATTTCAGGGAGTGAGCACATCCATCCTCACCTCACAAGGGTACCCCAAGAGTACTTGATCCCAGTGAGGGAGTTATTTTTTCAGGCTGCAGGCCTCAGAGCTGAAGAAGTCCCTTCTGCTCCCTCACCTCCTCCTACTTCCAGCCACTTCTTCCCACTCTCTTACTCCTCCTTCTGCTACTCTGGCACAAGCATTTGGGCATGTGGTGAAGTGCAAAGGGAGAGCTAATCTGACTTAAAAAAACTCGGGCTGAAAAAGAAGAGGTGGGGGTTTATCTAGCTCAGCTCCCTGCTCTAATTTATTTGCAGCAACCTAGGAGGTACAAGGAGGAACAACGTAGGAGCAAGGACTCCTTTAGCAGACAAAGCTGCTCAAAATAATGCTCATCAGGCTATGATAGGATTTCCTTTTTGTGATTACTTCTTCCTGCCACCTGCAACGAGACAAGACAGCCCTGTGGCAGTTTGCTTGATGAGGATGCTCACAAGTGCTGGGTGCCCAACTGGGCATCAAAGGGGAATTTGGAAGAAACTGCCAAGTGACAGTCAAGATCTACATTCTACTTTGACACAGAGTTCAGTTTAAAATAAAAGTTTTTAACTAGTGAAGCTCTTCATGGTTGAACCTCACTACCTCCAAACAGAGAAACTACTATTTAGTTCAAAGCACTGGTAAGAGAAACCACTGGACCATTAGAGAATCCTCTACTGAAAGGAAAATATATCCTTGATTTATATCAAGGAGTTTTTCATCTGTACTCCGAAATATAATAGTTTATGTAATTTGTAAAATATCTTTCTATGAATTTTTCTTGTGATGTTAAGCATTATCATTGGGTACACAGATACATTTATATATATCTTTTACCTCCTTTGTTTTTCAGTCTTACTCACCTCTTGTCCTCTGGAGATAACTGGAGGCTGTAGAGTGTTTTCAATGAGTCACTTTGAAAGTGACTCTGGGGATCTGAGGTTGCACAAGTGCTTTTGAAAACACAACCAAGGACTTGATATACCCAGTAGCTTCAGGCATTAGGTTAAAGTGAAATAATGCTTCAAAACTAATTCCTGGCCATCAGGCAGTGATTCCAAGTGAAGACAGATAGCTCAGAGGCCATGTCAGTGTGCTGGAGGCAATAACTCTCCTTTTGTTTGTAATGAATCCATGGGATGATGAAGCCTGTGGGCTGAGGAAGAAGCTCCTGGGACAGATGATGAGATGAAGATGGGTCTGAGACCAGGTGCCTGATTTGGGACTGCCTGGGGGTGTCTCTGTCCCTTGCAGATCAAGAGTACTGAGCTCTAGGAAGGTAGATGATGACAGGTGGACTCTTAAATGGAAAAATACAAGCAGCCCTAGAGTGGGAACCAGATTCTTGCCTTGCGGAGGTGCTCAGAATTAAGGAGTCAGACTGATGCTTAGCTTCTCACTGGCCCATTGAATGTTGCCCTCTTTGCAGCTCAGTGAGCCACTGTCATAGGAGATGCACAGGAGGGGGGCTGAGCAGTTTACATTCTGATGGCTGGAAGATCTTGCTAGAGAAGTGGGAACTATGGGAAAGAAGAGTCTGGGTCCTTAACACCCTGGGATTGTGCTGCAGGGACTGAGTTGTCATCTCTACCCGTGTTCAGCAGTGAACCCCTGTGTAAGGCTCACTTGGATATACTAAGATCCTGTTTTATTTTACTTTTTTCCAGGGAGCTTTGCAGAAAGAAAAATTATGAGGCAGCCTTCAAGGGCTCACTATGTTTCTTCTTTTTCAGACCTCAGGTAAGGTTCATTCCAAAGTGATGACAAAAGTTGACATTGATGTATATATATACATACATACATACATACACACACAGAGACACACACAAACACACACACAGACACACAGATACACACACGTATATGTATACAATAAGTTCCTCTGGGAGTTACTTGGTACTGCAATAAGTGACCAGAATCACTATTTTGAGTTCCTCAAACTGGCTGATTTGCTGGTAATGTAAATGGGGAGGATTTGACCTTTATTCAATCAGCAGGCCTCTTTCTTCTTTCTTTTTTTTTTTTTTTTTAATTAATTGTATTAGAGAAGTCAGTATAGAACAAGCCCCTTGTATTTCACTTTTTTCAAATCCCAGCAGAAATGCTGGTGTCTGAGGTGTGGTGCACAGAGATGACCCATGACATTATCATTAGAAAATAAGTAAGGTTTCACAAAGTGATGATGCACTGACTGTGTCCCTGCAGTGTGCTCAGCAGACTGTGACTGCTGGATATTCTTTATTACCTCATTCTATGGAACTCTCAGCTCCTGAATTACATTAGAATCTCATATTTCATCTACAAAACTGTGAAGCAGATACATTTTTCAAACAGTATGAACATTTTTCTTTCCTATTTTTTTCAGGCCAATTCCATACCTTTCCTAAGGGAGCCAGAGTGCCTGGCTAAGTGGAAAAGTAATAGTGCATCTGCAAAGAATAGATAAGATTAAAACTTGCTCTATTGTAAAGGGTGCAGCTGCTTGATTGCATCTGCTTATTTTGTCAGTGTGTGATTCCCACTTTCCTCTTGTCAGGCTTTAAGATTATTAGTACTGAATCTTCACCTCATGGCTCGCATCTGCTGATAGTCTTTCTTACTCTGAACCTCATGGTGTGATAGCCTGAGATGCTGTAATGACAGGTTTTTATGCAAAAAAACTCCCCACAAACAACAAAACTAAACCAGCTGAGGAAAGGCATGGCACCCACACAAGTCCCAGAGCAGTACTTCTTCCTTAGCTGCTCTGAAGAGTTGCTACAAGCCTTTCTCAGAGTGGGAGTATAGGCAAGAGTAAATCTGATATGCAAGGATTTACGGTATAGTGGCCATGCATGTCTGCCTCAGCTGGGGGTCTGCTTGTAGTGTGGGTAAGCACATTTAATTTAACTTTGATCTACTTTGCTTGGGCAACAAGCAGGGTGAAGAGATCAATGGAAGCACCACCCACTCGGTTAATCACCCCCAGCCCACTCCACGGCTGCGCCATCACTGCTGCCCTCAGCTGAGATACAAAGATTTGGAATGGTTTGCATATGTTTACAGGTGCTGCAATTGTATTTTTATTTCCAGTTGCAGAACAGACCTGTTGCACTACGGTGTACGTGAAGGTGGTGTGTGAAACCAGGTGTCCACAGACTTGAAAGTCTTTGTTTTTGCAAACGCTGATGCCATGATACACGAGACTCGGAACACGGGGGTTGCCTCTGTATGGCAGTAGTATCAAAACATTTTGTTATTCATTAGAAAAATTCTGTACTTTTTGGAAACAGCCTAGTTTGTCTGCTCGTTGATAAATATTTCAGTGCCCCAAAACAAGTGGAGCTGAATGCAGGGAGGTATGAGTGGAGACATAGGAGCTGAGGGGGAAGCAGCAGGAAAATGTATTTGAGAAAATTATCTTTGTCCATATAGGAGAAGATGAAAATACTGCTTTGGGAAGATGCATTTCCCTTGATATATTATGTAGGGAAATAATAAGTTTTGAAAGTGACTGAGCTTACATAGCTTTAAAATGCTGAGGTTTGCATAAACCTTTATGGTGCTTGAGGTAGAGAAGGAAAAAAAGGTGTAAATCAATGGACAATTACTACAGGTCTGAGCACTTTGAAGTGAGTGACAGCTGTTGGATGTTGGACCTGTGAACTTAGAGTCAAAACAACACCTCACACTCGGCATTTTTACTACTAAATGGATGAATACTTGCAGTGAGTTAAGTCCAACTAGAGATTCTGGGGAAATTTAATATGCAAAATGCCCAATAAAGATGTATTTGCTTGAGTTAGCAGTAAGGTCTAGCTCCAGTTTTTGAGAATATTTTTGTGGGAAGGCCTTGGAGAATGAGGCAGCCCATTTCAGTGTTGGCAGAATGAATATCCCAGGATTTTCATGTAACTGAAGAGAATTAGCCCCTGGCCTCTCTGGAAGGCTGGGTTTCCACCTCCAATTACTGTGTGCCAGTACCAGCCTCAGAGCCCTTCTGGTGTGTGACTTCTTTCAACCTGAAAAATTCACAAGTTTTCCCTCAAAAGCTTTTTTAAAAATAGTTCTGCTTCTTAGGAAAGTTACACACAGAATCAGAAAGATAGTTCGTCTGAATAGCAGGAATTTAGGAGATGAGGAATGGCACGTGGCTTTTAACCAGCTAGTGCCCTACTCCTGCAGCAAAGCTTGGTCAGAGCCCGTTTTGTGCCTCTGGGGCTGATCCTGTCACATGCAGTTTGGATGTCTGTGATTTTTGAACAGCTGTATTCAGCTACAATAAATGTTTTCTTAAAGCCTGACTAGATCAAAATGATGTTTGTGTTGTGTGTGACAGTGCTGCGGTGACTTTGAGAACCAAAGACTTCATCACAAAGAGGCTTCACTGTATCTCTGGTTTGGCTGATTAACAACTGCATTTAGTAACTGGAAAAATATGTTGTTGCTTTGTTGATGTGTCAACTCATTTGATGTATTTTAAAAGAAAACAAACAACAAACTGCTTGTCCAAACGAGTCTACTGACATGTCTGCAGAGGTAGGCTGGGCTGGAGGATGTCGAGATCGTCTCATCAGATTATTGTGATCTCTTGTTTGCTTCATGGTCTGTATGAAGAAATCATTTCTCTGTTACCACCAGGTCTTCTGGGCCTCAGAGGAGGTTTCATATGGCATCGTTGTGACAAACACATCTATGCTTTATGAACAGCATGTCATGGGAAACTTAGCAAACCACGAAACTCGAGCAGGTTTGATATTGATAAAAACTACATTGCATAAAAGCTATCTGAGTGGTATTTTAATGACTCAGCCAGTAACAGGAGAAAATATTCCACTTGGTGCACAAGAGACAAGATGTGCAGCTGTCAATCTGGAGTAACAGAGGCTCAGTTCAGTTTGCAAACAATTTTATTTAAGGATGGAACCATTGGACAGGAGGTTCAGCACACACATATGGGTGACGCACTTCTCAGAGCGGGGGTGGTTCCATATCGTGTGGAGCTGGGTTATTGTTTGTATCCTGGATGACCCCTGCATGAACTTTAATCTCTCTCTGTCTTGGTGTTTTTTATTTGGGTGGCCATACATGCTCCAACAGTGACAAATTCATCACTGTGTTGCTGTGTTCTGTGCCTTTCTGCTGAGTTTCTGTAGCTATTTCAGGCAAAAGAAACAAATAGTCCTTTAGATAGTGGCACCTGGGAAGTTGCCTCCACTATGTTAATTTGTTAATTTGTTGTTGTCTAACTGTGCTGATGCTGCAATCTCTCTGTGAGGGTGATATTGGCCTTTAAGATTCTCAGCAATCTTCTATACACAACTCCCGAAAATCTTTCAGGCCTCTACCCTTGACTCAAGTTTGGTTGAAATTGCCCAGTGAGTGTGTTGGAGGGAGGGAAGAAACTATCATATAATACAAACCTTTTTCCTAAGAATACCAAACTGAAAACCCAAAGGAGGAATTTGAAAGTGAACACTACAATTACTACAAAAACTTGGCAAATACAACTGACTCTGTGCTATTCCCATGTTCAATATGGGCAGACTTATCTTTTCTTCCTTAAATTTACAATTTATTAGTGTATTGCTGGGATTGTTTAAATAGGATGAGAGAGTAGTTCAGACCTTCCCCAGGTACTGGCTAGACCTTCTGTTGTTTGCTAGAATTCTTAAGAAGTGCAGGTGTAAAATCCCCTGATGTAAAAATATGGCTTCTGGTGTACTCTTTTTTGCAAATTTTTTGCAAAATTTTTTTGCAAATTTTTTGCAAATTTCATGGTGCAGCATCACGAAGTACACAGAACTGAGTATATGGAACAAAACTGGATGTTCTGTTTTAAAACCATGTGACAGTTAGGTCATATACAATGTATATAATTGATATGGCTACTATGCAGACTTAGACTGTACAGTCAATAATCAGATTTTGAGGTAGATGGGCACATTAACACAGGTGAAAGTGATCATGAGTTTACTGCAAGTCTCCTGGTTTTGCTCATGTTTGAGGAATTGCTGCTTTAATTAATTATGAATGTTCTATATCATATTTCTGTTTGAATATGAGAGCTATCAAAATACAAACATATTATTTACATAGGTGTGAGAGTTGCTGCAGCTGATATTCTCAGCCAACACTGAGTCCCAAGTGCTGGACTGGCTTCAAATTACAGACGGTTCCTTGCAAAGTGCAAAAGGGCAATTTCTCAGCTGGGGTAAGATGAAGTTGTGAGAATTCAATCTTAAAGACAAAGAATCAGAGTGGTTTAAAATAAGCTTTGCATAGCCTCTACCTCAAAGGCACTTTCTAAGGCATTCAGCTACCATGGTGATGAATGTGGTATAAATAGAAAATAGATTAGATAGAATCCAAAATGTTTCTGAGTAGATCTAAATTAACAGTGGCCATTCAGGAAAGGGAGGTAGGAAGTCACTGAGCAAAATTTAAGAAAATACACACCAATAGTAAATCTAGAGTAGCTTATAGAAAGAGGAACGTAGGAAGTAGTTGATTATATCATGGCTGGTAGTACAATATCAACAGGAGTATTGGATTCTGATTCTGTTCATCCCTAGCACAAAAAAAAGCAGATACAGGAGATGTTTTATAAACCTGAGAAGCACTGAAAAATTTTTAGCTGGGAGACAAAAACTTCTTTTATACAGATAGGTGCCAGTAATGGCAATGTTCCCCCATGGATCTATGAAGCCCACAAGAGATCCCACAACAGTGGGATACACAACTAGGAAAGACACTCAGAAATAAGACACTTATTCTGCAAAATACATCTCTGTCCCCTGTCAAACAAACCCTCTTTAACTTGTCTTGTATCAGAAGACCCTGATACAATTTAAAGACAGCAAGTACTTTTTTAGACCATTTGCATAAGCAGCTTGTAGTTTTTTGCCACAGCATATTAAGGTCTGCTTGGCAGGAATTAAAGGCCTCGATTTGCAGACTTATTTAAAGGACATAATACTTCAGGAACATGGATGGTTCTGTTGTTTTCAGTGGGAGTACTCATGGACTTTAAATTGCAGGTGGACTGAATTACCCTGCTGAAGAACGGTCCCAGAAATAGCTGTGCACAGGTATAAATATGCAATAAGCTAATGTGTGCTTTACAGACATATCTTTGTATGAACAGTTCACACTGCTTTTTTTGGTAGGCTTTGCAGCCAAGGGGCAGGTTTAGCTTCTTCATCCATTTACTTTCTAGTGATTGAGTAACACTCTGTGATTGCTGGTGTGTGAACATCATTACTTGGTGACCTCTCCTAAGCAATTGTATGATGACAACTGCGTAACAGCTGCTCTTAAACCAGCCTCAAGTTTATGATGATCAAGGGATTAAAGACCTGTTTTTTGTGCTGCTGCTTTCCAAGCTTCTGAAGTGAGCCTTTCTTGTTGTCATCACTTCTGATAGTTAGAAAACAAAGTGGGAATTCAATCATGTATTTGTGACTGAGATGTCAGCACTGATTTTGGCTGGTACGTTGAACAAAATCAGAGGGGATAGTTTATCTAACTCAAAAGCAATTCACTGAATATGATAGCAGTTCTCCACATCAAAAATCAAAATGTTTAAAGAAAGAATGCTGACTGGACATGTACGTAAAGACTGAAATTTTAGATCTGAAAGTAATTTTAAAAAGACCCCAAAACATATTACTTTGGATGAAGCATGATAGCTGGACAGCACAGAAACTTCAGGGAACATGTGACAGTGCTTCCTCAATCTCAAGTTACACAATTCAAGATATTGGTGACCTCTCTGTGAGGAGGCAGAAGTGCAGGAGAATGTTCTCAGGGCCTCCATGGAAGTGTCCACCAAATAAGATATACACCCTGACAACTAATCCTTTCAACTAGAATCTACCATGAACATGTGGCCTGCAGGGAGGTTGTTTGGGCAATGTGAAGACCCACAGTGCCAGCAGCACAGTCCTTCAGCAGATCTTAGGTGTTATCAGTACCAGTGAGACAGCAGAGTGCTTTTACAGAACAGCTCAGCAAGGAGGCAAAGCTGACTGAAGCCAGTCTCAAGCAGGGGAGAGGTTATGTAAACAAAGAAAGCATTTTTTTGTAGTCTCATTTGAGGGTATGCAAACACTATTGGTTAACCTGCTAATTCATTTGGTGATGGCCCTGGACTCTGAGCTGCCACTAATCTTGTGCATCTGTTTTGTTTAAGGACCCCTGTCTCCTCCTGGCAGATTACAGATGTAACCAAAGCTGGGTTTCCATTACCCCTTCCCTGAAACAGCAACAGGATATAGCTGGGTGTGGCACTATTACCTTTGGAGATGCACAAACTAGAACACAATGTGCAGCTCATTTTAACACAAAGCATCACAAGCATCCCCTTCTCACATTCTGACCTCTGGTAGCTAAGTGCAGATGTGCATTTTCAAAGTTATCTGAGTTTCTTGGGATCTGCTCTGTTAGCTCTGAATAAATTCTCATGGGAGTAAAGGATTATCAAAGCTACACCACCTTCTACCCCTTCGACTACTTTCTTTGTTGTAAACATACAGTAACATCAACACTTTAAGATAAAATCCCTAAAATAAAAAGTAAATCCCCAACCTTCTCCTGCCTACACAGTTCTGCCTTTGAGTCTGAAATGAAAGAGTGGCAGATATTTAACCACTCATTAGATAACATCTTTTAGATATTATCACTTAACACATTCCTGGAAGGCATTTGGATGCTGTAATGAAAAGAGGTGTAGACAAACCAACATAAGACAACAAAGCTTAAATTATGTAACTCGTGGCAGACACTGAAAGACATCCAAACTGAGACCTCCTTGGGTGTCCATTTCCCTTCCAGCACAGCTTAAACTCAGCAACTGTGGTGACCTACACAGTGTTGAGAGCAGAAGGAGATAATGATGTCTGTGGTCTTGAAGCATGAAATGAAAATTACAAGGGCTGTGTTCTGAGGGTGAGGCCCGGGGATCCTCCAAACACCCCATGACGGTGCCTTTGGAAGAATCTATCATTCCCTGTATCTTAGATGGTGTCTCCATCTTCCTTTTCTAACTGAGAAACTAGTTATCGTTATTGCCAGTTAAATAATCATTGCATACGGAGTTTCTAATACAGCACCAGGATGAATGAATGTTTTCACATATCTCATTGCTGTAAGACCATCAGCTGTATGTCATCACAGTTTCATGGCACAATTTCTCTTCCAGATACTCCATAGAATTGTCTCTATATTATTTAAACTACAGACAGATGTCATCTTCTGAAACAGCTTAAGATGTTACTATGCCTTACCCCTCTCCTCACTTCTGCTAACAAAGCAACTTGTTTGAGTAATCCCTAACCCACTTCAGGCACAATCAACACAGTTACAGTGTAGGGCTCCTATTTAAATTGTTTGAACTCAGCTGATTCTGCTTGAAGTGGGTTAGGGAGCACTCAAACAGCTGGGAGAGCTATCCGGGTAGTTATCAATGCCCAAGGGATTCTATAAACGGCTTGAAAAGAGAACGGCAGGGCAAAAATGTTTCAAACCTCTGCAGCTGTGTGCAAATTGAATGTCTACAGAGAGCCTGTAAGCTGCACATGAGCTATTGCAGTACTCGTTTTCCAGATGAGGTGATCTCTCTCCTCAGCTGTAATAGCTAGCAGCTTCTTAAAAAAATAAAATGAAATGAAAGTTTAGAATTATAAGAAAGTTTATGGTGATGTGCCCATATAGCATACGAGAAGATATTCTCTGAGCCCAGTGCAGCATATTGTGCAACAGCATGGGAGAGGGGAAATTTTGGCCAGGAAAGTCAAAGCATATTCTTTCTTTTATCTGTTGGATGCTAAAGCAGCGCCTTCCATGTGCTGTTTGATTTCACTGGCCAGACAAGGAGGGGGGCAGACAATTTCCATCACGCTCCAATCCCCAGCTCTGGAGGTACTTATTAAGAGTCTGAACATTCACTGTTCCAACCCACCGATAAGGGAGCCCATCCAACAAGCAAATTGGGCTCCCTTCCATCATGCTCTGTATCTTCCAAAATCTCCAAGGGGAACAGAGTGAACAAATATGTTGAGCGAGTGTGCTCAGTTTGTGGCAAACGGCAGAACAACCCCCCCAGGACATATGCACAGTCTATAGCCATCGCACCAACGCTGGCTATGAGGACCAGAGGATGCATCTCATTAATTATCTTCCACCAGCCTTTAGTCAGCACGAGCTGCTGGTAAAGTAATGTGGAGCTGGGAGCGGGGGATAGGAAACTGCCCCTCCTCCTGGGAAACACGCTTGCTCTGTAGTTCATGCTCAGGCCAAGGCATCTGGAGGAGCTATTTCTGGCATCACCATGCACTCACTCGCAGTGTGACCGGCGCTGAGTCACACATCATTATCCCGTATGCAAATTAGATGTCAACAACTTTGCAGGTGATGTTTGTTGAGGCCTATCTTTTTTTGTTCGAAGTGCTCAAGTGTACCAGTACATGGTATTCTGGGCTGACCTGGAGGATCTGTGGGCTGTAGCGCAGCCACCTGCACCCAAGAAACAACATTTTGTGTTTTTACAAGTGATTGGTTCCACGTTGGTGTTTTTTCCGGGGGCAAACCCCACCTTCACTGAGACGTGAACCGAGGCAGGTCTTGCTCGGAGGGGCAGCAGCATCTGCAGCATTTGCTGGGGGTGGTGAGCCTTTTATTCTCCTTGCAACATGCGTTGTAGCCCTTGCCATCATATGTGCCTTGGAAGAATCACAGAATATCCTGAGTTGGAAGGGACCTACAACAATCATCAAGTCCAACTCCTGGGCCTATACAGGATATCTCCAAGAGCCACACCATGTGCCTGGGGGCGTTTTCCAAACATTTTTTGAAGTCTGTCAGGCTGGTGCTGTGGCCATGTTCCTGGAGACTCTGTTCCAGCACCCAACCACCCTCTGGGTGAAGAACCTCTGCCTAATATCCAACCTAAATTTTTTAATATCTAACTTAATATGATTTTAAGGTGATGAAATTCATCACGTCAGGCCATGTAGCAGGGGCCCTGGTTGGCATGGGTGAAGGAAGTGCTCTCACAAGCAGCAGAGTGTGGGACCTGAGCATGGTGCCAGCGGTGTGGAATAATGAGTGGAACGTGTTGGCTTCAGCTGGGGTTATTTTCTTCACAGTGCCTAGTGGCTTGTTGGGATTTGTGCTGAGCACAGGGCTCATAATACAGAGATGTCCATTCTGGGGAACAGGAGTTCAGTTCGGAATGAGCAACCAACCCACGCAGGTGGTCGAGTCACCATCTCTGGAGGTGTCTTAGAAAGCCTGGACGTGGTCTGGTCGTGCTGGGTGGCAGGCTAGACTCGAGGACGTCCGAGCTCATCCCCCAGCACGGATCTCCGCCACAGACACACCGGGCTCTCCCTCACACCGCGGCCGCGGCGGCCCCGACCCGACATGGCGGCCCGGGCGCGGGCGGCGGCGCAGGCGCGGGGGGCGGCGCTGGCAGCGGCC
>JAOTQP010001286.1:6519465-6533505 GCA_026413545.1 Cichladusa arquata
GGTAGCAGTGAGGGCATTCAAAAAAACTCTTCCTCTTGCTGAGACTTGCATGTTTATTTGATGCAGGATGTGTCTTTGGCCGCTGCGGGCCCGCCCGCATGGAGCCCGCGCCGGGGGAGCCGGCGGCCGCCCGGATGGTGGCGTAGGGCCCGCACTGCCGGCCCCGCAGCATGGCGAGCTGCCTGCCGCCCTGCGTGATCGACGGCGGCACCGGGTGAGTGCGGGCAGCGGCGACCGGCTGCCGGAGCCCGTGCTGGGGACGGGGGGGTGTCTGCGCGCCGCGCCCCTCCGCCGCCTCCCGCTGCTGGCGAGCTCTCCTGCCGTGTGTCCCGGTGCTCTCGCGGCTTGCTGAGGGTTTCTGTCCCCTCCGGCCTTCAGCTCGTGCCCATCGCTCTCGTCCTCCCTCTCCCCTCCAGCCATTCCATCCCGCTGGAGCGCGGAGCGGGGCAGCCCTGCCGTGTCCCCGCCGTGCGTGTTTCTCTGTGCCCTTCTCGCCTCTCGGGACCCGTTTTCGTCTGTGTCCTCTGGCTTTGGAGTATTGCGTGATGCAAGTGCTAAAATTGAGGACGGGTTTCAGAAGGGGAGAGGAGCCGGGATCCCGCAGAGAGCGGTGCAGAGACGATGCCTGGGCAGGTTGCGGAGATGCCCTGGCCGGGTGCAGCCGTGTGGGTGCCGTGCACGCCACAGAGCGCGGCGAGCGCAGCTCCCCTGGCCGCGGGCCGCTCTCGCTGCGGCTCCTGCCTCGCCTCCCCCTTTGAAACCAGCCGTCTCCAATTTTAGCATTTTCGGCTGAGGTAGGAGCGCGCTGCCTTGCTCCAGTGAAGCGCTTGGTCATCCCTTCACCTTTCTCGGATCAGTGTGAGATTTATTCCATACTTAACCAAACCACGAGTTTTGTAACTCAAGCCTTTGAGGGCGGGAGTGACTCTGAATTGCAGAGGTTTTGCCTGGGAGGCGTTTCAGGAGCGGGTCTGTCCTACCTCTGTGCTCGAGCAAACCCGTTCAGCATCCAGTCCTGCTGTGCTTTAGGGGGGAGATGTCAGAGGGAGCTGTGATGAAGGTAATACGGAATCCGTGGTGTGCTTTTGCTAATTAATACCTTTTCTTTGGCCCAGCAGTTACAGACAGCTCTGAGGAGAGGAAGTGAAGCACCGGTCCATGAGTAACTATTCATGCACTAGCTTTACTTGTCAGGCTTAGTATCACTGATTGCATTAATTTAGCCTTTCCTCTGCAGGGAACTTGCAACACTATTTTAATTTCTTTAATACTTAGAAAGTTATCTTTACAATTTCTTGAAATGAACAATTTTTAAAAATCCAAACCCCAAATGAAGAAACGCCAATCCCTAGGTAACTGCAGGAAGCACCTTCCAGTGTTGTGGTGCTACATTTCCTTCTCCTGAAAAAGTGTGTTGTATTTTGAATATGTCTATATTAAACTGTCATTAAAGTTTTAGAAATCTTTGCCTGTTTCTGCTTATACCTTAGCTTACCAGAAACCAGCTCTGTTCCTCATTGAGGAATACAGGAGTTCACAGCTGGAGACTTTGGAAGTAGAATGGAGACCAAATTCTACCTTGTGTGTAATTCTGCTTGCTCTTTAGATACATCTTGGTAGTTTCCCAGGTTTCTTTTGTATATTTGCTGAAGATATTGAATCCACAGATCTGTTAATATTACAGGATTACTACTTGATAGTTTTGGGAGAAATGGGAGGTCTAGGTGGATCCTGTAGAAAGGGTTCAGTAGAAACTTTAAAACCCAGAAAATGCATTAAATGCCAAAGCTGCCTTTTGCAGGAGACCCCCTTGGCTTTCAGTTTGTGGAGTAATTCCAGTGTTACACTAGCAGTAGATATTGCTGGCCAACAGTTACACAAAATAAATAAGGATAGGACATTGCTTATTGTGTCTTTTCAAAGAAATAATAGTTGAAGTAGAATTTCTAAAATTTTTTTAGTGTTTGCATGGGCAAAGCTGATGGATTGTTTGTGTGAGGCACATGTATATTGTTTTGTTTCAGGAAGGGTCTGTCCCCAGATTATGCACATTTATTTTTCAATGCCTCCAAGTGGTCTTAATTCACAGGAGACAACATGATATCTCTGCTGGTGGGACTTGTGCTTGACTTTGCTGTAGGGCACTCAAAAATGGAAGACTTTTCAGCAAAGAGACTACTGAATGTGAAATAAGTTATTTTGCAGAATTCGGGATGAAATGAGTCTGAACAAAAGCAGCCAGAAGAAGTAGCTTGACTCATTGATACGCAGTCTCTGGAATTTTCCTCTGTGTGGGCTGCAAACCTTCTTATTGTTAGAATGAATCTACTTTGGGTTACAAGCTTCAAACAATTCATTCAAATTATTCATGAAAGGGCTTTCAGATGAAAAATCTGGAAGAGCATAGCAGAAAGGGAAAGGTATATGCAGACATGCACTGTGGGACATTGTGTATATAAAATACACTTTTCTGCTTAAATCTCTGTTACTGAATGAGGTGTTCTGTCCAGCCACTAATCCATCTTTTTCATGTAAAGGATTTTAAGAAGTTTGTTAAAAGAATGGTTTTGTTGTTTGCTTTGTGCATATGGAGGCTGACTTAAATTACTCGTACTTGCAGTCACGTGCCTCAGTCCTGTAAAGTGCCAGAATTCCTAAAACAAAGTAAGAGCAGACCTTCAGTGAGAAACATATTTTTATATCAGTACAGGATAACGCTCCTTTAGTCTATTGGATATAGATGACTTGAATTCCCTTAGCCACGAACTGTTCACTCTTTATTCACAAATCTTGCAGAAATAGTTAATAATTTGCTATAATCTTTTCCATTAGTATTTGCAAATGACTTGACATAGTGCAATTTTGATGCACTACATCTTGATTTTCTCTGCATGAGGTTCTCCTCATGATCAGTTTACACATTGCTGTCACTCTTTGTGGAGAAGGGCATGCTATTTTTAGTTCCTTAGGACTACCAGGCCTTTTTGTGTTGCTGTTTTAAATAGCTTTAAACTTCACAACTAGTTTTATTACTTGGCATTTAGCTGTGGGACATCAGAACAATAGTAGGTGGATGGGCAAAACAAAGATATCTTAAAATACCTCTCTTTAGTCTATTTGCAGACACTGAGGAGTGCTTCTGGTTTGGGTGTATTTTATTGAAGCCATTCCTTTTTAGTAAAGAAAAAGTATTTTGGCAAAGTCTTACAGATGAGTTCAGAGGTAAATACTTGATTTCTGGGAGAAGTGAGCTGGACTGGGTCTTAGGACTTGAAGTTTAAGCTGTTTTTTGATGATGTAGCTATTAAAGATATCTGGATCCTCAGAACACGCTATGTTTCCCCTCTCTTGCTATATTTCTGATGCCTAGTGAGTTGCTTTAGCCAAGTATCACCTCTGTTCTTCTCATGTGAGGCATGTGAACAGGCATTATTGTAATTGCTGTTCAGGGTCTAAGGAGCTTGAGTTAATTAACTGTAGTTTATAATCACAGGCTTCAGTTCTGCTAAGTGCTAGACTTCCTCAAGAAACCCAATGGCTCTACTGTACTCTTTTTTCTTTATAGTGGCTGCTGGTGCTCTTGGGTAAATTGTGCAGACAAAATAGATTTTTTTTCTATTTGATATTTTCTCCTTCATGGCTTCTTCATTCCCATCCCTCAATTTCAAAAGTGCTTTTCCAAATCTTCATTAGGAACTCGTGTTGCAAGTTGCTCAGACATACTTGTATGATAATAGAGTCTGCTGTGGCAACCTGGCATCACAGGTGTTCTGGCAGCAGTAGCCTGGTTATTCAGTCTCTTAGCTGTCAGAGAAAGTGTTCTATTTACAGAGGCTATTTGTTTGTTTACAGGACTTTCTCAAAGCATTCTGCTATTTTTAATCACATCATATTTATCTTTTCAGAGGGTTTTTTTGTGTGACTGTAACACGTTGTTTTGAAGATGTGGACCAAAAAAGCAATAGAGAACGTCCAAATGCTAAAATAGCCGCATTTGGACTTTGCTTTTTCGCATACTTGTACAGAGAAAAATTTGGTGTCTTGTGTTTTCAGATGGATAAAGGAACTGCTTGAGTTTGTGATTTGTTCTCATGCTTTGGGAAGAATTTTCCACACATATCTCTTCTCTCTAAAGTGGTTAAGGCTGCAGCATCTACTTCCAATGCAGTCCATTTGTATTATGTCAATTCTAGATACAAGTTTTTCCATCTTGGTGGGACCTCAGAAGAGAACAGGGTTAGGATGACCAATCCTCATGCATAAGTTTGTGAAACTGGCTTGTGTATGATTTCATCACCTGGTCAAAACAGTATGAAGGAGATCACACTATTTTTAGAAGTTGCTTGTTTCAACAATATGTAATTTCCAGAGATTTAAAAAAAAATGAGTAGTCCTCCAAATCTCCTTGCATGAAATAGCCTTAGTCTATTGGATCAGTTTCCTGCTAATTTTTAGTGCAGTATCCTATATTTTGGCCAGTTTCCAGTAGGTTCCTATCACTGGCAACAAATTGCTGCTTTTAATGAAATTAAGTTGGAATAATGATTATCTACACATTCTGCTACAGCTGTCTCTGTAATTTTACAGATCACAAGATGTTGCATTACCATTAGTCTGCTAAGCTGTAACCCAGGAGAAAGAGAACTATGTTTTAATGCTTAAATATTCATTGGAGAAAGGACTGAAGACCAGGTAACCTCTGTAACTGTTTAGGTCCAGAGCCTTTCCAGTCAGTGAATATTTAAATATTATGAAGGAAAGGGAGGATTTTCTGTAGGAGGTCTAGAAATGGGTCACACAAACACTTCAGTGTATTCTTGATAGGTGGAATGAGTTGGGTCCTGCTGGGCAGAACAGAGATCTGGGACCAAGTCTGCCGTGTCCAGAGGCTCCTGGATAGCAAAGTGCAGCACAACTCCATAATCTTATTTTCCTTCTCTTCCCGCGTGGTCGTGGGAGAAATGGGAATTTCCCTTCCATTTGGGTTTGTCAAAAACACTTGAAATGTGGCTGCTGGTTCCAGTCTGTCTCTTGTTTGATCCTAAGCAGTTTTTTTTATAACAGATTTTGTTTTTTTGCTTATTTGCTGAACCATTGAACTGAGAATTAGTTATTCTCACAGTTTCAGTAATAGTCTTTCATGGATTAATGGCATGCAAAAGTAATCTTTCTATATGTTACCTTCTGTGAGATGAATTCTTTGAAGAAATTCTTTTTCATTATGCTGAGAAATAAACTTATTTGGTAGTTTTTTCACTAGGTGAATTAACCCAGGTTAAAAACGAATCTGTAAAATACTGAGCTGTAGGGATTTGGTAACTTTACAGGTTACTCTAGTAGGGGGATCTGATCCATTCTGGAGAGGGAAGGTAAAGCTCTTGCAGACTGGTAGCCCAAATTGACTTTTAGAGAGTGTTTTCTTCTTTTAATTCTGTGAGTGGGTGTGAGTTTAGCATGTGTGTTGAGGGGGAAAAGATGGCAAACTGAACTCACCTCTTGGCCAGACTTTAGTTTAAGAAGTGAGTCTGGTTAGACTGCAGGAAGCTTTTAATTTATTCATGCACTCAGATATATAAAAATAGTATGAAAAATATATATATGTATTTGTATGTATGTATATGTAGATACTGTCTTTGGTTTTTTGTCTCTGAGGCTTGAAGGGCTTTTTTCATGATGTTTCTGCCTAATTGTCATTTCTAAGTCTTGAAACCAGGTCTTTTAAACAACGAAAAAAAATTCCTTGGTTTTCATTATGTTCATTTAGTCATGATTCATTTCAGAGAGAGAAATAAGAGGAAGTGGCCTGTACTAGTCTTAAATCCCAGTGGAACTCCTGTTGTTGCTTGTTATGTTTTAACAATATTCCCTAGGTAGGCCTCATTCTAAAATGTGAAGAATCTATACAATAATAATCATAAAAAGGATTTTTACTAGTAACATCCTTCTTTACAGTCAGTCTCATTTAACATCCTGATTATGTTTTTCTGAGAACCACAGCAAGTGTGCATAAACAATTTGGATTAGACTGAAAGCATATGTCTATAATGATGATTAAAAACCCAACAAACCCTTGCCTCCAAAACATAGTCCTTGTCTTTTTAGCCTTGGGGGGGAATGGCTTTTCAACTATTGTTTGAAGTCTATTGAAGCTATAGCTTTGAAGAAAAGTTGAAATATAAATATTTAAGTTCCAGGGTCATTGATAATTCAATTTAGATTAATTCCTTTATCTAAGAAAACGGTGTTTCTTAATGAGTATTTTTATACCAAATACTCTGTAAAGAGGAGTTTACTTTTCAAGCAGCTAATGAAGCTGTAAACTCTCTGCTTTGGCCATGGCGTAATATTGTTTGCAAATATTGAGAGTAAGATGCAAAGACTTTAAATTCACTTTAGGACCTAGGCTGGGGCTGTTCTCATTTAAGAATATCGTGGCTTTAGGTTTTTTGTGTAAAAATGATGTGAACAATGCTGATTGCCTCAAATCATGCTGCTGTTGTACTTCTGTTTCAAGCTAATGGCAGTATTCAAGAATGACATCCATCTCTGCAAGCATTCAGTCAATTTAGTTGGGTTGGTTTTTCTTTTAACATTGTTTCTGATGTGGGTTTTGTTATTGTGGGGTTTTTTCTTTTTTTTTTTTTTTTTTCCCTAGGAAATAGAGCTGTTTTTCATAGTCTGGGATGTTAATTATTTCTAGTTGCTAAAGACCTGGAGTAGCTTGAAGCCACTAATAACTGTAGAAATTTTTATGTTAAAATTACTTTTTTTACTTCCTCCTTCTTTTTTCCTCTTGATCTTTTACTTGTTAAAATAGATATTATATGTATATTGAAAGAAATGCTTTGTACCATCTGCTGCCCATTTCTAAAGCATTTCATCAGTGCAGGCTTGCTTTGCTGTAGTATTTGTGTTTTATCACATCACATACCATACCTGTGACAAAGTGAGTGGTTTGCTAAGGGCCTGAAAGGGAGTTTTGTCAGGATTGTAACAACAGTTCTCAGCTCTGATTTATACTTGTGGCACTGTATTATTTCTTTCTTTTCCTGTATTTGAGAATATTAAACAAATATGTAAAGTCTAAGGTTCTCTTTAGTCGTGGTAACTGAAGGGTAAAATCTGCACAGCCCTAATTTTTACCAAAGGATGCAAGGTGACATGCCTGTCCTTTGTCATAGCTGGTCAACAAGATGGAAAAAGTAAGAGTAGAGTTCTCACACTTGATAGTTCTGAATAATACTAGCAAAATCTGTAAGCTGAAGTTGAAAAATAAATCAACACCTAAAATATTTACCACTTTGAGCTTTCTTTTCAGCAGGATGATACTTGAAAAAATAACCCAGACACGGACATGGCGTGTGATGCATGTTTCACCTTTAGTTTTAAGAAGTGGAGTGAATTGAAAGTATTTTTTTCTTCATGTTTTTGCATCTAAATGCATCTAATGACCCAGTGATTTTTTTTTTTTCCCCACTAGGTATACGAAGCTTGGCTATGCAGGAAATACAGAACCTCAGTTCATTATCCCATCATGTGAGTTGATTTTGTTTCAAATTGTAACATACACTGCTGTCACTGAGCACTTTCAGGATTAAATGACGTGCTTCCAACTCCCAGCTCAGCCGTCGTAGTCCCGTGTCCATCTGGGAAGTGAGATTCATCGTGTTAGCATCTTTGGCTGGAGTGTAGCTAAACAGAGCTCCTTGTTTGCAGTTAGCTAGGACTGTTGCTCATTAAACCAGCTCTTGGTTGCTATGACGAAGATGAAGAGAACTCCAGTCCAATTTCCTTTTTATCTCCATTATTTTTTTGCCAGGACTCTTGAGCAGACAGAATGCAATTTACCTCCTGTCTACCTGACACCATGGTTACAGCCTGGATAATCTGGGGAAGGCTCCCAATCAAATTAAGTACTAAAGTGCAGGTGGTGTCTGCCTTATTTACATTGTCTGGGACTGTAGACAGTATAATATTCAAAAAAGTTGTTCTTATTAGAAAACGTTCCTTTTGGGTATGTGTTCACCAATTAAAATGTTCTTGCACATTTAACATACTTTTGTTGAACAGATTTACTCTTTAATTTTTTTGTGTGTTAAACTTGTTTAAAATGTTAAACTTTTCTGGTGTTCTTGATTTTAATTGACATCTTATTAGTTTCTCTGAAATGCTGTATATATATATTTATAAATAGCACTGACTATGTATTTACATCTACAGTGGCATCTGTTACCTCCATTTATATTAAACACTGCTTTTTACTTTTTTGTAAACTTTGCCAATTAACTACTTACTAATGCTTCTAGACTACCTTGTAGGTACTCACAGTAGGAACTATAAAGATAAGGAAATTATAAAGGTAATTGATGGCCAGAGAAGTGAAGGGGACACACGTTCTTCACCAGGTGTAGCTGCAGTGCTGCTTGCAGTCTCACTGTTTTAAATATTGTAAAATTTGAAACCTAAATCACTGGTAAAGATTTAAATGTCTTTTGTTAAAAAAGTTGGATAGCAGGGATTTCCTGTGAATTTGCTATAAATCCTGTTTTATACAACCATAAACCTGTTGGGGGAGGGGTAGATGTTTTTCCAAAATAATTGTTTGCCTGTGACTAACTTTTTGGTGCTAGTAGTATTTTATGTGTTTGTGGATAGTGTCTGCCTACTTTGCATTTTCTGCTATATGTTGTTTGGATCCTGATTATGACCTATTAAAAGAAAACTATATAAATAAGGTTACATTTTAGCAGTACTTCATTCCATTTATATTTTTAGCTTGCCCCAGATTTGATTTTTGCTGTCTCATCTTCTTGCCTACAGCAGCCATCATCTAATAATTTTAGTGATAGTTGCAGGCTGCTAATGGGAAGCATAAGTGTCTCCAAAGATCTGTCTGTAGCACTGAAAATTGATTTCTCCCCTCCCTCTTTCCTCTTTCTCACCAACCAAGATAATGACTCCAATACTTATTTTTGAATACACAGTTTATCTTCTCTGGTGCTCTTCCTCTTTATTTTAGTGTTAAAACTCAGAAAATCATGTTGCTTTCTGGAATGCTGCACTAGTACAGGTTTAGTGACTGCTGTAGTCTGTAACAAAATGCATTTTCAGTATTTTCTGTGAATTACTATGTACAATAATGGAATGGGTGACCAGAATCCTGCAGGATGCAGTGAGAATGACTTGGCTCTGTTGGCTTAATGGTAGATCACTTACATGATTTCTACTTTTTATCTCCCAATTTTTATTTCTGAAGAAGAATCCTTAAGTAAATAAATATTCATCACTTGGTATTTTGCTGGTTAAATTTTGTTTTGATTTGTTTTTTGGGTTTATTTTAAGGTATTGCAATCCGAGAGTCAGCCAAAGTGGGGGACCAGGCTCAGAGGAGGGTGATGAAAGGTGTTGATGATCTGGACTTTTTCATAGGAGATGAAGCCATAGATAAACCTACCTATGCTACAAAGGTGAGCATTCAGGAGACGTAGACAGCCTTTCCCAAGTCTCACATTTTTATGATAAAATGTGCTAGGACTTCTGGATAGCCATTCAAAACACGTTTGCTTATTTTGTAAAGCATTTTTATTGCTTTTTAAAAACTGCACGATTTGGTTCATGGCTTTACCCTTTTTTAGATATCTGTTTTACTAGTGCTGTCTTATGTGGTTGGTGTTTGTGTAAATATTCATTGATACAGTGCAGCTGTTCAGTTTTCAAAATTCTGAGCTATTAAAATAGTCATATACACTGAATATTTAAAATCTTGCTGAAAGTGTACCCTTTTAACATGGCATACAAACAGGGAAATGTGTTGGATACTTTTGCTTCAGGGAATGTCACAATTGTTTTGTGAAGGGCTGTCTTCAATCCAGCTTTTCTGTGAATCATATTTTCCATACCCTAGTAAAAGACTTCTTGTACTTACAAAGTGTTACTGGTTTATGAGCTATGTGGAAAAAAATCATATTTTATATATCCTTCTGTATTACTTTAAATGTCAGCTGTGTTCTTAACATCGAACAAAATGTAAACATCATCTCTGCCAGAAATTTTAGTTGAAAAATATATAACCTATATGGTTTTTATTTATTTTTATAATATGGAAAGGCATATTGAAGCCAAGTATGATTCTCAACTTTCTATGTGATAAAATTTATATAAAAAGAGGTTAAAGCACAGTTCTGCAACAGACTAACAGGAATAGAGTCTGGAATCTGGCTGCTAGTCCTGCAAGGTAGAATTGGACTTGGAAGTACCTGGGAGCAGGAGGTAACTTTGAGCTGTGCCTCTGAATTAAAGTCAGGATGGAGGCTTTGATAAGATGAGATGTCAGACTGTTCCTGTTGCTGGGTTTACTTGTCCTTGCATGATCCAGTGCTGACAAGTTTTGTTGTTGCAGTGGCCTATCCGACATGGAATTGTTGAGGACTGGGACCTCATGGAGAGGTTCATGGAGCAGGTTATTTTTAAGTACCTTCGAGCTGAGCCCGAGGATCACTATTTTTTAATGGTGAGTTAATGAGTCCTGGTAAGGAAATTGCTTTGTAAGAGGAAAACCAAATACCATTCCAAGCACAAGTAGCTCTGCTAGAGGATTTTTCTCTGTATGTCTTATTTCCCTGGCAATGACAAGGGTTGGGGTGGGAGGAGAAAACTAATCTTTAAAGCTACATTATGACTATATTCTGTTAATTTTGTGATGCAGGATACTGCAGGTCAGCTATTGCTTTTGAAAAGCTTCAAACACTGTTTAAATTCTGTTGGAAATTTTTTTTTTTTTGAGTGCACTGAGGATTTTACAAGTTTGATTACCGTGCCAAGCTAATCAAGACAGGATCTTATTGAGATGCTTTTTCAAAACTTTGTTTTTGCAGACAGAGCCTCCACTGAACACACCAGAAAACAGAGAATATCTTGCAGAAATCATGTTTGAATCATTTAACATCCCAGGACTTTACATTGCTGTGCAGGTGAACAAAGTCAATGTGTTCTTCTAAAGTACGAAATAACTGCAGTGTTTTGGTCTTTTGTAGGCACGTGCCTAAAATGTTTGAAACAGTATTTTTTGAGAGTGTAAATTAGAACACTCTGCCTGCTTCTAAATATAAACTCTGTGCTGTAGGCAGTGTTGGCCTTAGCTGCCTCCTGGACGTCACGGCAGGTTGGGGAGCGGACTCTGACTGGGATTGTCATCGACAGCGGTGATGGAGTGACCCACGTAATCCCCGTGGTGAGTAGCAGGGTGCACTTGGAAATCAGCAGTGCTCTGGACAGGCTTTGTTTGCAGTCAATCTAAGCTTCAAGTGAAACCTTATTTTTAATTTTTTAGTGTTGTTTGGGACTTCTTTCCTTGCAAAAGTATGTATTTCACTGTGTGTTAATTTAGCTGGCAGGCTACAGGAAGGTCACAGTAAGGAACCATCAGTCCAGCTTTTAAAAGACTATTTCTGTGTAAATCCTCGCCTTCCATTACTCTGATGCCTCAGTTCTCATAAATATCAATGATTACCATGGGTTTATGTCTCCTGCATGCCAACAGTGTCTGACAAGACATGTCCTAACTTTTCTGACACCCTGCATTTTGACTGTTTAATACATCTGGTAATGTGTTCTTTTTATGTGATTTATTGTATTTTATTGTTTCCACTCTGCTTATGTGGAAACAACTACAAATTTATACATGTTCTTATACATGATCAATCTCATCAGTTTAGTTATATGAGGATGTTAAAAATACAGAGTTATCTGTGCATACTGACATCCCTTGATGTAATTTTGTGTATTTTTGAACCATACTGTGTCCTTGAATGATCAGGTATATTAGAAATGAAAATTTGATTCCCTTTAACTTCCTCTTACATTTTGGTGTTAACTTGATCTTCTCAGTATTTTGTCACATGGGCAATGCTGAGAATAAACAGCATTTCCTGCGTGAAACTCTGGAAAGTGTAAAAAAAGCAAGGGAAGAAATAATGCGCAGAAATACCAGTGTTTTCAGTAAATGCATCCTAAAAATTTCAGCAAGTAGATTTCTTGTTTTTGTTGTGCTTATTGTAAGATCCTATTTCTGTTTGAGTTTTCTATTCCTATTTGATTTTTCTTGTCTGAGAAATGTAAATTTATACTATTTTCTATTAATTTCTCACTCTCAAACAGAATACAGGTAGTTCATTTATATTACATTTGCTTTTCTGATGATGCCTTAAAGGAGCCATCGGGTCTGACTAATGTGTACAAGATTATTTATCACTTGTGTATCTGTTAGATAATCAATACCTGTTTATATGTGATAATCTAGGTCTTCAAATAAAAATTTTACCCACTTTGCAGTGTGGTGCACATTTTTAGAGTGATTTTGCAGTTTCAAGATTTTAATTTTAATAGAAAATCAGATTATTATAGAAATGAATGTTAATTATTGATACACAGTAAGTTTTCCCCTTAAATATGTCTTTTCCTCTCCTCCTACATAGGCAGAAGGCTATGTAATTGGAAGCTGCATCAAACATATTCCTATTGCAGGTAGAGATATTACTTACTTTATTCAACAGCTTCTAAGGGAAAGGGAGGTAGGAATTCCTCCTGAACAATCTCTGGAGACAGCAAAAGCCATAAAGGTACATCCTCCTTTATCTCTTAATAAATACATAATAAATCTCCCTGAGCTAATTTTTTGGCTCTAGCAAGTTGCCAGTGGCTCTCTTAAAAGTGCAAATGTAGGCAGTGTATTATAATTACACCAGTTTCTGGTGGTTTATCCAATCAAGTGTGGGGGAAGGAGAAAGAGGGAGAAAATATTCATGCTAGACTGTTTGGAGTGAGAATGTTTCACAGAAACCAGCATTTAAATTTTGGAGTTGTTTAAAATTTGCTTTGTAGTAGAATTTAAAAAAAACAAACAAAACAGTAGGGTGATTGTGTGGGCCTGCGCTTGCAGTGAAAGCTTGCCCTTGAAATTCTTTATAGACACAGACCTACTGTTGGTGATGTTTTCATTTTGAGAGGCAAATGTAGCTGAGTCAGCACGTGCAGCCCTTTGGAAGCAAAAGGGCCTCGTGGGGTTGAGCAGTGGTTTGGGTGAGAAAGTCCCTTGAACAGCTCCATCTGTAAAAACGCTCACATTTTTCTTTTCTGATTGTGTTGCACTTTAATTCAGTGATGCACTAATTATTTCAGCTGTTTTTCACGCCTGGTGTCTGTTAACAGGAGAAATACTGTTACATCTGCCCCGACATAGTGAAGGAATTTGCCAAGTACGACGGAGACTCTCGCAAGTGGATCAAGCAATACACGGGCATCAACGCCATCAACAAAACCAAGTTCGTTATCGATGTTGGCTACGAGAGGTTCCTCGGGCCCGAAATCTTCTTCCATCCCGAGGTAAGGACAGGAAGTAGCTGTGTTAATTTGTGTCATTCCCGGTGCCTGGGCGCCATCCCGTGGCAGTGAGGGGCCAGTGAGTCTCCTGAACAGCAGCCAGGTGCACTCACAGGTAACTTCAGCACAGCAGAAAAGTGTTTTTCTCATGTCCAGTCTGAGGTTGAAAACATCTTGTTCTGTTCCTTTAAAGGCAATCTGCACTTGAGAAGAAATTGTTTGAATTTACAGTTTTTGTATAACATTTTTCACTTTCTTTCAGCATCTTTAAACATGTCTACTTTTATACTTTGTATGCTACCAATCCCTTTGGGCACTAGTAAGTGTGACATTGATGTTATTCTAAATATTGGATGCAGACTTTTGATAATGAGTCAATTTGTAAGGCATGAATGATACATTTATTCTTGAAGGAAATCTCTCTTGGTGTGGTCATAAGTAGTATGTACAATTCTGGGAAATACTACTGCACCTCATCTGTCTGATTTTTGGTAGTCCAGTTGGAGTGAGTTTCAGGATATTGTGAGAGGAAGGAGTCTGGTTTTAATACAGGTCCTTTCCATTCCTGCACACTTGAGCTTATGCAGGCACCCATAGTCTGTAATGCTGTTGAAAACTTTAATTAAAATTCACATTGAGACTGGTGAATTTTACCTTTTTCTG
>JAOTQP010001286.1:6533605-6585075 GCA_026413545.1 Cichladusa arquata
TTTTCCCTTTCCCTTTTCTTTTTTTTCCCCTTCCCGCCCTTTTTTTCCTTTCCCCCTTTTTCCTTTCCCCTTTTTTCCCTTTCCCAATTTTTTTACCTGTCCCCTTTTTCCCTTTGCCACCCTTTTTCCTTTCCCCCGCTTTTTTTCCCCTTTCTCCTTTTTTTCTTTTTTTTCCCCTTTCCCCCCCTTTTCTCTTTCCCCACTTCTCCCTTTTTTTCCCTTTCCCTTTTTTTTCCCCCTTTCCCCCCTTATCCATTTTTTCTCCTTTTTTCCCCTTTCCCCTTTCCCTGTTTTTCTGCATTTTTCCCTTTTCCCACCCCGTGCATCCATCGAGAATCTCTGCAGAGGGCAGCACCATCCAGGACATCGCCTCCCTTCCCCCTCCCATCCAATCCCAGTTTTTCCAGCAGAACTTTTCATGGAATTTTCCCTTCCCTGGAAGTTCTGGTTGGCAAAACACCTCGGAAAGAAAAAAATCGGGATTGGGAAAAAAAAAAAGGGAAGGGTTGGAAATCAGAATTTTTCCTGTAGGCTGGGAATCCCATCCTGGTGCAATCCTGACACTTCCCACCATCCCAGGA
The DNA here is from genome assembly GCA_026413545.1 of Cichladusa arquata. Taxonomy (NCBI): domain Eukaryota; kingdom Metazoa; phylum Chordata; class Aves; order Passeriformes; family Muscicapidae; genus Cichladusa; species Cichladusa arquata. The sequence goes on from JAOTQP010001286.1 coordinate 6,534,187, forward strand.
TGCTCCAAAATTTCCTTGGACACTCCCAAGGATTTTCTGGGAATTCCAGCCCAGCCAGGAATTTCTTCCCAAATCCCATTTCCCCCCTTTTCCAGGGAATTCCCTCCATTCCCAGCTCTCCCTTCCTGGGATTGGATCCATCCCCACCCCAAATCCTCCCCAGGAAGGAATTTTGGGAATTCAGGACTCCAGGAAGGGTCTCCTTTCCCTTTTCCATCCCCGAATTCCATAAAAATCCCTCGGGATGGATCCTGAGTGTCCTGGATCCCAGAATGGTTTGGGATGGGATCCATGGATCTTCAATCCCATCCCATCCCAACCCCACCATCCCAGAATTTTCCAACCTTTCCTTGGACACTCCCAGGGATCCAGGAGCAGCCACATCTCCTCTGGGAATTCCACCTGGCAACGGATTTTCCTGGGAAAAGCCAAAACCTGGGCTCAGGTGTTGCTGGAGGGTGAATTCCCAATGCTGCCTTCACCTGGGCTTTTCAAATCCCACTTGTTTTTCCGGAATATTCCCACTGGGAATATTGAGTTAAACAACTGACCCCCAAGGAAAGGGGAAAATCGGGAAGAGAGGAGGAGAAGGAGCAGCAGATCCAGGTGAGGTCGGCTCCATCCTGCTCAGGTAAATTGGAATTGGGGAAACTGGGGGAAATTTAGGTGGGATTTGGGAAGAAATCTCACCCTGGGATGTGAAGGTGGAATTCCCAGAGAATCCCTGGGATTGTCCAAGGAAAGGTTGGAAAATCCTGGGATGGTGGGGTTAGGATGGGATTGAAATCCATGGATTCCATCCAAACCATTCCGGGATTCTGAGATCCAGGACACAGATTTTTATGGAATTTGGAGATGGAAAAGGAGTCTGCAGTCCTGAATTCCCATTAAATTGCCAAATTCCTTCCCAGAGAGGATTGGGGATGGGGATGGATCCAATCCCAGGCTGAGAGATCTAGGAATGGAGGGAATTCCCTGGAAAAAGCAGGAAAATGGGATTTGGGAAGGAATTCCCAACTGGGCTGCAATACCCAGAAAATCCCTGGGAGTGTCCAAGGAAACTTTGGAGCACCCTGGGATGGTGGGAAGCTGGACCGGGATGGGATTGAAGCTGAATCCCCACCCGAACCATTCCCAAATGCCAGAATTTCGGGGGACAACTCAAGCCTGGCTGAGGCAGCGGCGGGAGCTCGGCTGGGATGGGACACGCGGGGCTGAGGCCACCGGGGGGACACCGGGAAGATCCCGGGGATCCTGAGGGCACGGAGGGCACCGAGAAAGTCCCGGGGATCCTGAGGGCACCGAGGGGGCACCGGGGCTGAGGGCAGAGCGGAGGTACCGGGAAAATCCAAGGGATCCTGAGGGCATCGAGGCTGAGGGCACCGGGAAGATCCTGGAGCTGAGGGCACCGAGGGGACACCGGGCAGGTCCCGGGGATCCTGAGGGCACCGAGGGGACACATGCTGAGGGCACCGGGGAGCTCCCGGAGCTGAGGGCACCGAGAGGGCAACGGGGCTGAGGGCACCGCGGTGGCACCGGGAAAATGCCGGGGATCCTGAGGGGACCGGGGCTGAGGGCACGGAGGGGACACCGGGAAGGTCCCGGGGATCCTCAGGGCACCAAGGGGACACTGATGCTGAGGGCATGGGGAAAATCCCAGGGCTCAGGGCACCGAGGGGGCACCGAGAAGGTCCCGGGGATCCTGAGGGCACCGAGGGCGTACCGGGGCTGAGGGCAGAGCGGTGGCACCGGGAAAATCCCGGACTAGAGGGCACCGAGAGGGTACCGGTGCTGAGGGCACCGGGAAGATCCCAGGGCTGAGGGGACACCCGGGCTGAGGGCACCCCGGTGGCACCGGGGAGCTCCAGGAACTGATGGCACCGAGCGGGCAACGGGGCTGAGGGCACCGCGCTGGCACCGAGAAGTTCGCGGAGCTGAGGGCACCGAGCGGGCGCCAGAAGGCTCCCGGGTCTGACGGCACAGCGGCAGCACCGGGCAGCGATTCCCGGGCCCGGCGCAGCCGGAACCCCTCAGCGCCGGCCGCCCTCAGCCGCCAACATGGCGCCGCCTTCTCCATCCCCTTCCCCATCCCCGTCCCCGTCCCCTTCCCTCGTCCCGGTCCCCGTCCTGCCCCGGGCCCGCAGCTCGGCCCAGCCGGTAGAAGATGGCGGCGGCGCGGCGCAGCTCGGAGGCCCCGGCCTCAGAGCGGAGGAGGAGGAGGAAGGGCAGCAGCAGCAGGAGGAGGAGGATCCATCCCCAGCGGAGCTCCGCCGCCACCGCCCCCTTCGTCCTCCATGCCCAGCTCCGCCCCGTCCCGCCGGGGAGGAGGGGAGGGAGGATCGCGGCGAGCCCGAAGCCGGAGCCCCGCAGCCTCTCCGCGCCGCCCAGCCCGAGGGGCCCCGGCGGGCGCGGGGGGATCCCCTGAGCGGAGCCGGGGCCGCCAGCACCTCCCTCCGCTCTCCTCCCCGCGCCTCCCGCAACCCCCGGCGCCGCCGCTCCGCCCGGCCCGGCCCGGCCCGGCCGCGGCCGCGGGAGTCGCTGTGGCGTTGCCCGCTGTGGCCTCGGCCCTGTCAGCGGCAGGTGAGTGAAGCTCGAGCGGGGCCCCGCGGCGGAGCTCAGCCCGCCTCGCTTCCCCGCGCCTCCCGCCGCCGCTGTCACGGGGCTGCGAGGGAAGCAGCTCGCAGCTCCTCCGCTCCTTCCCCGGCCATGGCGGCCTCCTCCTCCTCCCCCTCTCTCTCTCTCTCTCTCTCTCCTTCCTTCGCTCGCTGCTTCCCTCGCTCCGTCCCCTCCCCTCGCTGCGATCCCGCCCTCCGCCATCGCTCCCCCCTCAGGGACCCCGCGCTCCCTCCCTCCCTCCTTCCCTCAGCCACCCCCGGGCTCGCCGCGCAAGTTGATCACCAAAACTCCCACCTCGCTCCCCTTCCCCTTATTTCCTTAACCCTAAATTCCCCTCCTCACTCCCAGCTTTTTAAAAAAATTTAATTTATTTTTTTTATTATTTATTATTTTTTTTTTTTTTTTGAAAATGGCACCGCCGCCCCCGGCGGTGGGGATGAGCCCTGGGGGGGGGTAGGGGGGTGGCACCGCTTTGTGTGAGGGTGACATTCCTGAAATATCCCAAAATATCCCGAAATATCCCGAAATATCCATGAAATAGCCCTAAAATCCTCCCGGAGAGGAGGATCCCACACTTCCAGGTGCCTCTGGAGCAGCATTCCCAAGCCAGGTGCATCGGGAATTGCTCCTATGAGGGGGATCTGTGCCCTCAATTTTCCAGAATTCCCAATTTTTTTCCATTTCTCTGCCCTAAATTTTCCAGAATTCCAAAATTTCCCCCTTTCCCTGCCCTCAATTTTCTGTAATTCTCCAATTTTTCCCTTTCCCTGCCCTAATTTTTCTGTAATTCCTGAGATTTTTCCCTTCCCTGCCCTCAATTTCCCAGAATTCCCCCAATTTTTCCCTTTCCCTGCCCACAATTTTCTGTAATTTCCAAATTTTTTTCTTTTTTCTGCCGTCACTTTTCCAGAATTCCCCAATTTTTCCCTTTCCATGCCCTATTTTTTCCAGAACTCCCAATTATTTTCCCTACTCTGCTCTCAATTTTTCCACAATTCCCCAATTTTTCCCCTTTTCTGCTCTCAATTTTCCAGATTCCGCAAATTTTCCCTTTTTCTGCCCTCCTCCTTGGAAGAGTATTTAAAAGATTCTCTCTGCCACCTTTTGTCTAAATTCCAGCTTTAACCTTCTGTGGTCAGTTTGTAGCCATCTGATCTTCTGCCTATATTAAGTCTCTGGGTTAAATAGTTTTTCTTCCCTGCTGTTTACCAGCGTGATTTAAGAGAGGAGCATTGAATCCCATGTCAGACATAATTTTAAGAGCCCCTTTTTCCATGGTCTCTAAAAACTGTTAGAAACGGGATGAAGGACCAATTTCCATTTTTTTCATTTCTAGGTAGTTTCTTGACTTTGTATTGAAAAAAAACCACCCAAACCTGAACTGACTTCCTAGACAAGAAAAACATATTAGATGATGTGTACTGCATCCAAAGAGAATTTCTTGTGTTTCATTAACTCCTCACTTGAAAGGGTAGCGACTTTGCTAGGTAAAATCTGCCTTTGGTAAAGTTGTGTTGTAATCTTTTCATGTTTTCAGTTTACAGAATTTGTTCTGAAGTCTTTAATACTCCTGAAGTTAGGTGTTGGGGTCTGTGGCTATCCAGGTTATTTCTCTACTTTTTAAATTAGATATTTTATTTGCCATTCTCCAACCATATCATATTGGCTGGCAGACTGCAATTTTACATTCAGTTCTCTTGTCCCTGTTCTGGGATGATGTTATACCCTACCTCTCATTTCTACTTACTCCTTTTTCCCTGCTGTTTTATCAATATCTTTATGGAGAGCTCAGGAGTTTGCAGTCTGTAGTTCATTCAGATGAAAACTCAGTGTGCAGCAGCATCTCTTTTGATTTATGTGGCTTCATGTTTTTGCTTCTTGGATGATTAATTCTTACTGTGGAAGTCAGCTTGAATTCTTGGGGAGTGCCCCCCATCATTCTTAGGGCTCCTGAACTCCAAGACAACTTCATTTGCTAATTTTCTCTCAGTTCAGTGTATACTTGTTATGTTTGACTGTTGTTATTTGTTCATCCATGTAGGTCCCTCATCTTGTTTTGAATGTAAATCCCACATACTTCCACACAAAAGCTTTTAATATATCTAGAATAATATAATATTATGTACTGGTAATTAATTTAATTTTTCAGAGTTTACCCTCTGAAAAAAAAAAACATGGGCTATCACCAGTTCTTTTCTTTAAAGCTTATGTTTTTAAGTGGAAAATTTCCACTAGACTGTTTTCTAGCTTTAGCTTCTCTTGACTTTCTATTTTTATTAATGCAGAAATTTGCATTAGCACTGTATTCATGTTTGCATTAATTGGGGCTTTAACTCAAAACCTTAGACTATTTATGTTTTTTTTTGAACATTAGATGCTTCCTGGGCTTGGGAAAAAAAATCTGACTTTTTGGTGGGAATTTAACTGAAGTGTTTTAGTAGCATTAAAATCTTTTTGCAGGGAGACATTCTGATTTGCACACTAGTGTTTTTAATCTCCCTTGAAAGGAAAGGCAGGACCACAGTCAGTGGCAACAGTAGTGTGTTTAATATTGCAGGTGAGCTCAAACTCATCTTGCAGGCAATAAAAGAGCATAGTGCATAAATTGTAGACAGTGAATTTCTGACCAAGGAAGTGAATCTGTTTCTCAGCTGAAAAAGAAATTACCATTTCCCTTGCAGAGAAGTGTTTGCCATAATGTAGGATAAGTGGTGAACAAGACTTGAAACTCCTACTGATGAGTATTCTCTCCACAGTCTTATTTCTGCCTTTTTATTTCTTTGGTTTTTGGATGAAAAATCTAATGCCTGTTTTGTTTCACTTTAGTTTGCTAACCCTGATTTCATGGAGTCCATTTCTGATGTAGTTGATGAAGTTATACAGAACTGTCCCATTGATGTCCGCCGTCCATTATATAAGGTATGGCCTTTCTCTTGCAAGATTCATGTGATTTATTTAAGGACTAAATACCAGCATCATGGCTACCACTTCCTCCACAATGAGAAATGTGCACTTTGGACAGAAATTAAACAAAGTGCCACTTCTGAATGCCACTAGATATTTGCTGCTTTTTAGTTTTGAAAGAAAAGTTTCTGTAAAGGCTCGATACCAAGGTAAGTATTGTCCCTGAGGAGCTATGGCAGAGGGATGTTATTTGTATTTGTATCTGTAATGTGAATTCTTGTGCATGAAAACTTTTGGTTTTGTCCTTTTAAGGGTTATACTGTGGTCTTAACCCTCTCACTACCCTAGTCTGCCTGCTTTATTAAGTAGTGGTTTCCAATTTTTTTTTTGGTCTTATCTTGTACCTGCCCATTGTCTGCAGTTTAGTCAGTACTGCATCACTTATAAAGTACATGAAAACTGAAAATATTTTAGGAGAAAACAATTGGGCCAGCTTAAACCCAGAGTGTAGTCCAGAGAGTACTTTCAGTTCCTGATTCTCTAAGGAAGGACAAGTAAGGTACTGACATGCATAGCCTATGGCAAGCCCTGTCTGTATTGGCAGCACATCCCACATCCCATGGTTCCCTTTTTGCTGCTTGTGTAGGAGCAGTACAGTTTTGGAAATAACAGCATAAAGCTAGAGCATGCAGTGATTTGTGTGCTCGTGTAAAAGGTGGTAGTGTTCCTCACCTGGTAGAATTAGCATTAAGTTCCAACTAATTCATGTCTCAGGAAAATTTGTAACTCTTAAGATTTTACAGTCTCCTCTCCTTGCCTGGTAAACACCTTCTGTAATCTAGGATAAGATGTAGCACTCCAAAGCAGATCTGTGGGGCAGGATAAAAGGGGAAGTTGAACTACTTAACAGGCTCCCATTTCAGTTCTGCAGTAGGTGTCTGCAATGATTTCAAGCTTAGGTAGCAGCAGGGTTTAGGAACCCCTTAGTGTGTGGCTGGCTTAGGGTCTCTGCTTTTTATCTGAAAGACCAAAGTGTCCTCAGAGCAACAGATTCTTTGCTTTGGTAGGGTAAGGTTTGGTACTGATTGGAAAGTGGTGTTTAAAATTTGAGGTTAGGTTACTTCTGCCTCATCATAATCAGTAGACAGATAACTTTCCCTTGGCTTGCCACTGATTGAGACTTTATTTTTCCTTTTCCTGTTTTTAATTATACTTTCTTAATTAAAATAATGTTTCACAATTACCTGGTGAATGTACTGAGAGATGTCAGTAGTTATTAATGGTAATAATTGCTATCTTCTTTAAGCAAGGTCACTTCAAAGATGAGCATCTCTTGTTCTTATTGTTTGAAACAGTGCATGGATGCAGAAATATTCCACTCATATTTTTTCTCTGAGGTTTATCAGTTTCACTTGCCCCCAGTGTTAAGTGGTGGCCAGCCAAGGCCCTGTGCTTTGGAGCTGAGTTTCCATCAAATGTACTTGGATTCTTCCTCAGTGTTCCTGCAGAAAATACCTGACAGTACCCTTATTGCAGGTTTTGTGTGGTGTGTAGCCTTTGAATCATTATTCCACAACCCATCTTTTGAATGTCCTATGGTATTTCTGAGTTTTATTGCTAGTATCCCTGTTTCCTAATCTGATCAACATCTCTCTCAAGGCCAGTTATCTTAGCTCATATTGATGTTTGGACCAGCAGAACCTTGATAAGACTTCTTTAGCCAGATCTATGACAACCCAGTCTAAAAGGAAGAAAGCATTTAAGTTTTGTAAATGCTCATTGATCTAAAGAAATGACAAAAGTCAGAGGGTCTGAAAGTTTGATTAGTAAATTACACACTTGTCATGGAAATTGATCTGTTAGTCTCTGACCTGCTATTTAAGCACACAGCAGTACGTTTTGGGTAGAGGGATAGGGTGAATGGGAAGAGAGGAATTAAAGGGGGAGAGAAGAATTAAAGAAAGAAAGAGAGAAGAAGCAGCAGTCCTGGTTTCAGTGTTGATCCAACTGCATCAGTCTGGCCAATGGCATGTCCAGGCTCCTGGGGGTACCATTTTATGGAGGAGTTTCTTGCTTTCCATGAAAATTAGTTACAATGTGCAGTCTGTTCTTTCAGACATTTCTGGAAATGGGTTGGAGGGCTTTGGGGGCTTTTGGTGCTAGTAATTCCACCCTATAGTCCATGCCAACTTCATCCCACTCATTCTTGTACTGTGTTATGGCTTGTTCTGATGGACAAATGCCCTACGTGTGCCTGGCCCCTCTTCTCCAGCCAAATCCTGTTCTTCCTCCCAGTGTGTTAATACCAATAGTCCCTGGTTATTACCAGCAATTCTTGTCTGCTGTTATCAACAGTCCTTGGTTGGCTCCACAGCTATAAGTTATTGGTGTTTGAGACATACACATGAGCCCCTTATTTTCTGGGAACTGAGAGCTCAAAAGGATTTCACTTGGACTGCTGTTTACAGGACCAGTAGAGAGTGGGCTTTAATCATAGTGTTTTTCCATCCTAGCCACAATTTGAGTTGGTAAGTTTCTTTGAAAGTTCAATAACAGAAATATTACTTCACTTGAGTTGTTATTTGGGCAAGAAAAAAGTTTTGAAGGCTGTTAGTTAAAAGACAGGTTCTCACTTAACACGTGTAAGTTCTGGGAACAGACAGTGTTTCTGTTAACAGTGTTCTGTTTCTGTTAACAGTGTTCTGTTTCTGTGAAGCTCAAGAAGGGCTTAGTCCAAGTGCAGTTTGTCAGGGCTGAGGCCTACTGAGCATTTCTCAGATCCCATTGGGGCCTGGAGTGGGGGAGATACACCCCTAGAAATCCATCCCACAACTGAAGTCACCTTCTCTGTGCGTCCACAAGATCCCATAACCTTCAGCCGTTCAATACTGAGCACAAACATCCTTTCACACGTGATGAAGCCTTTTTTAATTGTATAATGATTGCCAGTAATGCACTCTCTAATTCCCATGATTACATCACCTTAATGTGATTGCTTGGAAAACTGATTTGTATTCTCTGACACAGAGCTGAGAGATCTGGCTTGCTTGGGATGAATTGCTTTCTGCTAAAACAGAAAAAGATAGATATGGGTATGAAACCAAGGGACTTGCATTGAAACTTGAAGAAATGAGGTGGGTTTTGGTGGGTTTATTATTTAATTTTTTTTTTTGAGGCGTCAAGCCCAAAGTTTCAGAAAGCAAAATGAAATTTAAAATGAGTGTTCAAATGAAATGAGAAATGACAGAGGAGATAATTTTTGGATTTTACCGCATGGATGAAACAATTTGGTATCCTGGCTGGGTTGATCATTCCTATGTGTTGAATTCCACTGAAAAATGACCTATCCTACATGCAGCTAAAAATCCTAATTTGTGGGGCTCAGTGACGTATTTCATCACCCTTGGTGTTCTCTGAGAAGAATGGTACATGATTCATCTAGTTCTATTTTTTGAGAATTTCTTAGCTTCCTTTTTTCTTAAAATATTGTTCCACAACCTTTCCTTGTACTTACCTCATAATTATATGAAGACATAGTATAACTGGTATCTCAGAAATGGAGAGAAATTGCAGGGAGAGTGCAGTAGCATGATGGGGGCTGTGGTCTGCAGAAAAATGAGACCCTTTCCCAGCTTTCAGGTTCCTATGAGCACACCAGTGAACTCTGTGTAACTACTGCACACCCAGCTTGGATCAGTGGTGAACATCTGCTCCTGTGGTACAGCCACAGCAGATGCTGGTGTGGAATGTTTTCAGCACTAGTTGGTATTTAAAAGTCTCTTTTCAACCTGAAAGTGCTCTGAAACTTGTCCTAACATTTGTCAGTTAAGGACATGAGTTTTTGGCATTTTGTGTCAAAAAACAGTCTCCTCCTGAATGTAGTTATAGTAACTTTAGAGGTTGACAAAGGGCTTTGAAATGTTTTAAAAACTGCTTGCTATCCTAATAAACAGTATTTTTAGTTAGTAACAGGTTCAGAAACTATTGCTTTTATTCCAGGCTCTACTTCATCTTTCTTTTTCCTTCTCCAGAGTCTCTCCCCAGGTACTGCCAGAGTTAAAAACAGCATTAACAGTTCTGAGGTCCTTGCCTTCTCCCAGTACAAAGAATAGAATTGCAGGGTCACTGACTGTTCCACAATTGATTTCTTTCAACTTTTCTCTGCTGTGTTTTTAGCACAAATATCTGAATGAAAGGATATAAGATAAATGACATCTGAAGCCAGGTAAATTTTGTCAGAAATACCTTTGAAAGGTACTAGCCAAGCATGCTTAAGTATTCATGATTCAGATCATGCTGAGTCAAATGACAGCATCCTTGACCTCAAACTTTTAAGCCAACTTCTCAACTTGAAAATTCTGCATGAGGTGGCAGACTGTAGGGTATTGGCAAGTGTGATGCTTTATTGGAGATTAATTATCCAGGTTTTCCATGGAAACACAGGTGCATGGTGAGAAGATTTTGACAAATTGGCTCTTGGAGAAGGTGACTTCTTAGCTGAGTATGCAGCTGTTGGGGACTCAGTCTCTCTAAAAATGAAAACTTAGTGAAATAGTAAAGTCAATCTCATTGCTACAATTAAGACTTGGACTTTGCTTGTTGTGTCAGTGTTCACTCAGCAAGTTGAACTGCTGAGCTCACAAGAGCCCATCCTCAAACACTGGAGAGGTCCCAGGTGTAGGAGCTAATGGGGTGGTAAAAACCCTCTGACATCACTTCTGACTTCAGTTGCTGGTAAATAGGAATAGCTGGTGTGAGAGCAGCTCCAGCTGCACAGCATGGTGGGTAGATGGCACTGTTGGACTGGCTTTGCTGATCTGTGCTCCAGCACCACAGAAATTCCCTGTTACTGACCCAGAGCAGAGTGGGGAGACTGCCAGGGCATGGCATCTGCTGGCACCATGACAGGACATGGGAAAGGAGCAGCATTTCTGTTGAATACTGCTGTATTCCTGCTGTATTTGAATGAGAGCCCCAAGAGATTAACTGTCATTGTAGCACAGGAGTACTGTGGAGAAGCCCTGCTCATTCCTATCACAGCTGTATATAAATTTGTAAGATTTATAAATTTGCTAGTTGTTTTAATCTGCAGGATTTTCTGGTTCCTTTTGTGTCTGAGGAGTATTTCTGCAGAATGGCACCACCATAAGTCATTCTGAAATCTCTTGCTATTACTTGAAATGTGAAATGCACGTTAAATTCATTATTTTAAGGAAAAATAAATGGTTTCTTCATTATTAGAAGTAAACGTATTTTTAAAATAGTGTTTCTTACAATAAATTTACTTCCTTGTACTTTATTTATCATTCTGTATGAACAATATTTATCCTTGTACTTTCCATACTGTGTTGACAAATAGTGCCCTGTTTCAACCAAATTAACAGAGACATGTAGCTTAATTGATTCACATACTAATGAAGTGCTTGGCTTCAGCTTATGAACCTTCCTGGTTTTACCCATAATAATTTTTATTAACAGTCATATATTGATCTCATTATATGTCTCTGGTGGTCTGGTCATGTCATGTTAATCTAGGCTGTCAGTTGGAAAGAAGGGAAGATGGGCTGTGTGGTTCTTGCTTCCAGAAAAGCAGGGAATGCTTTTCAGTTTGGTGCTGCAGAGTCTGATGTGTCCAGCTGAGAGTGTGCTCACATCACAGTGCAGTGTGAAGATGTACAGACCAGTTCAGCACCTTGTGTTGGGTAGTGTTGAGTTCTTCAGGAGCTAGTTTCACTCTTTGGAATTTTTATGTAAGCTTGATTTAGTCAGAGATTTTTGTTGGAGGAGCTGGGTTGCTTTGTTGGGTAATTTCATTTCTCTGCAGCATTACACTGTACAGGCATAATACCAGAAATGGTAGAATGAGAAACTTAGTACCACAGAGTTTATGAGAAAAGCAAAAGGTACAGATGAGAACAGAGAAACTTTTTACCAGTCCTCTGAGTTGATCTTGATGATCTTAGGGGTCTTTTCCACCCTTAATGATTCTGTGATTGGCATTACCCCTCTGGTCTCCTTCCAGAAATAGCCTATTTCCATTTATTTGCTTGTTGTGTTTAACTTTTTCAGGTGTGTGGAAGGGTTTAGTTCCTCTCTGCCAAGGGAGCACATTCTTTCTAAACAACTTAAATGTTCAGCCAGTTAGCTATAAAAGTAAAAACCAGCTGGAGGTTCTTTCCATCAGCAGGTATGATAATTGGTGTTAGCTGAGAAACACGTGGGCTGCTTGGAGCTGTTAAACCAGGTGAAGTGTGTTTGAGCAGAGTAAGATCAGAAGTCTTCTTTAAAGGAATCAGCTGGAAACAGATACTTAAAGCCAAACTTCTTTGATGTCTTTTTCTGGGAGGCCAGAGGATTTCTTGGCAGGCTGAAAACCCAAACATTGCTAATAAGCCTTCTCCACAGATGGATTTAGCATCCTTTATTTTTATGTTTTTTGTTAAGTAGTTATTAGAATTACATATATTTATTCTAGGGAATATATTTGAGAGGTCAGGGTGGAGGGAGGTGCCCCCTTGGTTGTTTTCTGGGGTTAATTTTTTTTATTTTTTTTTAATCTGACCATCTTTTCTCACCTTTGTTGTGTCCTTTGTAAGTGGTAGGTGTGGTGTTTGAGGAGTTTGGAGTGGATATGGATTCTGCTTTCATTGTAAGTGGGGAGTACCTGGCTTCTGACCTGACCTGCTGAGTTAAGAAGTTGCTGAAGGCTGTAAGATAAGTCTTCTACTAAAGGGTTAGCACGGATTTGGTCTGGCACTAACAAGAAGTTCAGGGAGCAGAGGAACTGTGACTGTTTGATTAACCATCTTCTAAATGCAGTTGGTGTCACCTAGTTACTTATATCCAGAAATTTGCTTAGCCTTGCTGGTCCAGGTATGTGATAATGAGGTGACTTACCTTTTCAACATTCACCTTGGTGCTTTTATTCTCCTTGGGCAGTGTTATTGTTGAACTGATTTCAGTGGGTAGAAGTACTTAAATAATCATAATTTGAAAAAAATGTAACTTCTTAACCTCTAACCCTGGAGTGGTAACCAGGTGGAAAGATCCTCCCAATGATACTGCTAGTTCTGTAGTTACATGAATTGTTCTTGGATGTATTCGAAAAATTATTCTTGTGTTTATTTTGGAATCTATTTTTAGTGATAGCATTGTCCACTTTATGGAGTATGCTTGAAGTTTAATTTGCTTTGAATAGAATTACTGTTTTCACATTCTTTGCCAACTTCATTATCTCCAGGTAATATTTTCTGATGGCATCTTTTTAATTGCTATTTCATCACTCAGATTGGCTGTTGTCTTTTTTTTGCCCATTAGCAATTTCCTTTTCCCAAGTGGAATGCATGACCACTTTGATGCAGGGGAAGAGATGGTCTTGTGTATGGGGAGAGTAGGGGGAGTCCTCCCTCCTGCTTTAACTTCAGGATCAGCTGTGATTTCTGGCTTCTTTCCTCTTTGCTGTCCTCCTCTTTTCCTCTTGGAAATGTTTCAGTAATGTTATGGGGACTTCTGCTTTTTTTCATTAAAGCACACCTGCCTTGTTATGCATTCTTTTATACTGTAGATAATCTGAAGCTGTGAAGAAATGAGTTTTTTCCTACTGTAATGGTTTTTATGATGTGAAGGAATTTTTTTCTCATGAATAAACAAACAGCTTTCTTCTCACTTTACAAGGTACAAACAAGATTTCCCTGGTAATCTGTTGCTTAAAATCCAAGCACTTCTGCACCCTGCAAATGTGCACACTTATTATGCACGTCTTTGGCTCTTCAGATCTATGTGCAGGCTGAAAACAGTAGGTCAGGGATTCTTTCATTATGGGCACAGTCTTGGTCTGCAGTGTCAAAAAATGTTACTGAGATAATGCTTGGATCTGTGTACAATAAACTCCTGATCCAAGTTCCTTATGGACATGTGCCAAAGGCGTGTGAGTGGCTTTAGCACTGTGCAAAGGCACATGTGCAGTTCTGTCCCATTGAGTTCTTTTTTCTGATTACGAATTGCATTTTTGCTGCCACTGATGTTATGTTCTGGGGGTCCTGTTTTGAATCCCCCACCATTGAATTGACTTCTGAGTTAGTCTGGGATGCTGCAGAATTAGGAATGGGAAATTGTACAATGTCTCTTTAGAATCCAAGTCCAGGCTGAAAGGCATTTGGTTCTGCTCTGAAAACTGAGTAATACCAGACAGGCAAAGGAAGAGGCATCATACCTTCCTCTGTGCTGCAGTTCTTTGTGAAGGTGTGGTGCCTTTTTGAGGAACTCTGGAAATTAAAAAAAGAAAACAGAGTTCTAGATAATTTTGTAGCTTTTGTAGCTATGTCATGTGATGATATTTGAGCCTTATTTAGTGTCAGGGCTAAAACTGCTTGCTGTGAGCATCCCAGAAAAACTTCTTGATGTAGTGTCTTACTTCTGCTGCTCTGCATATGTAGGGTACTAGCTCATGGGTTTAATGGTATCCTTCTTTGTAATAACCCATTCTACATAAATGCATTTAAAGGAGAAAAGGAGAGGAGCCATGAACCTCCTGTGAATTGGAGAGTGCTTAAGGTGTTCTACCTTACCTTGTCAGCTTCCTAGTGATGCTGAGATTCAAATAGTCACCTCTGCAGTGCTGGCTGTTGGGAAACTTGTTTGAAGGTGGATTTACAGAATGTGTCTTTAATTCCTGCACAGAATGTGGTCCTCTCAGGAGGGTCCACGATGTTCAGGGACTTTGGACGACGACTGCAAAGGGATTTGAAGAGAGTGGTGGATGCGAGATTGCGGCTCAGCGAGGAGCTCAGTGGTGGTCGGATTAAAGTAAGTGAGGGTTTCAAGTACATTAATTACATGACTAGTAACAGAAATCAAGTTCAAAGTATTCACCTCACTAGTAAAAATACACTGTAAAGTCAGTAGGATATGTTTATGTGTTGTTAAAAGCACTGGTGACCTTGCAGTGTATGATATCTCTTTATAGGAATCTTAAAATTACTGTGAGCAGTTCTGGTTTTCCTTCAAGGAGATGTGTGAGCAGTAGGCAAGAGGGATTTAACTTTGTGTCCTTCATCATAATTATCATGAAGAGTTTTAGGACTTGGTCTCCTAGGGGGAGCATATCTGAGTATTAAGTGTGGTAGTGATGTGAATGGAGGGTTGAAGGTGTCTGATTCTGACCATGTTAAGTTTGAAAACCAACTAAGTATGAACTGTTTTCCTTAGCCCAAACCAGTGGAAGTTCAGGTGATAACGCATCACATGCAGCGTTATGCAGTTTGGTTTGGAGGGTCCATGCTGGCTTCAACAGTAAGTCTTCATCCAAGTTGTTCTTAATTTTTACTGCATGTTGAATTCTGGGTGTATTTGATCTGAGTACAAAGTTTTAAACTTTTTTGTTGTGACAGCCTAAACTATGTCACATTCTGTAATCCTCACCCAAGTTTTATCTCAGTAAAATTTGTACAAATGGGAGCTTTGCTCGAGTAAGGATATCATTGAGTTGACATAATTCTGAAGTAGTTTTGATATGATAGTTCCAATATAGTGCCTGTATTCTTTAAACCAGCACTAGAGATTAGTTAGAACTTCAGGAATATAGAATCCAAATCAGTGGTCTTAAATGCAAGAGAGAAAGAAATGCAGGAAAATAGGAGGAATTGCTGTCTGCCAAGTGGGATTTCTTGTGGCTGTGTTTAAAAGCAGTCTTATGACCAAACTTCTCTTGATTAGTTGTATTCATATCCAAATTTTATTTTACTATATTTCCAAATGTAATACAATGTCATAAAGCTGTAATCTACAGAAATGCCAAGATGTTATTTGTTGTTTTTTTCTATTTATGTTCTTATGCTTTTGGGGGGATTTGTTTTCTATTTCTATAGCCAGAGTTTTTCCAAGTATGTCACACCAAGAAGGACTATGAAGAGTATGGCCCTAGTATTTGTCGTCATAATCCTGTTTTTGGAGTCATGTCATAATGCTCATCCAATGGAAATAAGATCTCTGATACCATGCTGTAAAGAAACTCATGCAGTGCAGAGGAGCACAGCAGGTACTGTAAATACTGAAGCAAGATGTGATTAACTCTGAGGCATTTGGATCACCATTGTGCACTAAAGCACAGCATACAGCCCCAAGTCATTTCAGTAACAGCCATTTCTCTGCTGACTACTCGGAGCCTTTCCTTCTTTCTTCCTAAATGTGAGGTAATTGAAAATAGGTAAGTCTTGGTTTAGGAGGTTGTGCAAATACTACTGAAACTGAATCTTGAAGAATAAGGCAGTGTTTTACTGCTTCTGGAAAGATCTAAACCTTTCCCACTTGTGCCCTGAGTTTGCAATCAAACCTTTAGCAATGGAGCACTAAATACCACATTGCCTTTAGGGGAGTTGAAATGGATACAGGTACCTACCCAAATGGAATAGATTGCAGGATTGGGACAGTACTTTGTAAATGTAGGTTTTCATATAATTTTGTATTTTATGATATTGGTAGGGTGAATTGATGACTAGTTCTAAGCACGAACAGCTGTCAATGTCATGGAGTGGTGTTATGCATTTCCAGGTGTGAGGCATGTATTGGAGTAGTGCTGGTATATTTTTTTGGGAAAAAATAAGCCATGTATGATAGAAGCTGATCTGTTCATGTTTGGATGATACAAAGTGATTTACAGTATTGTACGAAGTTTATTATAGCTACTGTTCCTTTGTTTTGAATTTCTGAAGCTGTTTTTTAGAAGATGATGTTTTATTTTGCTGTTGGTGAGTGGTGGGTGACACAAGGGCCTTGCACCAGTGAAATAAAAGCTGTTAACATCTTTATGAATATTTGTGGTAGTCCTGATTTACTCCCCCACTTCGTCTCATGAGGTTGGCTTTGCATTTGTGTGTCAGACTATGTGGGATCACATACACTGAATATAAAGGGACCTCTGGAGATTTCTGGTCTAGAAATTCTGCACTCTTTTTTAGTGCAGGGCTCACTTCAAAATCTCTGTTTGCTCTAGGCCAGTCAAGTTCCTGTGAGTGGAGGCTCCTGAACACCTGGGCAAGCTGTTCCAGGGCTTAACTATTCTGTTATGGGTACATGTTCTTGTGTTATGGACAGAGCTTTTGTTCTTCTGTGGTTTAAATCTAATAGAGATGAAATCCTGCTTGCCCAGTCCTTGCTCATATTTATCCTATCTCTCTCATCAGAGGTTTTATACAGTTTGTGTAGCCCAATAAGAATTTTGTAAGACAAATCGGTTTGATTTTACCTTGCATGGAGGGATTGAGACCAAGCAATTATTGCTTCAGCATAAATTAGAAATTAAATAAGATGGGACTGTAGGACTCAAGCCTGCTTCTGAATGCTTTTCAATTTAAAGCTCAGCACTCGGGAAAAACATTGGAGCATAATTTCCTCAATCCTCTCACTAAGAAAGAAATGGATATTCTATTACAATCTTTTACTGTTTCAGCTTGTTCCAGTGTCACATCAGCTTGTTTGTGTTGAATTCTACATTTCAAGTTTGCCAGTGCACTGCTGGCTACTTAGGATTTTGGCCTGTACAGCAGAATCCAGAGCCATGAGCACAGCATGGCTGAAGTCAGGTTTCAGAGGAAGAGTCACACATTTGGTGCACTGAGAAAGTGGTTGCTGAGGCACCAGCACACTCACATGGTGCTACAAAACAGGGAATGCTGGGCAAGTAGCATGAGAAGTTACATGTGATTTGCAAACAGCTCTAGCCAGGCATCAAGGCATCTTGAAATTTGCAGGAGGTGGGTAATTTTTTGATAAATCTTCTGACACGAGGCATGGGCACCCATTTTGTCTTGGGGACAAAGAAAGCTTTCAGAAAGTGAGCAAGACTTGCATTGAAAACAAACCAGGAAATGTGCTCATGTTTGCTCTTCATGAAAAAATATAGATGATAAGAATGTTTAGGATGTTTGAGTGATCTAAAGCTGAATTTCCCTGTTCTTCAAGTTTTGGAAGGCTGAACTACCTGCTGCACTGCAGACGCTGTGAGTCTAAAACAGTCATTGGGCTGAAAAAAATCCAAGGTGAGATTAGTCAGGAGACCAATGCAAATGTGAATTTAGTAGCTCCCCTGCTGTTGGGATAATTTGAGCTTCAGGGCAGGTAAGCTCACCTTTCCAGTTACATTTTTGGATTTGATGCAAATACTTAACGAATACTGAAAATTATTCCCCCACCTTGTGTTTTGGGTGCCAACCTAAGAAGGAGCACATGGTTTGGCTTTGAATTCTTTTGGACAGAGGAAGGAATTGAACCCAAGACTCGTAAACAAGAAGGACCAGCAGGTAGCTGGTCCAGTTCCAGGCACTTCCACACCAGCATGGTTTCCTAAGGAGTGCTTTCTCTAAACATGATACATTTCTGGAGCTTGGTGAGGGTAAAGGTTTGCTGCCATTACAGCTGTTGTCAAAGGGGTGATCCTGCTTTGTCCCTGCAGGACACTTCTGTGAGATGATTTGAAGTGTTAATCTTGCAGGCAGCTTCACTCCACGCATTTTCGTGAACACAATGAATGATCTGTTAGAGTGCTCCACCATACTTGTGGAAACTGCAAGTTTATGAATAGAACAATAAACCTGGACCTAAATAGGTCTTGAGCTTTGCTGCTGCTTTCTAAACGAGTCTTGTCAAGTTGGGTCCTCTGCTTTGTTTGTTTCTTTGGTTTTCTTTGGGTTTTTAAAATTGGTTTGTAGAATGCCTTGAATGTATTTTTAAAAGCTCTTCCAAGATCTAGATCAGCATGGCTTAAGTAGAGGGCCTGCATGGAGGCAGAGCTCAGGTAAGCTAAACTGCTGCAAGAAATTCAGCCTGATCTGCATAGCTGTAACTGGGGCTTTTGGCTTTGTTGAAGATTTATGATACTGTGTGCCCGTTAGAAAAAGGGATTGCCTGCCCCCCATAGCCATTAGCAGATCATGTGTTCTACCTTTAAATTATTTTGACCTGGTTTGAGTCAGCGCTCTAGAACTGGAAGGTATTGTTCCCAGCTATCAATCTTCTGAGCGTTTCCCTTTTTTTTTCCAGTAGTATTTAAAAACACTTGAAGCTTTTATGAACCTGAAGAGCACTGTGCATATGTTCAGTGTGGTACTTTCAATTAACTACAATTAATGAAGTCGTGACGTGTACTGGAGTACTGATCTTTCTGTAAATAATTCATTCTTTATGATTGCTGGGTTCTCTCTCATCTGGAAAAATTGCTGTTGTGTCAAACAAGAGTTGGAGACGGAACAAGCAAAAACCTTATTGAAAGCCACCAGAGCTACTGAGCAGAGATACACAGCCTCCAGCGTAATGGGAAAGTGTGTTGCATGATATTAAGAAGTGCTGTGTGGTGCCTTCAGATAGTTACAGAAAATGAAAGCTCAGGTAAAACTGTGAAATAATCACCTCACTTTCATGCACTGGTTTCTAGCAAGAGCATTTTTACAAAAGGTGAAGAAGAACAAAGTGGCGAAGGGTTTTGTATAACTTCCCAGCTTCTTAGGTTTCTTTTCTGCAAGCTAAACATGTGTGAGGGAAGAAAGAATCAAAAGGGTATGTATTCATGTCTTGTTTTTGTGGTCACTTTCATTTCACCTCTGATGATTCCTCTGTCAATATCCAGGGCCTGATCCAAAGTCAGTGGAAAATATTTCTCTTTGGCATTATTGATCCTGTTTTGATATTGATACTATTCTTTATTCTTTTCCATTAATTACAGCCACTTGCCATGTCAGTCTTGCCCGTGCTGCATCACTTCAGGCAGGTCACTTCATTTCTGTGTGCATTTTCCTGACCTTTTCCTAGGGACTGCCTCTTGGACAGTACCTTAGCCCCCAGTGTGTGTGCTCTGACATAAGTGACAAATCCTTAGGTGCAGGTGTCTGACATGGTCACTTGGGCTTCAAAAGTAGCATAATTATATTCTGAGGACAAGTCATCTCATCCTAGCATGTATACATCTAAAAAGTTGGT
Source organism: Cichladusa arquata (assembly GCA_026413545.1). Taxonomy (NCBI): domain Eukaryota; kingdom Metazoa; phylum Chordata; class Aves; order Passeriformes; family Muscicapidae; genus Cichladusa; species Cichladusa arquata. The sequence continues at coordinate 6,553,675 of JAOTQP010001286.1, forward strand.
TCATTCATCCTTTGGCAGTACTTTTTCCATTCAGTTGATAAAATTCTATGATATGATGCACAGATGCTGCATTTAATTCTTAAAGGCTCAAAGTTTGAGGGGAAAAAAACAAATCCACCCTGATTTTGGTCTCTTGGCACTGTTGGTGGAACACACTGAGGGAGTGTGGCTGAGGAGGGGCTGCGGCTGAGGAGGGGCTGCTGCACTTCTCTGCACTACACCCAAGAAAAGTGCTGAAGGATGCTGCTGTACTGCTTTGGCTTCCAAACACCTGAGAATTTTTACCTTGATGTTTAAGTGAACCACCTGTGCTTGTGTGTTCACAGCTTGGGTCTCACTGTGCCAACCTGTTGCACTTCCTGCCTGTTTTTATGGAAGGGCCACTCCTGTGAGCTGCAGCTTTCTCTGGTGCCAGGTAAGGGTGAGCTGCCTGGGGGCACAGGGAGCTGTTGTGCTGTGATCTCACAGCTCAGAGCTCTCAGCAGCTTTCTCAGCTGTGCCAGCTCTTGTCACATTGTTCAAGAAGGAGGTTTTGTCCACTGTAAGCACTGCTTACAGAAGTGGCATTTGTGCCTTGCAGCTCTCTCCTGCTGGTGAAAGGCTCTGGAGGAGCATGAGAACCCATCTGCTGCCTTCAGCTATTGCTGAAGTAGAGGTCAAGCTAAATCAGGACACCTGGATTATTCAACTTTCCATTGGGTGAAAATGGGAAGAAGGAGAATTTGGTAACTCTTCTAGGTGTTTAAATGAGATTTTATATTTTTACCAATATATTACAATAAAAGCATGTCATACTGGGGAGGGGCATAGGGTTCATATAAGTACCTGTAAATAAACAAGCTTCCTGTCACCTCTCCTGCTTTCCTGGTGCTATTTCCCTGTAAGTCCTCTTGAGTTCAGCTGGTAAATATAAAAAGGTTATATTATTAGTAATTGTTTCTTACTTAGGACTGGTTTGAGCTTGGGTGCTGCTTTGCTTCTGATTCCAGGAACATGTTATATCTCCCTAATTGCTTAGACTGTTCTAAAATTAAAGATTTATATTTCCAAACAATCATGGTATCTTGTGTTATTAATGAATATATGGAAAATCATGAAGGAATTTCTCCCTCATTTTCAATTCATCTTCCAGTTTTTAATCCAGGCAAGGAAGTGACAGAGCTGCCAGTCAGGGGAGGTGGTTCTCTCCACAGGAAACAGTGGAAATGGATTTGAAAAGTCAGTAAACAGAGGGTATTTATGAGAATTATTGCCTCCATATATCTTGAGTTTGTGATGCATTTAAAGAAGTCCTGCCCTGTTATGTGTGTTCCTATCAGTAAGTAAAGGGGCAGAGTGGTTTAACTGGGGTACTGAGTTCCTCTCAAGCAATTTTTCAGCAGTTTGCTATTGGTTTTTCCAGCACCCTAGGGGGTAATGACAAGAGTTGCAGCCACTTTTACAAAGGGAAAATTGTTCACTGCCTTTGACAGGTGGTATGAAGGAGAAATATTTTTAATGTAAACCTCTATTGCTTGTAATTCTATCACTGCTGGTAATCTGCAGTTGAGTACAGAGTGTGGTTGGATTAATTGCAATAAGAATTAGTTAAAACACAACTGAAGATGTGTTGCTGAGGTGGTGGGCACCTCCCTGGCCCACAGAGGAGCACAGAACTGACAGCTGGATGTGTGCTGGCTGATGTGTATGGTCTATTGTGGTTTCACTCCATTTTTGGCTGGGTCAGCATCTACTGCAGTGTAAATCCTCATAACTTCTTCCAAAAAAATTGCTGGAAATATATTTCTGCCATTTTCTTGGTGGTTGAATGACATAAGTGGCAATTTATGTCAGATTTTTTTCAATAGTTCTGACTTGTGCTTCTAGTCAGATGCTCTTGGACACCTACTGATGCAACAAATCTACAGAGTGAGAGTAGAATCCCTGGTGTTTCTAGGTTGTATATCCTGATGTTTATTAATTGTTCCTTGTTTAACAGCCTGCATCCCTGGCTCTGCTGTTGCTTTTGCTGTGGCTCTTGCACAACTTCTCAGCACATTTGCTCGTGTGGTTGTGTGCTATGTCTGTAATGCATTAGATGATATTGGCAATTAAAGGATTACAGCCAGGATCTAATTATGGCCCTGTGGAATAAAGTTTTAAAATTATTCTGCTGCAGTCTATAATTACACTGTGTGTGCCCTGATGCCAAGGATTAATAGGGGGATTACAGGCTGTTTTCCTGTAACATGCAGTTCATGGATATGCTGTTCACAGCTCACTGGCTTTCAGGAGCTGGTGACCTCTCATGGGCAATGTTATTAAAGGATACAGTCCAGGAGAATGTTTTGTGTTACGTTATGCTTGTTTCCTTCCCTAACCCTGAGTTTATCATGCAGGGACTGGTCAGAGTAGCTCAGATCTAGACAACCCTGAAATTGAAGTATTAAGGGAGTGAAAGCAGACAAGCTTCAGTAGCCAACCCTGTACTGTTAAACTCACTCCTCTTTTCCTTCACACCTCAGCAAAAAGCTGTGGATTCCCCATTGCTGTGGGATGGAGAAGGGAGCATTCATGATATATTGTTACATATTACACAAGTAGTACAATGTAAACATTTTATTTCTGTATATCTGGAAATTATGTACTCCAAGAACCTCTGCAATCGACAGTTGTCTGAAGAACTGCAGTTGTTTAGTTGCAATGAAGATAAACCAGTGCTGCTGCTATTTGGAATGGATGAAAATGTAACCAAGGACTGTGTTTGGAGTAGCAGAAGAGTGCTGAACTGTTGTTTGGAAAGCTTAAGCTGCTTTTTGCCAATTTACACGTAAACTAACTATTTAACTTTGTGAACTTGGATGACTCTCCTAAAGGGTAGTATCAAACCTTAGATTAATTTTGAAAAGCATCATCCTGCTTCCCATGTCAGTTGTGAGTGGTTGAAGCAATGCTTGTGAACTGAACATGCTCAGAGCCCTTCTTTGGCACTGAGACCCACTTGCATGAAGCAGCCTGATCTTAGAAAACTGCCCTGGCTGTGCCAATGAAGTGACCACGTCTGGGCTCCTTTATGGGCTGGTCTCTGCCCTCTGTTGATTCCTGAGCTGTGCTCTGCCATTACTTGGCTCCCTGACAGTTGGCCATGGCCAAAATGATGCTGTGGATCATGATTACAATTTAATGGTGTAGTTGATGGCACTCCAGCACCTGAGAATGTTCCTTGGCAGTGTTTAATTTACCAGTGTAAATCAAACCGGTGTCTTTTGAGTAGTGGAGTGATGCTAAATATTTCAAACAGGATGTTTTATTTTCCTAAGACCCCATATCTTTGTCATGCTGGTTTCTTCGTGAATCTGATTTATGTTTTAGGAGAGTGCTTTTACTATAGTTGCTGAAGAAATGTGAACCTTAGACTGTCAGATAACGATGAAAAAAAGACTCTCCAGTTTGTTTAAAAAAAAAAACCACATCATTTTAAAGACATTGTTACAGTTCTTAATGTCAGAATAATGTTTAAATATTTGAGTTGTACATATGTAACAATACAGGTCAGTTTATACTCCTGACTTTTTGTAGCTTTTGCAGTTTTTCATGGTTAACAGAATTTTTCCTTCATCTTTTCTTTCACTGTTTTGCATGAGTTACCATCGTGTAACCTCAGTAAAGCTGTCATTACAGAGATGTATCTAGCATCTAATTTGTCTTTGAAAATCTTTCCTCCTGATGGGAACATGTGAGAAAGGAAGAACCACCCTCCCTGACTTTCACATTTCTCTGGATGGCTTTTCAGAACTATCAGTCGAACAATTTGTTCTGGAGTATTGCTACAAATAAGGCCTGGCAGCTGGAGCCAGCCTGCTGTGTGCATGGCATGAACATTAAAGCTCTTCTGTCTCTCTCTTCCAGCAGAAACTGCTTTGACACTGTACTAAAAATTCTCCTTTGTCCTTCTGTGTCTGTATGGTATTTTTCCTGTTCCCTCTGCCAGAGTTTTCTTCTGTCTTGGTCCTAAGAAGTTGGCATGGATGTTTTGATTAAATGATTAATGTAATGAAAAATATTAGCTGTGACAAAATGTGACTTTTCAGTGGAAAGGGGATGACTTTTTGGGTGACTCTGCTACAAATAGTAATTTTTGAGAACAGGGAATACAGTTCTCACTATTTGGCAAGATGCAATCTTTTGAACTTATGCCTTCTCACATGGGTCCAACTTAATGAAATAGCAAAGAAGAGTTAAATAACACTGCTAGATGCAGTTGCCGTTGTGGTTTGCATAGCAGCAGAAGAGCAGTGAAAAATAAACTTTATATCAGCAGATGACAAGTTTGTTGGTGTCATTCTTTTCAAAGCTAAGCATTGCCTTCTTTTTCACAGGTTAGGCTGTATGCTCATAATTAAAGCCAAAGAAAGCAAATCTTTCACAGAGTAGTAATTTAAATCCATCCAGTGAGTTAGAGACCTTGGGTCATGTGTACTCCGAAGTCTTAATAACTGAAGGTAACAGTGAAATTAATTCACCTTTCCTCTCCTGGTGCTGAATATAACTGGGCAGCAGCTCGGTACAACCATCAGTTAAACTGCAAAGCTATAAACACCTGAAACATTAAACAAAGTAAACTGCAGCACAGCCAGCTCAGTTTTTTCTGAAGGGAAGGTCTGCTTGTTCCAGTCATGGTTTGGGCCACAGGCTTTTATAGCAGCACTGCAGAAATCTTATAAAAATTGTATTAAAGATCAGCCACGCTTAAACATATTAGGCTTCCATCTGTGAGCAGATTTGTTGCAGAAGCCCAGTGAGTTTTGTGTGAGGTTCCTGATTTTATCTTTCTTTAATTGTGTCTGTTATAATAATAAAGCTATTTCTTGCTCCTGGGTATGTACAGAACAACAAGCAACTTGCTATTAAATGCATTTTTGTGTCCTGGCTGTAGCACTTAGTGATTCATGAGGCATTGTGTCTTCAAAGACAAAAAGAAAACCTTGCTCTAGAGAGCACACTTTAATTGTTCAAATAGGTGCATTAAACTTTTACACTTGAATAATAAATTACATGGAAGAGGAGCTGCCTCTTTGCAGGCATTTTTTACCTGTTCCAGCTACCACCAGAAATCATCAGGCAGACCAGCAGCTCCCTGAGACCATTCAGATACTTTCTGACCCTTCTCCCCCATCTGAGGGATGGTCTATAACTTCTGAAGGTAGCTGTCACTCTAACTAGACACCCAAATTAAGTACTAATTTTTTGTTGGTTTTTTTTTTTTGTGTGTGTGTGTGTGTTTGGCTGGGTCTTTTGGGTTTGGTTTTTTTCTTTTGATTTTGGTTTTTGTTTAAATGAAGGATTCATGATGGGCTGCTCGGCATTTTCTCAACCAAAGTAGGTTAGTCCAAAACCAGTTTTGATAAAGCACATTTTTGTGACAGGCGTGACTTTTTTTTTTTTTTTGGTGAGGAAAATAAAATATTTCAGTCCCCAAACTGACATTGTTCTTTTCCAAATGATGCTAATAGAAGTATTACACATCAAATGATGATTAAGCTGCACTTTTGCTATGATTGGCTCTGGCTGGGATGTTCCTTTCCTTTTGGACTATAGGCAAGTGCTTTCAGGATTTCTCTACTTTTTTCTTTTCTTCTTTTTTTTTTTTTTTCTTATTTTTTTAATAAGTTTTCATTTCATTTAAATCCTCTCAAAAGTTTGGTCGATGTGCTATTTTGTTTTTGTGAGCTCCAATAAATCTAGTGTTTTGACCAGTACTGTTTACTACCAGAGATACACTCAGCACCCTACCAGGCCTCCACTGTGGTAGTTAACAACAGATACTAATTTTCTTCAATCCAGATGATCTCTGATACTGTCATGGGAATGGTGAGTGCTGACTAGGGAGGCAAACATATGGCAGCCTGGCACAGCTGCTCAACACGAGCATCTCTTGCTCTAGATCTCTCTGTTTCTTGGTCTTGTTCTGTTGGGTTTTTCAGCTCTGTGAAGGGCAGCTGAGTGGAGCTAGATGTGAGCAAATCCTCCTGGAAGCAGGGGGTACTATGAAACATTTACTTTATAATTTTTCCTCCTCCTGAAAATGTCAGCTCTTCTGTGAGGAAGGTATTTGTCACATTTGATATTCCTGATTCCTTGGTGGATATTCAGGTAACTCACTGTTGTGTGCTGAGAAAACAGGGTTATAATCCTGAGATGACGTGCTGTGTTTTAGGACAGAGTTCATCTGTTCCACTGTATGATTCTCAGATACCTGAACCTGAGCTCATCAGTTTTGGCTCTCTGTAATCCAGGGAGGGAGGTGTGTACTGCTGAGTGCAGTTCACACAGGTCTGAAATAGGTCAGAGGAAAGACTGTGTTTCTTTCCATGCAGTGAGATCAAGACATGCAGCTGAAACTGAGGGAGAAGGGTTTTCTTCAACTCAAATCTGTGTCACAAGCTTGGGCTTAAATCTTCTGGTGGTATATGCAGTCTCTGACAAGGACAGACATTTGCTATCCCTCCTTCAGAAGCAGCAGGCTTTTTCTGAGTCCTGACAAGATCAGGTTAGGACTGAAATCTCTGAAAGGCTGAGAAAAGCTATTTGCTTCTAGAAGCAGGGAAAGAAACTGGATTTCCTAATGAAATTTCTGGTGATGTTTTTGTGCTGCCCTGAATTTTGAGTCAATTCAGGCATCCATTTACCAATTACCAGCTGGTGGTAGCACTAAATTAGTGTAACCGTCACGATCAGATAAACTGTGAGTGTTTTTTCTTTCCATGCACCCTTTCTTCATTATTCACTGGTACTTTTTGATGCTGTACTTTAGCTGCCCAATATAATTTATGTGAGTGTGAATATTACATCTTTTCAAAGGTGTGGGGTTGATGTGCAGTGTCAGAGCTGAGAAGGTTCATTTCACATTGTTGTTGTTTGTGACAGTACTGCTTATATTTAAAGATCATCTTCTGATGTCTTTGAAATAATTTTACTCCTGGACAGTAGCTATTCTCGGCTCCTTCCATATTTGTGTTTCATGAATTTGTTTTTAATGTTATTTTGCTTATCTTCACTGAGCTGTCAGCATCTCTTCCTTCTAACAAACAGGGCTACAATGACTTGCTATATTGTGATTTATCGAGGGCTTGGGACATCAAACAAGGCATTTATTATAGCTTTGGAGTTCAGTAATAGGGAGTTCAGACACAAGGATTCAGCCTTCTTATCTTAAAGGCAACTGTTAGTTCATCACTGACTGTAATTCCTCTCTCTGGGTCTGCATTTCTTGCCACTCAAAGCAAAGAACAAACTCCTAAATAGCTTTATGAATTAATTTCCTATCATTTAGGATGGCTTTCACCTTTTCCAAACCACGAATTAGAGCTTCTAAGAAGAAGCAGACAGACAAAGAGGAGGAGAGCAGTATGTTAAACTATGAGTACACTGAAAGAAGATTGGGACTAAATCCTGACCACTCCTTGTGGGGGAGGAGGGCAGGCAGTGGAGCCTGTTCCATCAGTATTTGCTAAATGGATGTTAATATAGGAGGTGCCAAAGGGATGCTGTTACCTTGAACCTGATCTTTTGTTTTTATGATAATCTTGGTGGGAATTACAAGACCCAAGACAGCCACTCCATGGCTTTGCTGCAAGCTGCCTTTTGAACAGCTGGCCTGCTCTTTTGGACATCTCTGGTTACCTGTGGTATTCATGAGGAATGTCACAAGTATTGGCAGGGCTTTGAGTGACAATACCCAGCTCAGTGGTCCTTCTCTTGTCCTTCCACAAAGGTGTTGTGGTGCTAAGGGTCCAGGTAAAAAAGCTGTGCCTGTGGTTCCTGTGGTGTGGGCTAAAGTCCCTGTGTGATCTGTTTGTCCTTGGTGTAGCAGGATGAAAAATAAAAGAATTTGGAAGTCACAAGCATTACCTCCATATAAATTTTAAACATATAAAGAGTGCCCAATCCATTGGCCAGAAGTTGAAATAATCCCTTTTAGCCAGTATGAAGCATCACTGTGGTCAGTCTAGCACTTGGTGGTCAGGACATTTGGACAAGTCCAGCTTGGTGGTGTTTTCATTGGTGCTGTAAAACAGAATGTGGTGCTTGTGTTCCCTGCTCTCAGCTGCTGTGTGATGGCTGTTATTATACAGTCCCCATCTATCATTCCAGCCATTCAGCTGCACAGTATCCAGCAATTTGTCTTGCACACTGAAAATTACTGTCAAGTGTCCTGTTGTTTCAGCCAGGTTTACTCCTCTGCAGTGAACAGCAGCAATTGCCTTTGACATCAGATATTGTGTGTCAACTGCCTCAAAATTTTGAGGTGCACCCCAAGTCCCTCATCAACAAGATGTGATTCAACTGGTGAAGGTGTGTTAACCCAATAAGAATGACTTTAAAGAAGCAAAAGGCAGGTGCTGTTACCTACAATTATTTGTACCATTCTACCTGCTCTTCAAGCCACATGATGAATTGTAAGGTTAAAAAGGGCAGGCTCATGGCAGAGAACAAATTCTGTGTCACAGGAATGACCCCCTCCACTTACATGTGGGTTTTCTTTTTGAAGTCAAGAATTGTGCAAATTTTGATGGCCTCAGGTGGGGAAGCAAAAGCAGAGGACAGTAAACGACTTGCTGCAGGAGGTACAAAGGATCAGTGGTGGTGGTAAAGTATTAAAAGCACCCTCTCCAGACCCAGACCAGAGCATTTTCCCTGCTCACACACAGGACTGTCAATATTCTCTTGCTCTGGGCTGCCATTTCCTAGGACATTACTCTGGGTATAGCCTTCTAATAAATTATTTACAGACAAGTGATTTGCTGGGCTGCCTGCACTGTTTTCTGCTGCACTGACTAGGAGTGCTGGGCACATCACGGAGCCTTTAGGTTCTCTGCAGGAATATTCTCCCTGTGAACATACCAGGGAAAATGCACCAGCTCAGTCTATGCTGACTTTTCCTGAATCAACATAACAGAAGCAACTTGAGCAGCTCAACTGTTGGTCCTTTTGGACTATATAGTGTTGCTTTTCAGGACAGCACAATTTTTCTGTGTCTGGAAGTCCATCACATGGATTTCCCATGTGCTCTGACAATGTCTTTTCAATGTGTACAGTGGCTATGGGATGTCAGTGGCTGAAGCAGAGCAATATTTCATGGCTGACTGCTCCTGAATAATGTTGATTTATTTGTTGGCAGCTTTAGAGCAAAGTTTGTGAGACACCAGCCTGCATGCAGAGGCAATTGTCTCTTATCTTGGCTGGGAAGGATCTTGACAATAGATGTTCTGGCAGCAAGGCCTGGGATGTTTGGGAAGGAGTCACCTATGGAAAGCATACACTGGCAGCAGCCAGGATCAAGTAATTTGTTTTCTCCAGCCTAAAAACAGAAGAGCAACGGCAGTGGCTGAAAACAGGATGTCCTGTCCCTCACTGGTGCTGGGGAGGGTGTTTCAGTTGATCCTCTTGCTTGGGAGCACAGCACAATTCTGTCACAATTAGTCACGCTGTTACAATAGTCAGGTGTAACTGCAAGGGCTTTCTTAGGGAGTCAAAATCAGTGTTAATTCACTCCAAATGGCTGCATTCGTCTGGATTGTGCTGACTTTTGAACACAGAGGGTTGTGGGGCACAGAGGGATGGGGAGGAGGGTTGTACTGACATTTAATCTGAAGTCTGTGATACCTGATGCTGTTTTGGTTGCATGGGTTTGCTCCACGGGTCCATGTGCCTGCTGTCTCCAATTCTGTGCCCATCTTCTTTTGGAGATTGCTGGGTTTATCATAGCACTGCCTTGTGTCCTGCTGATTACTGCAGTACTTCTGGTGTTCCTCAGCAAAGAACCTGAGCTGCTGTGCAGGTTCATAATGTGGGAGAAGATGAACTGATTTGTCCTGTGGGATGCATAGAGAGAGTATGTTTATGGCTCTGTAATTTTCTCTAGGGAAGTTGCTAAAAGTTCAAATGTTTTTTAAAAGCTGATTTACTCATTGTTGTGCTAAATTGGATAAGAATATGAAAACATTTGGTTTTCCTAATTTTGAGGAAAAAAAGTTTATATGAAGAATTTCCCAACAACCATCCACCACTACCATCATGAACAGTCTGCATTAACCTGTTGGCTCCTGCTTTCTAGTTATTTTTAAATCCTACTTGTACTGTTAGGATCCTGTCATTACACTTGATAATTAAAAAAAAAAAAAATCCAAGCTTTTGGCCAGTTCATTGCATGAAGTTTTAACTTAATGCAAATTTATTATTCCTCACCTAACATTTGTATAAGCAAATGGAATTCCACCACTACAGTTTGCCTACAGAGTGCAAAGTCAGATACTGAACAGCAATTTCTTTCATTACTCTGATTTTTGTGTAAGTAAAGTGCTTCTGGTATATTGCCAACCAATTTTTTTTTAAACAAAGTCATTTCTATTTAATGTATCATAGTGCTTAATTCTGCTATAGCTCTGCCTGACTTGAATTAGGAATCCCTATATGCTGTAACAATTTCTTTTGAAAGGATACCTTTGTAATACTTCTCAGAAGAGTGAAATGTCCAGGTATTAATAGGTACATTTTTTCAGGGATTTTGAAGATGGTAAAAAATAGCTGTCATACATCTCAGTGGTCTTTGCTGAAATTTTACTGGGGCACTTGATGGAAGTGTGGAGGCAGCCCAAAATCTGGGCTTGGTTTGCTGTCTCCATTACAGAGGTGAGTGGGAATCAGCAGAGCAGAGCTTTCAGGAAATGTCAATAATTGGGAAACTGATGGACAGATGTTGCCATTTTTGTAAGCCTTTATACAGTGAAAATATGCCTCTCATCAGTCCTAGCAGGATCCCAACACTCAGTAATGATTCCACCTGTCACTGTCCAGTGCTTCCTGTCCCATTAGAGATCAAATACAGAATATAATGTTCAGTAGTGATTTAAACTGGGTCCAGGAGGGCTGCTTGGTCTTCATATTCTGATTTTGTCATCCTCAGGAGAGCACAGTTTGGGAGCAGTGATGGGATAAGAGGATTCTGTATCCAAGGGGATCTTGCAGGTTGTCTGGGACAGAGTGGTCTCAGCCCTTCTGTGCTGTCTGTGTAGAATCCTGAACCTGGTAGGTGTTAATGAGCAGCTTCTGGCCAGTGCAACCAGGAGGACCTGGAACACAACCCAGTGTCTGATGCATAGCTACCATTTAGGTCACATACACAATAACACTCTATGTGTAGAAGTGCTATAGAGCACATAGCCCACTGCACCTTTTCCCAGCCACAGAAATGACTGCATAGCTCTTGTCTTCTATAATTAACATTTATGTCTTTGGTTAGAACACATCTAGTGAAAAAAAACCTTCAGTAAATGGTTAGAGGTAGCAGGGTGGTGTGTTGTGGGTTTTTTTTTTTTTCAGAAAACTGTATTTAGAAAAAAATGCAGCATTCCAAGGCCAAGACATTTTGCAGTGAGCAGCACCAAATGAGCAGGGAGAAACAGCTCAGTACATCTGTAGAACAACATGTTTTAGTTCTGCCTGCATGTACCAGCCAACAGCTCTTATTTACACCTGCCCTGCAGTCGGTCACTTTTGCCACAGACAGAACACTCTGTCCCCTGAACAGTTTCCCTGTTGTGTGCCTACAGTCACCTTGTGCTACTTGTCACCCCACAAACCACACTCACCTAACACCTCATCAGCATCCCGGTCCCGGGCCAAGGAGTATTCTGTGCCAAGAAAGATCTCCATTTCCATCAGAATTGTGCTGCCCTTTCTAGGATCCCCTCTGGCTTTCAGTAAAACCAGTTAACTTTGGGAAAGCTGCTGAGTGGCAAGAGTTTCCCGTTTGCTTTTCTGAGCTGTGCAGGGAAGGAGTGGAAGAAAAGAAAAACAACAGTGAGTGTGAATTTGTGTAAAATAGTTTCTAATTTCTTTCTTTTTTATAAGTTTGACTTTTTCATAGTTGGGTACTCAGGAAGGACACCTGAGCATGGCCTCATAGAATGGTTTGGGTTGGCATTTGAAAGGTCATTTAGTCCAAGCCCCCTGCAATGGGAGAGACCCTGGGACATGTTCCATAGATGAGTTTGCCCTTCTGGGGTGCTTGACTTGACAGCCTCCTGTGGATTTGATGCAGTAAAAGGAGACTATACTGAATAACCAGATCCAGCCCACATTTCCAGAAGACCCTGTGAGTAAGGCAGAGAAATTCATTAAAGCCTTCTCATGTATTTGAATGTCTTACAACAGCTGTATTGTTTCCAAAATATCTTTGCTATTTTTTACCTACTTCTTTTCTCCTCTAGAAGTACTGTCCTAGGTGACAATTGTAGTGGGTTTAATTTTGTAATAGAAATATTGCATGTAGCAGTGTTTGGCTATCACTGCAAGTGGTTTACCCAGTTGCCCAGACACTTACTGGGAGATCTCTGTGACTGTGTGACTTAAACTATCAGCCAGCCCTAGTTTGTAACTTATGGAGAGGGAATTAAGGTACTAATTGGAAATGGAGTGCATAAATTTGACTGGCATGAGTAGGAAATGCCTGAGGAAGCTGAAAATCCATCTCCACAATGTTGCTCCTCAGAAATTCTAATTAGAGATAGCAATTGGGTCCTTTGAATTTTTTTTTCCATGTGCAGTCTAAGCAACATGAAACCAATTAACTTCCTCATTTCATTGATACATTACTTTATGTACAGAACATAGTGATAGAAGACATTTCCATTTGAATTCTTGCCTTTTGGCCTTTAACAGAAAATCAGATAGTGGCAATTTATTGGACAATTATAGATTATATAGGCACACAATTTTTAATCTTTTTTCTACCAGAGAGGAAACTCTAGACTTTTCTACTTCTAGAAACTTTTTTTTGCACAGAGCTTGTGATTTCTCAGCAAATTTCTAAAACTTGATAAGGATGCACATTAATTAAGTTTAGATGAAGGAAACTTCTTTGCAGTTAATCTTTAAGTCTGACTGCTGTTCTGTACAAAAAGCTCTCCTTGGCTGGAAGTAGGTATTTAACCAGGATTTTGTTTGGAGGCAATGCCTGTGTGTGAGCATTCTGCATGTTCACACACAGGATGAGCTATTAACTAAAAATAAGTGTCTTGATTCAGATTAAATTAATAAATTCAGCTTTTCCTGTTTTGACTTTCTTCTGTTTAGGTAGGACTTATTCTGAGGGAAAGTTCTGTAAAGCTAAAAATGAAAGTTTTATGGTGATTTCAATTATATTGCCCTAGCAAAGAGAAATACTGAATTGAGGCTGGTGGGATGTTGGGAGGAGGCAGGAACAGATCTGTCTCAACACATTTACTCCAAGCATTACTTCCATTTACTTTCTTTTATCAGTCCTTCATTCAAGGCTCATAAATCAAGAGCAACCATGCTGATTTCTGTGAAACAGTTTCTGTTTAGGGAAACTCGACAAAGGGTAAAAACTGGCAAAGACTGAAGTACCTGGCACTGTCTAAATGTGGATTTATGGTGTTGGGGACCCCCAGTCACTCCCCATCACGCCTCACATGGTGCTGCCTGTGCTCCATCATGCAGAAAAGGAGGAAGAGGTTTCCTGCTGCCATTGTTGGACCCTTCCCAGTTGTTATCACAGCTCTGTCCAGCTCTGACATATCCAGACCCAGCTCTCTGTTCAGACATCACCCCCAGGCAGATGCAGCTGACTGAGAAACCAGTTTCTCTATTGCTCAATAAAGCAGTGCAGGGCAGCTGTACTTTATTTTCTGCATAAGCTGTGCTGAGATCCTTGGCAGTGAATTAAAGCCCAGCATGAGCCTTCAGTATTTGCAGCTGTGTGGTCCAGCCTTTGCAAGTGCTGGGTGTGGGGAGTGTGGCCCCATCCCTGTGATCTCCAGGGGTGTGACCTGCTTTGCCCTCTAGAAAATCAATTGTTTTCATCTCCTCCTGGTGAACCTGCAGAGCAAAATCAGCTGCATTACATGGATTGCCAAAACAGTATTGAGAGCTGAGATTTTTTTTTTTTTTGTAAGATTCTGAGAGAGGTGCAAGAAGGGGCAAAAGCTCTTTTAAAGCCAGGTTGGATTTAACATTAAGGAAAATAAAAGTCTTGGGAAACTGAACTTAATGTCTTACTGGTTTGTACTTACTGCTGTTCTCGATCCTATGGGAGTGACAAGAAGTGGATTTTCATACTGCATATACTCTATACTGCAATACTTTTCTGTAAATCCAACTTGCAAATGTGCAATGTTGCTCTGTGGTGCAAGAAGCAGTTCTGTGGAATTGAACACTCTTTGATGAGCTAGAGGGAGCTCTTAGACAAAGATATGTGCTATTTCAGCCTTGCTTTTTCTCTTCAAAACAGTAATTTTAGTATCACCAACCTGTCATGACTATTGTTTTCCAAACTTATGACAACACTTAAAGAATTGGAATAGGTTTTCTGCATAAGAAATTGGGTTTTGTTGAGCTTGTTTGCCTGTCTGACCTCCATGAAAAATTTGGGCATCCTGATAGAGGAATATTTCAGCTTCCCTTACAATGACTTCCTGCTCCAGTGGAAAGGCAAATATCTGCTTTAAAAAAAATCTGACTTTTAATTCTGAATTCAGTAGAGCTGTATGAGCTATAAGAGGTGTTTTCCAGTGAGAAGCACATTTGCTCATGGGATGCTCCTGTGCTCAAGTGCCTGTTCCTTAACTGCCTGACCCAAAGCTCTTTGCTCTGTGTGGGATAACTCTCATTGACTTCAACAGTTTGACCCCAATTATTTCCTGCTGGACCTGTGATTTCATACAGGAAGAATTCTGTTGTCTTGAAAAGTTTGTGAAGACTTTGTAGGTTTTCTCTTATCAGAACCTCTCCCTGCTCTCACCTCTGGGTTGGTAAAAAGGTTTTGGTGCTTCATGAATCTTGGAACTATCACTTTCCCATGTTCAGGTTACCTTTAGTGAAATAAACCCTGCAGGATCTCACAAGCCAGCAGTGCTGTTTTGCTCATTTTATAGGTGGAAGACCTGAGGTGGACTGTGAACCAACTGTGTCCATGGAAAGGTGGGATTTCTGTGCCCCAAACTTTCCTGGCTTTGCTGTGTGCCTTGGATTGTAGGGTTTGCAGGCTTTTAGATGTTTACATGTGTGCCAAGACCAAACTTGCAACCCTTTCCCCCTCTGGTCAAGAATTTTGCTGTTTTATTATTTATTATTTACTGAATATCAGTACTTCCATGAAATTCAAACTCCGTGACTGCCTCATACGTCAATATCCAGTTTGTTGAACCAGAGCAATAGTGATGGATTCATTCCTGTACATCTTTTACAGAGAGCTGGTACCTGGGCACAAAAATGTTATCTCTTAAACCTGGTCTATTGGCATTTGTAATTCAAGGCAGGATACATTTTTATGTGTGGAGATAATGGAGAACAAGTCTCAAAGATTCCTGCACAAAAGCAGCACTAAAATCAAGTGGAGCATGGAGTCCTTTTCAGTACAGATGAAATCAATGGCTCTTTCAGCTCCAGCTGCCACACGTGATGTCCCAGCCAGGTCTGTCTGTGCAGGAAGCTGGTGATGCTGGGAAGATTTTCACAGGCACAGGGTTAGGTCAAGTGTCTGGTTTTGTACCTGGAGGGTCAGGAAACTGCCTGTGTAACTTCACTATTGCCATGACCTTTCTTTCCCAGGGAACAATTTGTTCTGGGCAGAACAAAACACCATTTCTAAGTTTCCATTTCAAAATAAATACATTCAGGGTGAAAAGCAAGGAGATAAAAAACAGCAATAACTTAAAAAATACTTTGGGGCCCTTGAAAAGTGCCTTACTTTTCCATTCCAGGATGTTTCAAATAAACTTCATTCACGACTACTCCCTGGGCCTGGCCATCCAGAGAGGTTTTTACCCAGTGAAGAGAACACCCATCTACGCCGTGGGAAGCCAGTTTCTCCAGGAGAATGCTGTGGGAGACAGTGTCAAGGGCTTTACTGTAGTCCAGGCAGGCATCCACAGCCTGTCCCTCTCCCACTGAGTGGGTCACCTTGTCACAGAAGGAGATAAGGTTGGCCAGGCAGGACTTGCCTTCCTAAACCCCTGCTGGCTGAGCCTGATCCTTATTTGTCCTTGTGTGCCGTGTGATGACACTCAAGATGATCTTCTCATGACCTTCCTTGGCACTGAATCTGTAGTTCCCTGGATCCTCCTTCTGGACCTTCTTGTAGATGAGCATCACATTTGCTGACTTCCAGTCAACTGGGACTTCCCCAGTTAGCCAGGACAGCTGGTAAATGATGGAAAGTGTCTCAGTGAGAACTTCCTGCAGCTCCCTCAGTATCTGTGGGTGGATCCCATCCAGCCCCATAGAGCTGTGTGTGTCTTTAGTGGTGTGCCAGATCCCTGAGCTTTTCCCCTTGGATTGTGGGGGCTTTATTCTGCTCCCCATCCCGGCCTTCAGGGGAGCTTCAGCTTGAAGTGGGGATGCTGAACCTCAGCTCTGAGAATCAAAATCACAATTTGAAATATTTGCTCTGAGAGGCAAGGTGTGGTTTGCCCTTCCCTGTTCCACAGGTGACTGTAGCAGGACCTGCTTTTTAGGTGCTCTTTAGGAACATCAATCAGAGGTGCTTTGGTCTGTAGGGGAGCACAGATGAAAATGAAATTTTCTTATCTGCGGTCAAGGATGCTTCAGTTGGCAGCTGTTGCTGAAGTCACTTCCAATCTCATCTTGCAGAAATATGCTGCCAGTTAACATGCACTGGCTTGCTTCTCTTCCCATTACAGATGCAGCTGCCAGGAGCTGGGGCCAGTCCCAGCGGGTGAACTGGCCACGGAGCCTGCAAGGTAATGTGTGTATAGAACAAGGAAGGGAGAGTGAGGAATGCAGGAATGCTTTTTTACATATGCATCTCAGCCCAGACTGGGGACCCTGGACCTGGCAAGGTTTTTCTCTGTTTGTCTGTTGCTGCTGAGTCTGTTTTGCCTGTGAGTGCCTGCCCAGGGTCTGCCCCTCAGGGTGTGTTTGTGCAGGGCTCTGCATTTCTACAGCACAGGAAGGGAGGGCAGCAGTCTGGAGGCTGCTCAGGTGGTGTGGGTGACAGCATCCATGTAAAACCCTTCCACAGGAGAGAGAGGGTGTTATGACATTCCTCAGAACTTCATCTGGGGATAAGATTTACAGGGGACAGGCTGAGGTTCATCTGGATCAGCACCAGATGCTGAAGCATATTCCCACATTCCCTGAGAAGGACACTGCTGTGTAGCTGCATCTGGCCCTGTGGAAAGGTCAGGAGGATTGCCAGTATCACTATCGTTGTTTTCAGGCTGGTGGAGCGTTGAAACTGCTCCCCAGCCCCAGATTTAATATTTTTAAAAATTCCTAGGCTGGGGATATCTGCCATTAAAAAATCTATGGCTGAAAAGTTCCTGCTAATTCAGTGTTTTCAGGTCAGGACAGGAATCTTCTGAATTGTTTGTCTGAGCTATAAATAACTTATTATACATATGTAAGGTGTAAATAACTAATTTTGGGGAAAACTCTTCAAATGCAGTCGTTGAGAGATAAAAGCCAAGTGGTGAGGGATTGAAACTGTGCCAGAGGTTTGAGTCCACCAGTTCAGTGGAAAACAATGAAAATTATATGGGGATCATTTGATACCTGGTTTAGATTCCTAAAATTTTGTGGCTACAGTGTAAGCATCTGCAGGCAAAGCAGATGTCTAAGCTCTTATAGCTGATGAAGATGAAAGCAAAATAGTCACTGGAGATATCTGCTTTAAGCTGAATAAAATCATTCTCTAAATTCTTGTTTATTGACTGTTAACTACCTTGGGATCTTAGACACCTGGATTCCATGTATAGAGCTATAGGCAGGGACTTATGTAGAGGTTCATTCTCTGGAGCTGAATTCTACTGAAAATTAACAGAAGATACAACTTGGAGAGATTGAGATCA
Organism: Cichladusa arquata; assembly: GCA_026413545.1. Classification (NCBI taxonomy): domain Eukaryota; kingdom Metazoa; phylum Chordata; class Aves; order Passeriformes; family Muscicapidae; genus Cichladusa; species Cichladusa arquata. The sequence continues at coordinate 6,571,548 of JAOTQP010001286.1, forward strand.
ACACTTGCTCAGCCTAAATATGAAAAGACTGAGAAAGAGTACTTCTAGTCTTCAAACACACAGAGGACTGCTACCAAGAATAACTTGTTTCTCAAGTTCCTGCAGAATGTGATGAGAAATTATGGATTTTGGCAACAAGAAGGATTTAAAATCGACATCACAAAAAACTTGGTAATGAAACTCTGAAGAGAGATTCACTGAGAAGGATGTAGAGCTGTCGACACTTGAGGTATTTGTCAACAAATATCTGGCAGAGGAGGTTGGTTTGGATTCCTTACAGTTCAGTAACTGAAAGAGAACTTCTCTTTACTATTGTAGCACAACTGAAATACAATGTATAATACACTCCACAAATCATGGCTTCATTTGCAGAAACATTTCCTGCCCTGGAATTGAGGAAGTCACCAGACTGGGATGTTCCCCATGTGGAGGTAATTGACCGTGCTTACATTTTCCCGAGCAGTCACTAATGTGGCAGCAAGAACAAAAGAGATTTACTGGAGCAATTCAAAAGCAGTTTCGTTTTCAAAGGCTTAAGCTACTTGTAAAACAAGTGGTATGAGTATTTCTGCAAGCATTTTGCCTGTTAAAGGTATCCCATCCACCATTTTGAACCTCTCAAAATCAAAATCAACCTTTTGCATGTCTTGCAGAAGCAGCTTCTGAAGGTGCAAGAGTCTTGTAGCAAAACCTGTGTGCTCTAGAGCACATGGCACCTTTTGTGCTCTGTATTAAGGCTGAGAAATTGCAATAGGCACATTATAAATGCTTAGATACTGGATTTTTCTGGCAAAAAATAAGGAGAAATGAAATCTTCAAAGGCATTTGACATAAAGTAGTTTAAGCCTTGTGAACTGCTGAAACAGCATGTTTGGGTAGGGCTATCTGCTGTAGCTATTATAAATATCAAGCACTACATTACTGTGGCTGTGTTATCTCTGACAAGATTAAGTGCATTCCTGTCAGAGAGAATTTCCCGATAAAGATTTCATTGCCTCTCCTCACATACAAAATGATAAGTGACCCTGATATTTCTCTGCTCCACTTTATCAATAAAAATTGTTCTGCTTGGATTATTTCTGTTTGTCTCCTAATGAAGTGACATTTTGTGATGTGTCAGTCAATCCTGGACTTGAGAGAGACATATGAACTCAAACCCACATCCTAGAAGCTGCAACTATGCACCACACCCTGAAATATGCTGTGCTAGGCTTTTAATCTGCTTTGCTCATAAAACCATAAATCACCAATTAAAAATAATTACTGAGGTGAGGGAATAGATTATTGGATGGACCAGATTGCACACTGTGAATCATTGCATCACTTGCTGAAACAGACATACAATGGCATGGACTTGGAGACATGGAAGCTGATTTAGGAATAGACACCAGCAGTGTTAAATCAAAGTAACTGCTTATAGAACAGAATTTATGGTTTGCTGGGTAGACATCCTGAGGACCACATGGAGTCCCACAAATATTAAATATTCCATGCTGTATGTGAAAAGTGCAACACAATGGTCTAAAATAGCACAGAGACCTGAATTGATGACAGTGCCATCATGTCCTTTTCCTCACTCCCTCATCCTATGCATCCATTTCCAGGGAAGCTCAGCTGTGCTGGGGTGAGCCCTCCACTCTCAGCTGGACCCAGCACAACCTAGGAGTTGGAATTTCCATGTTGGCCCAGGTGCTAACCCTGAATAAAACTTATCCTTTGGCACTGTGTCAGTTAGAGAGGGTCGTGAGGGCTGAGGCTGCTTTCCAGAGCTTCCTGGGAAGTGTGAATGCCTTTTTAAGAATATTTTTATCAATGGCGGTGGCTGTGGGGATGATAGAAGGAGTCAGTGGCCAAACAAGAACTCAGAATACCTGCCCATTCCTGGCTTGGAGTGTTATGGAAGTGCTGCAGGTGGTGTGTGGTGGAGATTGAAACCAGTTCCACTACACTGTGAGCACACCAAGGGACATGTCCCCAGGCATAAGAGAAGAAAAGGGAAGGGCATTAAGGAAAGATTGAGATGATGAGATTGCATCTGATTTAGAGTGGGGAATTTGCTGTCTAAACTGAGGCAAAGAGCCAAGTGAAGAGCCAGGAAAATGGAGAAAGGAGCTGTGTCTAGAGAGCTGACACATGGCATGGGTGGATCATTGATTCTCTCCATCCCAGCAAAGAACCACTGGTTCTCCTTCCACCCATGGCTGTTCTGGTGGCAGAGCAGCTGAGTAGCAAGACCAGACACTGGGCAAGCTGATGTGAATCTGCAGCTGTTTTCATAGGTGACATAGTTTTCATTGCCCATTATGATGTCAAGTGTGTTAAATTTATGAGGCAGTGTGTTTATTTTAATGTGCAGTGTCTGCATCTCACCAGCCACATATATTTCAATCTTTAATGCAGCTATTTCTTTGGATTATAACACTCTTGCATATTTACTCACAGTCTCTCTGAATGGAGAATTGAACAGTATCTCATGGCATTTTACTAATTAAATAGATTGTGTGTTTTGCTGGCAGTGTGTTGTGAACATTAACTTCTGAAAGCTTTTTCATTTGTCATTGTCTCATTCCTTGGCATTATGATTACTGCAATTTTATATGTGATAAGACTGTACAGCAAGTTAGACTGTACATCAGAAATTCCTGCCAGCAGCAATCTGCTCTGTGAGATAGAAGTGTAATGGGATTCATAATGTTCACTCACACTCTCTTCATCAGCATTTCCTCCCTCCTCTTGGCTGGGTGTTTTATTTGTGTCTCTCCCTGTTCCATGTGGACTGTGGGCAGGGGGGAAGTGCTCTTTTTTGATTTTCTGCTTTAACCTTGACTGTGAAACACTTTCTTATCAGGAAGCTGTTAGATGGGGTTTCACAGAGGCCAGGATGCTGGAGGAGCATATGGCTGTGAATAGGATATGTGTTCTCACAGGTACTGTCAGCTCCCCTGGCTCTTAGGGTGTGGAAGAAGCTGTTCCATCCCTAAACCTCCAGCTCAGTGGCACTACTCTGGCAGGGTGTGAGGCATAAAACCCCATTTCTGAGCACTGGCTTGCTCCTGGCACTGAATGATGTTTACAAATCCTCATGTTGCATTTAGGTTTGGGGTTGCTGTTGTAGCACAGGTGTGTTTGTACCTGTTTGGGCCCATTTTCTACTCTAGAAAATCCATGGCCATCAGTGTTTGTATCCCCTAATTTAGGATGTTTCCATTATTTATCCAGTAAATAATTTATCTTTGGAAAAAGAGATGCATTCTAGTCCTGCTTTCAGAAATTGCTGGTGAGATGCAGATTTAAATTTAGGGATAGTAAATTCTCAGATTGAGATGACTGTGTGTAAGCCACGTGCTCACATTTTATTCCACGAAGAACTTGTTGGGGAGGAGAGATTGTTGAGATGTTGAGATTGCAGAGAGTTGTTCAGCTCTAAATGTAGGATGAAGTTAATACTTCCTAGGTTTCCCTAACTGTTCAGGGAGGATCTCTGAGATACACTGTGAGGTCACCTGCAGTGTCTCCATGTAGACACTGGCAAGGTGTGCCTGGAGGTGACAGTGCTGGATGTCAAAGCTACTGTGATGTCTGTCCCAAGGGATGGCAGAAACCTTGAAAATTGCCTTCTCCAGACTCCTCATCTGAATGAGACCCCTTCTAGAAATGCTGTTGGAGTGATCCCAAGCTTGGAAATGCTTCTTTCTTTCTTGTTGATACTTCCAACAGCCACAGGTGCCTCTCACCTGAGCAGTGAATTGCACACAGCAGGGCAAGTGCCGTGCTGCTGCTTCTGCAGGATTATTGTGCTTGATGCCCCTTCTCAGCTGCATCTCCAGGAGCCATCAGTGCTCCAGTCTGATGAAGTACATCCATCTTCCTCCATCTCCTGGTGGCCTCATCTCCTGATGACCACACCTGTTCTTGTGTGGATGTGTTTTGGAGCTCCTCTAAGCACACTGATCTCAACACTTCTTTAATGCTTGTTAGGCTCTTCTATTTCTTTAAGGTAGGGAGCTGCTCTTGTAAGTTATACCTTTTGAATTGATCTTTTTGCTCAGGCAAAATAAGATCAATCAAATCATATGGCTAATAAAATTGATAAAGAAGCAATAAAAGCCCAATGACACACCATCTGGCATGCTGAAGATGAATGAGAGAACCAAGCCACTGCTCAAATCTTAACCTTCCCAATCACATTAGAAGCTCATTCACACTTCATAATAGCCCAATATTTCATTTCAGCTACTGAGATTAATGCCAAAGAATACATAATCAGACAATAATTCTCTGTATCTTTCCATCCAGATGCGTAGAGTCGAGTCATCAGAATAAACAGATCAACTGTTTATTCCTTTCCACTATATTCACTAGCACTGTAACAGCAGCAACCAAAACAGAACCTCTGCAGGAACTGGGGATCCTGCTGTTACACAAAAGACAGCTGGAAATAACAGCTTTTCCAAAACATCAAATTTATTTAGGAGGAGAGTCCCTGTTAAAGTCCACAAAATTTCAGCTTGTAAGTCATGGAGCCTCCTGCTGTAGAGCCATCAATGGGCTTTTGAAATTTTCACCTGACCCTGCCAAGAAGGGTGTTACCACAGAATATAAAGTAGAATCTCAGGTGGAGAGCTGAGGTGAGAGCACCACAGTGCAGTCACTGGAGTTGTATCTTACCAAGGGCTTTCAAAAGCCAGAAAGAAATGAAAAAGCCAAATAAGAGTTATTTGAGCTCATTGCATTGAACAGCCATATCTATAACACCGAGTGACCTTTTAGAAACTGAACATACCCTTAACATGGATTGTGATCCTGATGCACCCTGAAAATATGGGATATTTTAACAAATATTGACAAATTGCCAGTGTAATCATACCAGACAGGGCTGGAGATTTAACTGCATGTTTGAAGTGCAGATTGCTGAAGGCTCCTGAGCTCCTCCTGCCCCACTGCTGCTCATCCCTCTCAGAATGCAGGGTATCTTGTACCTTCTGCTGCAGCACTGTGAGCTGTTCACAGTCCAGGAACAGCCTTTGGTCGTCTATCACCCCAAGTCCTAATCAGAGTGCTGCTCTGCCCGTGATGTGTTGGTGCAATATATCTGCCCAGAGACAGGGCTGGGTATTGCAGACCCACACATCTGGCAAAGGCACATGCCCCACGTGTTTATGGATGTGTGTGGAGGGGGTGTGGGCACGCACACAGAGCCTTTGCTCTCTTTGGTGTTAGATTAAAACTGTATTGATGTTTACAGGGTAGCTCAGGGCTCCCAAAAGAGAGGTGTGCATCTCTCAAAATGCCTGTGAACCAAAGTAATCCTGGTGTTTCTGCCCCTGAGGGATGACATGAATCAGGAACATTGACTTTGGTGGGAGGATTACAGCAATTGTGCTCAGTGATATTAAATGACCATTAAACCATCTATTAAACCCCACAATAAAAGGCATACTGAATCATCTGAACCATGCAAATATCTTAAAGAGCTGACTTACCAGGAGAACTCAGTGAGTAGTTACACACAGGGCGTAGCTCAATACAATGCATTTATTGATACAAAGGAAAAGATAGGCTCATTGCTAGCAAGGTTTGTGGTTTGGAGCAGCAGCTGGCAGTGGTGAATAATGGTGAGGGAAGGACAGTTATACAGTGTTCTGTGATGTGGAATTATTTAAAGAACCAGCACATTTAATGCACCCAAATGCCAACATGTGCCTCTGGGAAGTGGAGTTGTGCCTGGATCTGGCAGAATGTGGTTCTGCCTCCTGGAAGTCGTTGACGTGGGGAGGGGATGGGAGGTCATGGTCAATAAACAGTGTGCAATGGTTGTCTGATATAATTGTGTGGCTCTAATCTAATGGGAGCCTCTGGTGTAAATCCAAGGGAAAATGGATCAAAAGAAAGTGATATTACTGCTGTTTGCTGTTGCAGTGTGTTCAATGGCCAGAAATTATTTTGCAGTCTGAATGAAGATGCAATTCAGTCCTTACTACAAGAATAGCCACTTACATTTAAAAAAAAATATCTGAGTTTAGGCAAAAAATCTAATTAAAGGAGGAAGGTTACTCAGAAATAAATATGTGTCTTACTCAGAGACTATAAATACCTGTGTGGCACAGAAAATTACAGAAGACAGAGGGCTGGGGGAATGAGCAGGCAAAGACATGGTGGGATCCTGTGCCAGAACTTCAAGCTGAATATATCCAGGGTAATGACACAAAACTTTTTGCAAGCTAGCAGCCCTGGTCATAGTCCATCTAATGATTTTGTGGATTCTGCATCACTGCTGGATTTCTCCTGGTAGGCTTTACTCAGTTCAAGCAGAAATTATGCAGGAATTACCAGGTGAAATGTTATGCCCTGTATTACAGTGCTGTCATACTCACTGATCCTAATGTTCCCTCCTGGCATTACAAATCTGTGAACCTAAGAAACACATGACTGAAGGGCAGCCATGGTGCAGCTGCTACATTCTTAAGTGGAGAAAGCTATCTGGGTCATATCTTGGGGAGAGAGATTGTGCTGTGCTGAGGAGACAGGCAGAGGTGAGGACTGACCTTTGCCTTGCTCTCAGTGACAGGAATTGCAAATGCACATTCTTTGCAAAAATACACTTTTCCCTGCCAGTCCTAGGCAGCCTTGCTTCTGCAAAGGTCTGCTACAGACAGAGCCCGGCTGGCTCTGTGTGAAGCTTTGGGAGGGGTAAGAGGGGAACATTTTTGCAGGAAGGCATACTTAGGGATTGTTTATGTGGCCACAGAGTGAGCTGGTATGGTTCTCCCCCATTCCAACAACAATTCAGACCAATATTACCCATGTTTAGCACTGTGCCATCCCCTGCTGTCAATGTTTCTCACAATGCAGCCCAGGATACCATTTTCCTTCTTGCCTACAGGGGCACATTGCCACTGAAATTATTTGTGCTCATTTAGGTGTTCACCAGGACCCCCAGGGCCTCCTCCACCAAGCTGCTTTCCAGGCAGTCAGCCCCCAGCTTATCCTGGTGCCTGGGGATGCTCCTCCCCAGCTGCAGGACCCAGCACTTGCCTTTGCTGAGCTGTATGACATTCCTGTTGGCCCGTTTCTCCAGTCTACTGAGGTCCCTCTGGGTGGCATCAGCCTCTGGTACATCAACCACTCCTCCCAGTTCTGCATTGTCTCCAAATTTGCTTGCCAGTCAGCTGGCTTCAGTAGCCAAGCTGCTGCTGGACATTCTGCCACGTGAAGTTTTTATCAGGGTTTTCACCAACACAAGGGAGGCACGGTGCCCAGGCAGCGCAGTGTGCCCAGGGCTGGGGGCTGAGTGCCACATTTGGGACCCCTCTATACAGAGCAGGTACAGATATTCAGGGGCACAGGTATCTAGGTTAGGTTTCTAGTAGAGGACTGATGTCCTGTGCTTCATTTTCTTGTCAAAATTGTCTCCTTATAGTGCACAGCTACACTAGGAGACCATCACTTGATCTGTCCTGCCTCTAGACACATCTACACCTTACAGCTGGTTTCACTGCAAGCATCAGTGATGGAGTGATCATTAATGTGGAGTTTTCTGAGGGAGACACAGACCATGTGGGCTATTGAGTCATGCAGAAATGCTGGGTCAGACCCCAATAGCTCTTTGTCACTCAGCACAGCAATAAACCCATGCTGGTAATCTCTGTCTCTCAGCAAAACTGATGCCCTCAGAGGTGAGGCTGGGCTGCTCTGGAGCCTGGGTGGCATCACATGCTCTGGCCTTTCTGGAATATTTAATGTACTGAAAAGTAAATTCTGGCATTTCCTGCTCTGTTCATCGTGATGTGGCATAGTCACTCTCTCAGGCACTTTTCAGACTCACTTAAATCATGGCAGTTCCCAGGAACTGATTGGGAAGCTGTATTCTCAGCTCCCTGTAAAATTATTGCTATTACATTGTCACATCAAGAGTCAGGCATTTTTAGAGGCAAATAATACCAGATCAAGTGGGGAGATTAAAAGGTGTAACCAATAAAAAGGACAAAGCAACAGGGATGAAAAATTATTGCAGTGCAGATTAATTGCAAAACACTTACAGATGTAAAGTGTAAGTCATACAAGTCAGGAAGGGAAGAGAGCTTGATAGACAAGGAATAAAATGCAAAGTACAGGAACAAATGCAATTTCAACAGAAAGTTTATGAGGAATTACTGCTCTGAGGTAAAGAATCTGAGGCTGGAAGAAATAGCTAATAAAGCAGAAGGAAAGTAATTTATTATTTGAAGAGGTTAAGGTTTAGGAGCAAAATCTGTGACAGTCCTTTAATATCAGCAGAGATCTGAATGCCATTATTCCTTAGATAACCTTGAGTTCTCTGGAGCTTCTGCAAACTACAGAATGAGACCAGCAATAGCCTGTCCTGTTCATGAAATAATTGTGGGTTCTTTCTCCATTTTTCAGAGGAAAAGTCAGAGGTAGCAAATGTGAACCTGAAGGCTGAATGAATTTGGTGAACAATATACTTGTGAAATGCATTGCCCTGTGCTGTGGTGGAGCTCCCCACATTGAGACAATCCAGTGAAATAGTTATCACAAGGACAAGGCTGCATTGTGGTGACAGTTTGGCATCACAGCTGAGCCAGTCTGGCCTGGTGAGCTGGGAGAGGCAGCACACACCAGTTTTTTCAGCTGCCAGGCAGGTGGTGCAGCCACCCTCTGTTCAGTGCAGGCAGCAGCTCCTGCAGCATCCACAGGTGACACTTCTGTCACCGAGGCTGCTTGACAAGTCCCTCTACAAAACTGTCAGATTAGGCTGGCATAATTTTGCTGGACAGTAACAGTTAGAGAGAAACTTTCTTGTATGGACAGTTCAAAGAGGATGGGGTTGATGATTTTTGTCTTTCTCGGTTTCTCTCTCAGGCATGGCCAGCTTGAGGCTGGGAATGTGACAACAGGCTGGCTCTGTCTTCAGCCATTGGCATTGCCTTCAGCTTTCTTAGTAATGTGCTAGTTTTCCTCATTGGTGCAAAGGGCTCCAACACACAGCTCCAGAGGCTCTGTGTGAAGTATTTGTGTTCCTAGGGAATGGAGAATTTGATGTCTTTTCCTCTGGTAACTAATGCAGAAGTTTGAAACCTTTCACTTATACCGATGCCGATCCAAACTTGAGTCTTTTGATGAAAAGTGTTTTATGGAAGGTGTTTGAAAAACCTCTGAAAGATTGTCAGTGTCTTGCAGGCTTCATGCTGTCTTATACTAGGTGAAGGTCCCTGGAAAGTTTACCCAACAACTCCATCCTTTCATGTGTAAATGTCTGCCTTATGTACGGAAGGGCTTTCTGGGGAAAAAAATCATTTATAGCTTTCTGGTTTGTTAACTTGGCCATGTAATAGGAGGAAAGCCATGCTATCAGTCTGAAGGGGGATAATTTCTACTGAATGATCAATTCATAAGAACATGAGAATTACCATACAAGATCAAATCAAAATCCATCCAAGCCTGTGTTTGGCACAGCCAGTAACGTGCCAGAGGGAAAATGCAGAACAGAAGAGCAAGCAGACAATCTACCCTCTTTACCACCAGTACTCTAGGGTTTCCTTATACATATACTTCTTTTTTTGTGTGTGTATGATTTATTCTTCTGCCTTCACAAGCACAGATCATAATCCTGAAGTCAGTAGCCATGCTGTAGATTTGTGTAAAATGCCTGATGCTCTCATCAGGCTGAGGTCAGTAATGCAAGCCATGGCAGAGCTGCTGATCCAAAGCCCTTTCTGCTGGAAGAGTCCAGGCCTGGAGATCTTGGTGGTTTAAAGACCAGATAAGATTGACTTGCTCTCTGGAAACTGGGATATTGATTTGACATTCTGTGAGAGTAAAGGTAGTCCTGAGATTGTACTTCATTAATAAATAAACCTTGGTAGTGAATTCCCTCAAATAGCTGTTGAAGATTCACATTGGTATTTCAGTTAAAATCAGAAGCCTTGATGGTACAACAAAGCTGATGTACTGAAGTAAATGAAATTTTTACCAGTGAATGCTTGAAGCTCAATTAATCAGTTCTTTAAAGTCAAGAACATTTATACTTTTCATTATTGAATTTAGTCATATTTAGCAGTAAATACAAAAATGCTTGCTATAAATATTACTGGCCATGTATGGTCAGATTATTTGTGGGAATAATTGCTACATGGACTAGAATTATATTACCTCAGGTTATTGGATTACATATCATGTCCTGCTGAATTGTAATATCATTTTGTTTAAATGCAAATGCTAAAATAAATGATAGCTTCTGCTTTAGGGCTGTGGATTAGTTATTCAAGATGATCTTACTATTAACTCTGCGAGGAAGATAAATTGGTTAAAGGGAAAACTTGACATCTTATCAATTTTTTCTATATAGAGGTTTTAGTGGAAAAAATGCTTGTTGTAGCAGTTTCATTTTAGTTTCTTAATCATGTGTTAAGTAAGCCTCTACTAGGAGTTTATTATGGAATTATAAAGTTCTTGGACCTGATGAAACCAGACACTGACACTGTGGCAGCAGCAGGATAAGGTGTCTTAGAGTAGGAATAACCCAAACAAGTCATGTTGATGTTCCTCCTTCCCATCAAAAAGTTTACCAAAGTTTTTATGGTGCCTAATGGCAACAAATTTGGGTGCCAGAGATTCTCAAGAGAGGCAGGTTAGTGCTGTGTGCTCCCAGGACCCCTTTCAGTGGCATTTCAGTACTTAAAGGAGACCTTTAAGAAACACAAACTATTTAGGAAGGCCTCTTGTGATAGGATGAGGGGGAATTGTTTTGAAGTGAAGGAGGGTAGATTCAAACTAGATATAATAAATACATGTTTTTACAATGAGGGTGGCACAGAGTGACCAGAGAGGTGGTAGATCCCCCATTCCTGGAAGCATTCAAGGCTGGGATGGGTGAGACTCTGAGACATCTGGTCTAGTGGGGAGTGTCCCTACCTGTGGCAGGCAGGCTGGACTAGATGACCTTCAAAGGTCTCTTCCAACCCAAACTGTTCTATGATTCTATAACTCTGTACAAAAATTTGAGACAGAAAACTGGGGAGATGTTTGGAAAAAAATAGAAGAAAGGCAATTTAAAGAAGAAAAACTCTGCACAAACTCCAGATTCAGAGGAAGGACCAAGCACATGAGGAGTAGTAGGAAGGGCTGGGAGAGCACACATGGGTGTTGTGGCTTGGAGCAAAGGGATGAGGAGGCAGTGACTTCACTCTGCCTAAGCTGGTGGGGCTTTAATCTTCTGGTCTTCCTGGGCAGGTCATAACTGGGACACAGTGATGGACAGGATGGAATTCAAGCACAGATAATAATAAGGCTGTAGAGCAGGATTTATGAAGAAAAGTTAAGCACCAAATGTGCACAGTTTGTCTCTGTGACAGCCTGACATTAGAGCAGTGTAAATACAGATAAAAAGGAAGAGGTGTCATTTAACATAGCAGAAGGATGCTGTGAGCAAAGGCTGTACACACATCCTCACTTCAGGGAAGTCTGCACATTAATGAAGGCAAAACTCAACCCCTTCTGCGTGCTTGGCTGCTGAGATTCCCACCCCCTGCAACTCCTCAGCCTTATTCCTCCTCCCTGGAGGGAAATCAATCACTCCCAGCCACAGCCAGGTGTGATGAAGAGGAATTCACTCTCCTGGAAGTCAGAAAAATTCTTTTCCCTGTTCTCCAGAGGCTCAGAATAAATCCCCTCAGTCTATGATGTGTTGCACATGGTCCCTGCTCTGCTGTCACCTGGACCTCAGGTGAGGTTTGAGGTGTAGCTGCTGAGGTTACCTGAGAGCTCTGGTCCAACACTGCTCACTGGGGCACTAACACACCAACACTTGGCCCTGAGGAACCACTTAGCCAGTGAAATGGGTTACAAAACTCCCAAACCTCAGGAAAACTTTGGAGACCATCAGGTTGAAAGAGAAACCTGTCCAGAGGAGCTGTCTGCTGCTCTTTTCTGATTCCTCACTCAAGGACAGCAGCTGTCTGAAAGCTCCTACAGCCCAGGACAAGGCAACCGGTGCTCAGCTATCAGAAAAGCATCCAGAAGTAGTAATTTCCCATTATTTGTTAGATTGCATTTTAATTATTGACAGGCAGGCAGCCAGCATTGGATGGCTATGGCTGCCAAGAGCCCAAAGACTCTCTGTGCAGGGGATTACATTTTGTTAATGATCTGAGTTTCTGCCAAACTCACTGCCACATATCAGGAGTGACACTAAGTAGACTTGGAGGCTGATTCAGTAAAGTGCTTGCACTTTATTTACATGAGCCGTTTCATGTACTGCTGCTCAGAAAGTACAGAAGGGTGCAGAGAAGAAATAAGGATGGGTGAGTAGCTCTGGATAGCTGACCAATTTCCTTCTCCACATTGTCAAGTTATTTTTCTGCAGCTGGGGAAGAAATTGGCCCATATTGATTTAAGAAAATTCCTTCTTTCCAGTCCTACCTGCCCTTCTGCCTCTCATTCCAGGAAAGAATTTTACTAGGGAGTTTGGAAATTTTTGTACAAGAGGAATGTTGTGATTTTTGGGTTCATTTCTGATGTGCTAACGTGTCTGTTTTATTTTTCTTAGTGCTCCAGCTCAAGCAGTCACACAGAGAGTTTAGATTCATTACTTTCCTTGAAAAAGTCTTTCATGACCTTCAGTTTCCCTCCTGGCTACCAAATCTGCATGCCCCCATCTTCCCCCTTATTTTCCTTAAGGTTGCACCTCAGCTCATCTGCATTTCACTTTTGTCCTTACCCCTGGTGTATTAAATTCAGAGACTCATCTGCCCATTTCAAATTAATTTTCATCCTTCCATGTTCCACTTCCTGAAAACCATTTCTCATGCATTGCTCAGGGGTTTCCAGGAAACCTTTATGCTGTCCCCTCTTCCAAGAACTCTTGTGGCTCCCATGCCAAAGAGGATGGTGCTGTTGCCATCAGAGGATTTCACTGCTACCACCAATTTCTTGGCAGTGACTTTTCAATATGTTCAGCAGGTGACCTGAATGCACAGGAGTGGTATTCCAACAGGAGATGGTGCTGACAGGATGGGAATTTCAGCTCAGCATTCTGGTTCCCAGGGGCAATGTCAGACTGTCCCCACCTGTGTTCCCTGAGCTCTGGACACCTTTGCAATACCTTGTAAAGTGATTGCTTGGAGACTGCAGAACATCTGAATTGTGTGCCCACTGCCTGTAGCCACACAGCTTCATGACACACACAAAACTCCTAAGCAGGATTTAGGGCTGAGAAGTACAAGTTGTGTGGTTTCTTACTCTTAAGTCAAGAAAGCAATCACCTGTCAAGGCAATCTATCTTTCCTGTTCTATCTTCTGAGAAGAAATGCATGGCTGATAAATTTAGAGAAGTTAACACAAGCAGGTTATTTTAAAGGAAATGTTCATCACCCTCAAGAAATCCCTTCTGCTTAAATTTAGCTGACCTCCAATGTCTAGCAGAAAGGTTATTACTGAGTGTTTTGGTTTCCCCTCCAGGCCTCCACAGCTATGAATTTTCCCTTCCCTTCCCTTCCCTTCCCTTCCCTTCCCTTCCCTTCCCTTCCCT
>JAOTQP010001286.1:6591479-6609176 GCA_026413545.1 Cichladusa arquata
GAAGGAAGGAAGGAAGGAAGGAAGGAAGGAAGGAAGGAAGGAAGGAAGGAAGGAAGGAAGGAAGGAAGGAAGGCATTTTCTATAAAACTTGAGGGATTCAGAGTCCATTGATTTCCACAAGTCACTGAAGGTTGATGGACTAAGAAGCAGTTGGGAAAAATGGATCCAACAAGTGAGGACTGGGACAGATCTTTTTACACCTCCTTACTCTCAGTCATCATACCAGTAAGACCCAAGTTCCATCCCCCTAAAGGGCACCTCCTTCTAGAGCGTGCTTTGAAAAGTGGAGAACTTGAGTTTTTCATGGGGAAGATTGAGGCAGAGGCACCCCTAAGCCTGACAGCTCACAGAGCACTGGAGAGCCTGGCCAGGCTTGTGCTGGGGCTCAAGCCACCCTGCCCAGCAGTGATGCCACCCTCAATCCCCCCTGCACCCATCTAAGAGCCTCCCTGGCACCAGGTGGTGGAGGATTGGCACCCTGCATCTTTTTTTTGAGAGCACTCCCTGCATCTTTTTTTTTTTTTGGTGCCTGCAAACTTTGGGAAATGGTTTGGTGCAGCCAAAGCTCTGACCACAAAGCCAGACTTTCCCCAGTAGTATAGAGTGAGAGAGGGAAGCCCTGGCAATTATTAGTGGTGCTTTCCTGTTACAATTTCCACGGTTTTAGCAGGAAGATCACGCTGTCTTTCTTCATGGTTTAGCATGAAGGGAGGAGAAAAGCAGGTGAAATCCTGAGTTGAATGGAGCATGCTCATCAGCAGGGCTTTAACACTGATAAGAGGAGGGTGTTTAGTGAGGTCTGTGACTACCCACCACTACAGTATGGCAACAAGACAATAATACAGATGTTATGTTCCTCATTTTTCCTACTTCTGATAGTTCTCTTCTCTCCTTTCCACTCTTCATTTTCCCCCTCTTTGATAATCTTTTCAAACTTTAATTCTCTGTGTTTTCCTCCCTGCACTGCCAGTTCTCCTAATTTCTCCTTTCGTGGCGTTTCCCTCTTATCTTCTTTTGAGCCCAAATTACTTTTGTTTTGTACCACCCGCTTTTCTTTCACCAGCTCTATTCTTCCTCTGCACAACCCAAACTCTGTTTTCCCAGGAGGTCTGTCTTATCCCAGCTCTTTGAATTCAATTAATTGATCTTCATCAGCCAGATTGCCATTGGCAAAGAAAACCAGCACGCTGACTGTCTTTGTGCTTTAACTTCTGTTTTATCCTCATTTAATTTGTGCCCTTTGCAGCTTACTGAGCCCTAATTACCTCTGCTGCCACCTCTCTGTATTCAATTATAGCCTTCATCTCACTGACCTGACATCTCTGTCCTCACCAAATCTCACCTTTCTGACTTTGCCCATTATTTTTGTACAAAGTCAATACCCTCCATGGGGAACTCAGTTCTTCCGATCTCATTTCATTTTCTTGACTGCTCCCAAGCACTTTTGCTTCATTTCCCTGCCTTCACTTCTCCAAACTATTATGGGATTCACCAAAGCACAGGCAGACCAGGCACTCAGGCCAGGGCATCTTGACCTGGCTTGAGGAAAATTGATCTATACACCAGCATCTCATGGTAAAAAAATCTCCACACCCACTGTACAAGCCCTCAGAGGCTATTTAGTACAAGGCTATTTAGTACATTTCTGCTAACACTCTTCTGGTGAAGACAATCCCTCTGGTGCCTGCATGCTCCTCTCCTGTTCCTTTCCTTTCTCTTCCTATTATCTCTTCTCCCACCATCCCATCCCACTGCTGTCAGGTCATGATCCTCAGATATGCCTCTTTCAAACAGCCCAAATTTCCCATACTCTTTACTCCCTGGCCTACTTTTGTGCTGCTCCTGCTCTTTTCCTTCTTACAAGTCTGACCATAGTGTGATGCAGACCACAGCAGTTATACCTTCACTCTTTCTTCCCTCTCTCTTCATTGGGCTTTGTTTCTTTATGCCGGATTTTGTTAACTTCTCTGTTGCTTTCCTTTCAGGTAACATCATTTCCCTTTGCCCTATTCTTGTTTTTACCTTTATTTTCCTATTTGCTCTCTCCCATGATGGTGATTTCTCAGTGATTTATGGGCTGTTGTTTGGAAGTGGAGATGGTTCACCACTTGAAAAACTCTTAGCCATGGCACAGAAATGCCCCTGAAAGTTCATTTCTCGCTGAGTTGCTCCTTCAAAATGCCAGGGTTTGACCTTTCCAGCCTGTCTTGCCTATTGCTGTGAAGCCCCTTCGTATGGCTAAGTTGGGCTCTGGGTGATGTCTGTGATTCTGTCCTTGTCCACCAACAGGTTTATGGTGAGTGTTTGTATCCTGTGGGTCACCTGCATCAAAATTCATCTACTGTTGGCAATATACTATCCTCCATGATGCCTCTGATATCTCCTAATTTCATTCACCTCACTAGAGCTCCTTTAAAAAAGAAATTCTGGCAACTCTGCCATAGTGTCCATGTCAGGGTGTCATGCAAGAAGGTTCTGGGCATGAGACTTGCTGCAGGAGCCCCAGCCTATAAAAAAAAAAAAAAGCCCATTTTTGTGATTTCTTTCTGGTTTTGTAATCCACCTCATAGGCGAGGAGGATCTGGACAATTGCCCTTTCTAGGCTGCATGAATCCCAAACTCATGAGTCAGGGTTCTGATTCCTCCCAATGGATTCCTCCCAATCCTTCCAGGGTTCTGATTCCCCTTTCTTTTCTCAGTTGTATGTTTGACCTCACCATTGATCCCAGAAGCTGCACTGCTCTGGTTTGGCTGGAGTTTTCACTGTTTCTCACAGTGCTGGTACTGAGATGTGACCTTGAGAAAATTTGTAGACCACGGGCATTGAGTTGTAAATAAAATACACACTTTGCTGCTCACAGGGA
This sequence comes from Cichladusa arquata, assembly GCA_026413545.1. Taxonomy (NCBI): domain Eukaryota; kingdom Metazoa; phylum Chordata; class Aves; order Passeriformes; family Muscicapidae; genus Cichladusa; species Cichladusa arquata. The sequence goes on from JAOTQP010001286.1 coordinate 6,594,344, forward strand.
GCCAGGGTCCCCTGTCCTGCAGCTGAGCCCCACCCAGGGAAGGTCTCCAAAAATCACCTTGATCTTTCCTCTCCCACAGTGAGATCTATTGCTCTGGGTTGAGAGGGTGGCTCCTGAAATTATGTGCAAATTCCCCAGTCATTAGTGCAGTCTCAGGTGAATATTTCCCTGCAAGGGAACAGGCTGTGAGACTTTCCCTGTGTTATTTTCTCATCTGAGGCAATGAGCAGAGTTACTGCTCGATCTCTCACTCACAAAGGAGTGAAGCATGGCATGCCAGGTTCCTCCTCTGACCTTATGTTAGAAGAGAAAGTGCTTTTTTCTACTTTTTCTTTTTGACACTACTGTACTCCTTTATCTTCTTCCTATTCTTTTGAAAATTAAACTCCCTTCACAAGCCTCTTGCTAACCACAAAATTCCTTTTTTCCTTCCTCCCTGTTTTACTCTGCTGTGTTACTAGAGAGATACATGAGAATAAAACAAAGTGTAAATTTGGAAAACCCAGAGCTGTTTTGATTACTTGGTTTGCTTTTGTGCCATCCTTGAAAATTCTATTTCTGTGTAAGAAATTCTTTTAAATCAGAGGAGAACTTCCTGCCTTCACAGCTCATTAAGATGTTTTGTGGCACACACAGGTACAATATGACAGCAGAGCTTCAGGTATGCTGAATGATTCCCATTTATCCCAAAGCTATGCATGAAAGCATATTATTATGAAATCATTGAAGTCTCTTTCTAAGACTCCCAGAGCAGGCAGTCTGAACCCAACCCTTTCCCAAGGTACAATGAAATGAGATCTTCAGCCCTATTGCAATATTTATCCCGAGGCATCAGATGTAACAACAGAGCTTAATACTGCAAGGAATTACAGTAGCATTTTTTTTATCATGTCCAGCTTACATCTCAGCCTTGCTTTCATTTACTTACCTTTAAATTCAGTGTATTTACTCCTCAAATGTGCACTGTGGCTATTTCTGCCTGGTTAAAAATAGATAATATGTGTGCCTACAGCTTCTTGTAAATGTGTACAGAAGCACATTATGGGGGTCAGATTTCCAGGAGACACAAACCAACACTATTTCTTTAATGTGTTTGTAATATCAGCCAACTTTCACTGCTTAGAACTATTTACAGCTCTTTTCTCCTTTACACAATGCATGGGTTTCAAGGTCACAGTTACCAATAAAACAGAAGAATTGGGTCAGACTGGGGTGGCTGCACCTACTGTAAGATGAATGAACTACTTAAAATTGGTGGTGGTGCTACAGGCCCTGGTTGACATATAAATTGGTGAGTGTTAGGTGTGTGGGGTTGGGAACTTGGTGTCTGGAAGGAGGAATTCAGGAATTGCTGCCTTATGGGTGTGCTGTAAGTGAAGCAGAATTATGTGATGATGATAGCACTGGGTGGGTTACCCAAAGTGTTGTGTGATTTGGGGCACATCCTTCACCTGGACACACTCTCTCTGCTCACAGGGGTGAAATAAAGGTGCTGCTCCTCTCCTCTGTACTGAGAGCCTTAGACCAGAGCAGCTTTTATTCTCTAAATAAAACCCTTGTTGAGAAAGGCAGGTTGTATCTGTAGAGATGCATTTTCTGTGGAGCTGAGCACTAGAGCTCCTCTGATTTGATGATGGATCATGAGCACTACCATCATTTTTTGGGTTCCCAGGGCAAACAGGTAGAGGCAAATCTCTATGACTTCCAGGAATACTAGGGTTTTGCGAAATCTGCTCCTTCCCTAGCCTGGCTAAGGGAGGCTCTGCCTTGCTGTCGTGAGAGACATTTTATGTGAAAGTGCCTTTTTCCTCCACACTCCTGTCAGCTTTCTTTCAAAGCTATCTCAGAGTGGTAATTTGGGAAATCAAGCTTAAAGTTTCCAATTCCTCTGCTGACAGACCTCTTTCAGAGTCCAGGTCACTTCTTTAGTGGTGATTCACTTTTTGCACCCTGAGCAGTAGGTTTCCTATTTCATAAATTTAAAGTTGTCTCAGAATGAGACCTGTCCTGACGTGGTGGTGGAGCTACAGCAGTGAACACAGCAGCAAACCCCAGCCCATCTCCTCTCATTTAGGGTCCCTGCCATCCTTTGGAGCAGGTGGAGGGATGTTACTTACTTTTTTTGGACACATCTTCTGCATTTTAGGCATCTGTCATGCCTTTGGACAATTTTCTGTCCTGCTTCCTCTTAGGGTGGATGCACGGGAGAGGAGTGCAGGTGTGCTGAGCATGGGGTTTTACTGCTGGCATTGAGCTGGGAGCAGCAGCTGCTTGTTTCTCTGGAGCTCAGGCTGGAGTGGAGACAAAATGGGGAAAGTGGGTGTTTGGAGATGCTAAAGATGAAATGGTAAAGAAAGGAAGGGGTTGCTAATCAAGGAATGTGGTACCCCACGTAGAGCTTCTCATGAAGAGCATTGCACAGGGAAAGGGGCTGTAGGAAATGTGAGAAAAATAGCTTTATTTTTGAACAGAAGATTTAAGTAAGATATGAAAGCCACTGATGAGTGAGAAGAAAACACTTTAGTCCATTTTTTGTTATTTGTATTGATTATCTGTGTCTGACTATATCCTGGGACCACGCAGGGATTCTGCCTTGCTTTTGTGCTTGGAGGGCTGCAAGGACCTGAGAGCCAAGACCTGATTACTGAAGATTCCCTGTGGCTGAAGGACAGCTTCATCCAAGCAGGCAAGACCAGGACATTTTTGAGTACCTCATGTTCTGTGTCCAGCTGAGAGGAGTTTGGATGGCATCACCATACACAAGTGAGTTCCAGGTGCCTACTCTGGTCTCCATCCCTGACTTCTCTTTGCAGGTGTGTCAGAAAAAACGGGTGAGTGAGTCAGTGTAGGGCTTGTTCTTGCTTTTTCTGTGCTGTTACCAATAATGTTTGTGCAAATTTAAAGGCTAACATGCAATGGAAGAAGCTCTTCCTGGGAGCTTTGTTCCAGGACCAGAGGTAATTTCTCTGAGGCTGATAATGTTGAAAATTAATAATTCCCCATTTGAATTAATTAACGTATTTCAATTGTCTTAGTATTAGGAATGTAATGAAGAAAAAGTGGATGTGGGGGAGGTGAACCCAATTAAAATGTATTAGTTTCATTCAATCCAAAATCTTGCATTAGTGAAAAGAAGATTTTATAATTAAAAATAAAAGTAGGTTTGATAATGTCCACCACCACATTTGGAGTCCGTCTATACTGCAAAAAAAAAAAAAAATTCAAGATGTTTGTGTCTGGAAAGAGCATCTGGTATGTATCCCTCCTTTCTAACTTGCTAAGAGTTTATTAAGCACTTACATGAGAATAGAAAAAGCCATTGAAAAGAAAAAAATATGTAATGATCCTTTACTGCCACTTCTAATACTGGAAATATGAAACATGTCATAGTGGGGACCCTCCTCCAGCATGGTAAGGTTTATAAGCTTGATTAAATGACTACCTACTAACTAAATTCCATCTGTTACAGATACTCCAGGAAACACCGTGTTGCACTAGATTTTGGCAAACTGTTATATGAGGTTCAGCCCCATATTAGCATTTTAATTGCTGCCTGATTGCTTTTATGTTACAAAACTCAGTTCGAAACAGTGTGTAAGTTGCAATTAGTTTTTACTGTGTGATTCATTAGCTCCTATAAAGCATGTCGTGCTGCAACATTTGGAAGGTAATTTGCTAGAAACATTAGCCCTGGCGTTCAGGGGTGGGGAGTGGCGCTGGAAATGGAGCAGTCCTGCCTTTCACAAACAGAGCCCACGTTTGCTGGCAGGACATCTCTCAAATGAGATTGAGCCAACAGCTGCCGAGGAAATTGTCTCACAGTGGCAGGTTTTCCATGCAAACAGCATCTTGGTCCTGCAGCCTGCTCAGTATGGGTTGGCATCTGCCTGGGATGTGAGCAGAGCTGGTAGAATGGACACGGGGGAAGAGTTCCCTTTCTGGGAGTTTGGCTGCTGAGCTCAGCCTGGTTTGTGATATTCCTCTGGGGGAGTTCCTGACATCTTCTTCGTGCCTCAGGAATCTCACACTTCTTTTGGACTTCTTAGCCCCGTTCTGTTAAAAACAGTGGTTCATTTTGCCTTCTCCCGCCTCTTTTGGAAATTGTTGTCTCTGGTAGAAAAAAAAATCAACAAATAGTGCGTGAGGAGATGATCAGTGCATTTTCTTCCAGTACATGTGGAAGGGGCTGACAGCTGGGCTGTGAGCCAGAGAGAGTCAACTGATAAGGTTTACTTCTGAAAGGAATTTTACCAAGGCCATTGGCATGGAAATCAAGAAGAGAAGGAGGAGAAGAAGATAAGTGTGAAGAAACCTGCAGCTGGAAAAAGTATTTTTAGAAAGGTTTTGTGAAAGTTAATTGGAAGCAGTAGTGGAGACTGCTCTGCACCAATGAACATTGTGTTGATCTATTGTAAGGAATGAATAAAGTGTAAACTTTGTGAAGTGTATAAAAGACAGCATGCTGTTGTAATAAAGAGGAAAAGAAACCTTCTGAAGTTATGCTGAGTCCCTTTGTGTGTTATGTCCATCTCAACAGTGAAAAGTACATCATGGTGTGACAGCTTGTTTGAGTATCCATGTCAATCCTGTTATTTTATCTTCCCTGACTGGATGAAACTACCCTGGAAAGGTTATTCTGCACGTGGCTGCTGGCAGTCCAAATTCTAAATCCTGTCTGTGGATGGCCTGTCTGGGATGCACCACACCACACATCACACCTCAGCATTCACTGCCAAAACCTCTCTGAAGGTGCAAAGCTCAAAATGTAGCCTATGGTTTTAAGGAGGAATTTGAATTTTTCTTGACTGATGAATAAAAAATGAATGCAGAAAACAATAGCTAAAACATCTCCCCTCTGAGCAATTTCCCATAGGATGTTCTAGGTTTCCTTTCTTCTGTTTTTACAAACTGAGGATTTGAAGTCAAACTTTTGTGCTCCTTGGCTGTCAGAAGTTTTGCATTGGGAGCATTTGACAAGTGAAGAAAAACACTGCTCATTCCTGGAGAAATACACTTAAGTCAAATTAAACTGGCACATTTGTAATTATACAACAAATTAGGTAAAATATAAACTTTCAGTACTTCAGCTCAGACTGTAACAACTTACTCAATTTTCTAACATATGCTTTACACCTGCAGAGTCAGAAGCACCTGCAGCTGTTTAGTCTTCCCCTTTGGTTTGGTGTAAGTGGCAGCTGCCTCCCAGCCTCAATTTTCATCTCTCACTTGAGGCATCTTGCTGCTCACACCAAATTATAATGCAAAGCATGGGCTGTGCTGGGAGATTTGAGATGCATGCTCTAGTTGTCTGCTGATAACTCTGATTATGGAATAAGAGTTCATTAATTTCTCTCAGCTCAAGCTGGACAGCGTGTTCTCTATTGTGCCAGGACAGACTGACTGCTGAGAGCATGAGTGCAGAGGTCAGCTGCCAGGTAAAGGTGTGTGACTCCAGAGATTTTATGTTTAGTGTGAGCCAGAAGTGCAGGATTTATGCCTCTTCTTGTGTTTCTGCTGCCTGGAAAGTGAAAGCCATGGGAGGTGAACTGACAGCAGCAGAGGTAACGTCAAAGTGGGAAAGATGGAAATCTTTCTCCTGCTGCCTTTTCCTATTTATACAATTCATAGTGCATGGAGCCCAGCCAGCCAAAATCTTCCCTGAAGGCTTAGTTGGTAGTCACTGTTGGGCTGCTGTGCCAGCACAGCCTGTGAATAATTCCTGTTTGAATTTCTGCAGAGTGGGAGCAGGTGGAATTTCTCAAATAGGAGTTTGCCTTGCTCAGGTTTGAAGACCAAGTCCCACTGACAGGCATAAAACAGCTGCTCTGACTGCAGTGAAATATGGGTGACTTTCCTGTGTGTGTTGGAAGTCTTGCTGCAAATAAAACAGTCCAAATATAACAAAGGAAGGGCCAGGGAAATGAGGAGCACCAATTGCTCTGCTCATCCACAGAGGAGGGCAGTGCAGGGCAGGCAGTGTGTGTAGGGAAGGGAAAGTGATGGGCTGAGATCTGAATGGTGCAAATGCTTATTTGGTGTCTGACATGCAGCAAAGTGGGCACTGAGTGTTGAACTCCACTGAGCCTGTCCAGTTGCCTTGGCTTCAGTCCTGTAGTGTTACCCAGACTCTCCTGGGGATGGTCATTATTCAACACCCAGCAGAGCTGATCTCCAGGAGTGTGGCTAAGACTTGGGTATCATGAGAATGCAAACATGAAAATATAGATCCTCTGTTGCAGTGGAAATATTTTTCTTCAGCCCAACTTAAACTGGTTAAAATTATAAGCTGAGCTGGAAAAAAAGTCCAAAAGTCTGTGTTACACTTGAGTAGGACTGTCTGTGTGATGTATGTATAACTGTAAGTAACTGAGAGTTACATGGGGCATTGTAGTGAAAACAAATTTACTGCAGGGGCAAATCCTTAAATCAGTCAGTAACATCTTTGTTGGACAGTATGGCTGGAAAAAGTTTTTACCAGAGGCATTTTTTTTTTCTGTATAAGCTTTAAAGGAAAATGGTGACTTTTATACATTTATATTCAAGAAATAAGCAAGTAAATTTTTCTCTAAATGCAAAATTACTGATTTTTTTTTTCCTAACTTCCCCTAAAATTTCTTTTGTGAGGAAGGGCAGGATGAACACTTTCATCCCAGCACTTTCAGTGTGTGGTATTTCATTTCAGAGGTTTTTCTCCTTCTCTGTCTGCTGTTAGAGCTGACCTCAGAGACTCCCTTTGCCCCTGCAAAAACAAAAAAAAAGAGGAAGACTTTTGGAGATAAGGCATTTGCTTTGTGCCACCAATGGGTAAAAAAGGGGAAATAAAAGCTGAAGACAATATAGGTCTTGGTACATACTTACAATAAATATATGGAGCCCAGTGCTGCTTAGATTTCCAGCTTTCTTCTCTTACTCACTTTCCTTTTACAAGCACGAGCTGTAGGTGGGAGAAGTTTGAATGAAGTTGGCAGAGGCATTTTGTGAGACTGTGCTGCTTTTAACATCCCCCATGAACCACAGGCAGCATTAGCCAGCACTGCTGCTTCTGTCAGACTTTTGATGGTGACATTGTGGTTTTCTGAAAAGGCTCTGAAATCCTGTGGAGAGACAGATTTTCTATTTCATTGTGTTTTATAGATTGTCTTTTGCAAATGTGTTTTACTCTGATAGACAAATGAAAACTTTTTTGTGACTCAATATTTAAATCACATGGCATTGTGAGGGGTGAGGGTAAGTGTTCCTAGTCCAGCTTTTCAAATGGGAAGTGGGTCCAAAATGTATATGGGAGAAGATTTGATCCTTGTTTGGATGGCTGTGGGCTGGAGGACAGGAGATTAAGGCAAGCCTGGAGTCAGGCTGGCGTGGGTGTAAGAGTGTGCTTGATGTCTGCTTTCCTCTGCAGGGCTGTGCAAGGAGTGGAGACATCTTCACTATTGCACCATAATGGAAAAGCTCAGTGTAACAGCCAGCCTGATGTTCACAGGGGCCAGCAGGAATCTCCTGCTCTCCCAGAGGAAATGGGAGAGAAGGAAATTGTACCTTAAAGGAGAGTTTTTCTGCAGGAGTGACAGATCAGAGATGGCATAAAGCAAATGTGTAAGAAACCCCCAACATGCATCTGGCTTTGGAGTGAAACCAGCCCTTTTCTTTGAGATGCCACACAAGTGCCTAGTGATGGCAAAAGCTGATGGCAGGACAAAAATAAAAATATGGCAATCACTTTCAACCCATCAAGCTAGCTGACATCAGTGCTACAGCTGATCAATCAATGGCTGATTTATTTATCCATGTATTTCTCTGTCACACCCAGCCCCTGTTTCTGATAAAAGGAAAACATTTGTGTGTTTCCATATTGTAGGAGTTGATTTGTCAGTGCAGCTGCTCATGATGTTGGTTAAGTGAAAAATAATTTTGTGTGTTTTAGTAAATGCAATTCATCAGAAGCTGTGCAGATTAACTGGGTAGAGCTACACTGAACACAATGGCATCTGCAGATAAAAAAATGATAAATTATGATATTACTCCTGCTCTATGATTCATTAGGAAGAATGCAGAAGCCAAGCATTTTCTTCAAAGAAATTATTCAATGAAGACTGAACAGTGACTATAAAACAACAAAACACCTCCTTTGCAATGGTTTTAAATATTGTTGTACATAAAATCTAATTTATATGGTATTAAAGGCTTTTCTTAGGACTACAAATCACCTTTGAAAAATGCATCTTGTAAACGGTTCATCAGACGCATCTCAAATACTTTTATGATTATTAGTAAATGGAATTAGAGCACCTTGTAGTAGTTTTATTACATTTTGCACAGCTGTAATGGATTACAGAGAGGCTCTTACTGCTGGAGCTCAGGCTGCATAGCAGCTTCTAAGTCAATTCACGTTTTTCATAGGTTCTTTGTTTTTTGGGTGGATACACCACTTTGCTCTGAAATGATCCATGCCTGATGCCAGCTGAAAGTGGGAGCAGTCAAATGGAGCTGCCTCTGCTCATTAAGAAAGCCCCTGATGTGTGTAAATGACTGGCCCTGACCACCTGTTTTTGTTTGTTGCTTTGTCTGGCAGGTGGAAGCAGATCTGCTGCACCCTAGGGAGGTGTGAGAGTAGGGGGCTCACCTTGGGTCATGTTGGTGTTGATTATGGGGTGTTCAGGGTGCCACCAAGCTCCAATGGCACACAAGGGTGCTGATGGAGTCACTCCAGACCAGTGTCATTCTGTGATAACACAGTGCCCAAAGCAGAGCTTGGCCCTGATGTTGGAAACCTCCACATGGGATGGATTAATAGAGTCAGTAAGGCTGGAAAAGACCCCCTACTGCTAACCCAGGACCACCATATTCACCACTAAACCACCTCCAGGTGTCACATTCGTGCATTTTATGAGCACTTCCAGTGATGATTCAGCCTGGACAATGCTTGGCAACCCTTACAGTGAAGACATTTTTCCTAATATCCAATCCAAACCTCCTCTGGTGCAACTTGAGGCCATTTCCTCTCATCCTTGGCATCCACATTTGTTCTCCACTGACTGCAGATAAATCCTGGGTGAGTTTTTAGGCAGCATAGCTTACCTGGGGCCAGCTCAGGTCAGACAGGATAAATATGAGCTTTACAGGCCTGTAAGAAGATTTCTGCTGCCTGAAGTCTGCAAGTTTTATCCAACTGCATATCATATAGCAAAGAATACTAATTCCTCCAGAACTTGTGTATTTTATTTTTGTCATTAACTTGCTTTAGTTACAGCTCTATGCCAAGGTCCATCTAGAAACTGGCCTTGGCTTCTGGGGATTTATAGGGATACTTTGAAAATATAAGCCATTATCCAAATAATACAGTATCCTATCCCAGTAGTGCCTGGCCCAATAGCACTGGCGCAGTTCTTACTGCTCCCCTGTTTTCCTTGCTCACAAAAGGACCCATGTGCTTGCTAGATGAGTGTTGAACTAAAGCACCAGCACATAAGTGCTTTGCTGAACAGGGATTGATTAAAATACATACTTTGGGGCCTTACTTAATTATGTGTTGGGGACTGCATAATTGGCACTGTACTGAAGACATTTAATAGCTTTCTTCTGATAAATCTGTACATGCAGAGCAATCCTGAACTGTAATTTAGCATGATAATGCCAACTTCATCAAGGCCTGTGGAAAAAAGCAGAGACACTTGGCTCTCTGTGTCCTTGTGAGAGTACTGAATTAGTGATTGCAGTCTCTGATCTGATAAAAAGCAGCTTCAGTGCATTTTTCCACTGAAATAGCTTCTTACTTGAGCAGAATGAGGGAGATGCACAGATGGCAGAGACTGAGCTTCCTAAGGTAGTAAGGAAGATTTTCAGCCACTAGTCAGAGTCAGGCTGACAAACAGTGGCACAAGGTAAATTCACTACAGGACTTGAAGAGATTATAATGCCCCAGTAAGTTTTAAATAGTAGTTTAGTGTCTGATGGGAGATGCTAAAGGTTGGTGTGGTAAAAGTCTAAGCCCTCTGCTCTGTATTTTCAGGGTTAATAGAAAGCTACAACACCAACAGAAGCTTCACAAAATGTGCATATTTAGTATCTTTCCTTGAGAATGAGTTGTGACTTTGCTGCTTCTCTTTGTTGCAATGCAGAGACAAAAAGACAAGCTAAGTTTTTGAACATGCATCATTAAAGCATGAAACATTTGCTCTGAAGGGTGAGTTTCCACCAGCCAGTGCTTCACAGCTCATGGGAAGGAGGGGATCTGCTTGCCCTGTGGATATTTGTCATGGGGTTCATCCCACCAGCCCACATCCTTGTTAAAAATTATTTTTCCACCAGGGAGAGCTGATATCTTCAGCAGGATTTCTTTACTAATAATTTACCAGAAATGTTAAAAAAAGTCAAGTTCTGCCCCCCCAAAGATTATAGAAGTATGCAGTGGAGGGTTTTACTACAGACATTTTTATTATTCTGCAGCAGTCTTCTCACAAAATGGTCTCTTCCCTCTCTCAAGCTTATAGTGAAAATATTTGATTTATTTTCAATAAATCTGAAGGCCAATAACTTGTGAGATATTTGGTTTCTTTTTCTGGTGGCTTCTCCAGTGCTATTCTTGCATTGGGTTTGTACATTGGTAGGACCAATGCATTAGAAGAGGTTAAACAGCTTTTATTTATTAGCATGCTGCTGACATAAATATTTTGATATCATTAAGTGGCTGTTCCTTTTCATGAGAGTTCTAAATATCATGTAAAACTGAAATAAATGTTATATCGGGGAACTCTAGGGAGCAGTAAGAGAAATAGTCTTTAAAACAGGAGAACTGTAATTTATGCTTTACCTGATTCTGTTTCTCATGAAATTATCTATTTTATAGTCTAAAAAGAATGATTGTGTCCAAAGGGGAGGCAAATTTTACTAAATTTTGTCTTACCTTAAATCAGGCCTTACTGTTCCTTGAGCAAGGTGGAACAGATGTTAGAACAGCCTAAAAGAAAAAAATCTCTGGCAGTCCCCTGAAGTTAAGCAAATGGCAAGCAATTGTTTAATGGAATGTAAGAAATGGGCAATAATTTTCAAGGGTGCCTTCTTTAGGGGTAACCCCCCCCAACAACAAACAAAAAAACCCTCAAGAACAATTTCAGAAGGCTTGGGAAGAGTGAAAGCTACAATCCAAAGAGCTGTGGTTGTTTTAAGAGTCCTTCTGTGACTCCTTCATAGCCAAGGGAAGCTCAGCAGTGCAGACTCAATCACCATCACAGAGTATCTACAAGAAAGACAGACTGTGTGTGTAAGGTCCTTCCATGGGGAGGAGAGGGCTTTTAGGCTAATGGCTCAGCTCCAGCAGGTTCCATCTGTGGATAGATGGGAAGGTTTTGGGCTCTTGAGAGAGTTCTTGGGTTCTTGAGACAACAGGAATTGCATGAAGATGTTAGGCAGGGCACAAGGATGTCTCCATGTCCTCCTCATCCCACAAAATTTCCCAGGTCCCAGCATTCCCCATTATTGCATCTCTCAGCAGGAACACACAAGATGAATGGCAGGCATCTAAATTTAATGAAGGGTGTACTGCAAACAAAGTACGAGGAATATTAATTTGTTGGGAGCTAAAGAGCTAATAGAGAATCACAAAACTTCTGGGAATAGACAGAGATGAGGATTAAAGAGTTGTGAATTATTAATTTACTGCCATGAAATGAGAGGCATGATCCTCTCCACTGCTCCTTCCCTGCTATGTGTGACTTACAACCACCTCAGATTATAGAATCTGCCATAAAAATTAAATCACACTGCTAAGAGCATTCCAAGGACAAAGAAAAAACATTGAAGGATGCTCCCACCCCAGCAGATTCTGGTGCTCCTCATATTGACTCAGCAGCTCAGATTTGCACCTGCTGCAGGTGGTGGCAATCCCATTGCTCCTTTGGTCCCTGCATCTGCCTTGCTGTGTCCTTTCTGATGCATTCCTGCAAGGAGAAAAGTCTGTGTAAATGAGCACATCTCCATCAGTCTGATGCACTCAGCTGTAGCCAGCCCATCTGAGATATTCTCAGCTCTCACACAACCCTCTGGCTGTGTCCCCCCAGTTGTCCCCCACTGAAATTGTCCCTCTTCAAGTACCTGGGTGATGCTTCCCTCTTGCCAGCCAGATGGGATGGTTTTGCCCAGCTTGCCCATGAGAAGGGATCAGGTGCTGTTGAACAGATCCATCCCCTGTCTTAGCTGGAAGAATCTGGGGTACAAGAGAGCAACCACCCAGACCTGTCTCTTCCCTGCCTCCCAGCTACCTGCTGTGCTTGTCAGAGGGTGAGTTGAATCCATGAATGACAAGTGACCATTTTATTGCCAGATGAAGTTCCAGCTGTCAGTACACCCTGCTGTAGCCTGACCTGCTGCTCCCAGCCTGGCACTGAAATGCCCAGACAGATGCTGCAACCCAGTGCTAGCTTATGGGACATGAGTTTGAGCTTGCATGACTTTGATTTTCCCCTGTCTCCTGTGCAATACCTTCTCCTTCATGCTGCTGTTACCAAAAAAAAAAAAAAAAGAGCAGAGTCAGGGATTGCTCTTGCAGCAGATTTCAGGCTGAAAACAGCCCATTGACAAATGGTGCTAAGTCTCACAGAGCTCCTCTGTGTTCTGCTTTGCTCAGCTGTGCTATCAGCTATCAGTTGTTTCTGGTTTCCTCATTATCAGGCTGCTACAGAGACCTTAGCATAAGGGGCAATGCAAATTAAAGACAAAGAGGTGTACCCAATAATTCATTGCCTTTCTCACTTCTAATTTGGCATTGAGAGAATATCACTTCCTGATACAACATTTGGCACCTGGCCAAACACTAAATTTAGGTATTTGTTGTCCCCTGTTTACCATTTGCATGAGGAGATAAATATTGCTCATTGAGTCACTTTTATTACCTTAGAAGTAGCTCAGCTGCCCTAAAAGCTTACCCCTTAATTGAAATGGGTAAAAGGTGTGTCAAGTACAGAAAGCAAAACATCTACCAGAGAGGAGGCCATGCCCTTTCCTTGCATAAAACTTGATTAATTCTTGTTGTTTAATGCCTGGAGGATGCTGTAGCAGATCACTTCTAGGTAAATATTGTAGGGCATGACTTAATTTTTAATACTGGAGGCTATGACACTGCATTTATTATCACTTTCTTAGCTATTGCAATTTGTTTTTCCTGACAGGCACAGATCCCAGGGTAGTTTCTCTCACAAGGACATTGATAATGGGGAAGCACTTTCTTGGGAATAGGAACTCTTTGTGGGAAGATGAACAAAAGCTTCTCCTTAGCACTGCTTCCTTCCCTCACTGACTCTGATAAGCAAAAAGCAGGGGTGGATCACAGCTTGTGCATAAGAGGTTGTTTGCAAGGTTCCAGGGAATTTTGGGGCCAACAGGAGCCTGGCTATGGGTATAACACAGCCAGCTTGACAGGGGAGACAGGAATATTTGTCTCTGGTGCTTCATCCTGAGTATCTTCATGTGTTGGCTCCTAGAAACCTGGGATTTTTGAGCTTTCTGTGCTTTCTGGCTCTGATCCCCTGGAGAGCACTGCTTTTGACCTGAGGCCTTGGAGAAGGCTTCCAAATTTGAGTGATGAAGTTGAAATCATGGGTGTGTAGTTAAATAAAAGTGTGTGCATTCACATGGTAAAGGGTTTTAAATTTGAGGTTTTTATAATATAGTAATAGGTATGGGACAAGATGGAGGATTTTGGGTGTTGTCTTGGGGCTCATCTTCCTTCTTCATGTTTCCAGGCAGTAGTTTCTGGTTGGTCAGTTAGTGCTGCACTGAGGGTTACAGGAGTTTGGTTATTGGGTCAAAAGTATAAATAATATAGGTGTTAATTCTCAATTGGACTGTTTAGCTTTAAGAGACCTTGTAGCAGCTGGATTCTCCTCCATTTTGCTCGCTTCTAGCTGGGGGCTGAACTTTTGATAAGATTTAATAAACAACCAAGCCCAAACACAAGAAAATCTGTTTCCTTCTTGTATTTTAATCCTGGCTCTGAGTGAAGACAGAAGAAACTTCAGACACAGCACTAATTGAGTGGAGCAAAAAACACCACACCATTACATTCATGCACTAATATAGATGTCCCCAGCTGATGCTTTAGGACTGACACTGCAGTATTTAAGTAATGAGGAAATCATGGATTGGCCCAAGAAGTCAGCACAGTCATGAGTGAGGTTCATAATGAGCAACTACTGCCAGTCTTGCTGAATCACTTTGCCTCCCTTCTACCTTGTACTCCTGCATCTTTATGTACCATCCCAACTCCACTTCCACCCAGCACATCCACCCCTTGGAAAAGACTCCTGTGCCCCACTGCAAGGGCAGTGTTTTGGTTGTCTCCTTGGTTTTCCTTCAATATTTTTGCCTGCTTCTGTGCCTCACACTAGCTGCCAGACAGGCATTCCTCCAGCAAACAGCACGTCACTTCCCTCAGCACCTTTATTCACAAGATATACCTCCTGAATTCCTGTTCAAAACTTTGAGTTTGGTGTTTTTTCCTCTCTACCCCTCCAGTTTTTCCTTGTAAGATATCCTGGTTTGGAGGACAGGTGTCTGCTAAGAAAGGCAGGAGCCTCTGCTTGAAATGGAGAATGTAAACCCCCCTCCCTCTAAATTATTATAATTTTGAAATTAAGGGGCTCTCAGGCAGAGATTGAGAATTAGGAATAACAGTTCTTTACTAGGAAAATTAAAATAGAAATGCAGTATTACAAAGAAACAATTCCAAAACACTGCCAGAGTCAGAATAGAACCTGACACCCCGACAGTCAGTCAGGGTGTTGGCAGCAGTCCCATTAAATGGTGGCTGCATCCTCCTGCAGTGGCAGATGTGGTTCAGTTG
>JAOTQP010001286.1:6609834-6626986 GCA_026413545.1 Cichladusa arquata
TAAAGATGGCCCATTAGCAGATAATATGTGCCACGGAGATAAGGGTCACTGCCCCACCCGGCTCCAACAGATGGTGATAAAATACACATTTCTGGCCACATCCTGTACTGCAACCCAAGACATAAGGAAACAACAAGGAAACAACAACTCTATGTTTTTGCAGAGCCACAGACAAGGAAGGTTGGTTTGACAGCAGCTCTGGGTGCTTCTGCATGTGGCTGAGCCACAAGTGGTCCCTCCTGGAGCCAGAGGAGGCATCAAAGCCCTGAGCTGGTGTAAATGCACCGCTGAGGCTGTGGCTGTGTCCCTGACACTTCTGTTCCTTGTTGCTAATGTGCAGAAACTCTGCTAGGAAAATTATGCAGCTTTCATATGGGGCTCAGTTTTTCAGTGGTTTGTACTGCTCAGAGCTGCTCAGACGCTGCAAAGTGAATTTTGTTTGCAAACCATGTGAGCCTCTTGCTTGTTTTTCTGGCAGGTGCAGGGAAGACACGGGCCACTTGTTTGCTTCCTCATTTCTATGTGAGAGCATGGTGACATCTGCTCTGCTTGACATTGTCTGTGCTGTGTGCAGGATGCTGAAACATGGATTTTATGACTGCTGCCTCTCTGGGAGCTCCAAGAAAATTAGATATTTGTCTCATGAGGTTCATCTGGTGAGGAAGAACATTTAAATAACTGCACGAGGCTGCAGTGATGCTGTTCTTATCCTTTAAAATGAGAAAGCAGATTGCTTTGCTTTTGTGCCTGGATTTTGTCTCGTACCCAGGCTGATGCTTAGCACTGACAAAAAGAGGACAGGCTGATTTCCACAGAGCTCTGGGCAGCATTTATTCCAGTACATATATACCAGTGTGAACACCCAATAAAAACACTAGGTGGAGATACTTAAATTTATATGAGCACCAGGGCTCTTTCTGCACACACCTGTGTTGCTGCACATAGGCCTGGAAATTATTTGCTTGAATTTGACAGAATTGGCTGTGTTTGTGTTAGGAAGGCTCTTTAGAGGAGCTGATGTTGAGTACCCCCTTTAGCCTCATACTATGATAGCTTTTATTTCAAACCAAACTTAACCTGTTGCTCTGGAGTGAGTTTTTCCTCTTTGTAAGTAGCTTGAAGGTGTTCAAAGGAGCAGCCCTTGGTTTGCAACCCTACATCCCATTTGGGAGTGGGATTTGTAGTGCTTTTGGTGAACACCTGGGGAAGAGCTTCTGCTGTGGCTACCTTCACAGGAGATTTATTTCACACATGCCAACACTGTGCTGCAGACCCAAATAATGGGGATTCACTTGGGAACCTCCTTGCTGCTTTGAACCAAACAGAATACTCTAATGTAAACCCAACCAGCATGAGTTAGATATGGCTGGGAATTTTTCCACATATGCCCTGTCCATACTAACTAGAACAAATCCACCTGCTCCCACCTTCTCTGTTGTTTGGCTGCAAGTGGGAAAAAGTCAATTAAGAAAGCTGTGGCACTTAGGAATTGTACTGGAGGTGAGTTGTCAACTCTTCCTTTGTGACTGGGCTGGGTGAACTGTGTTCTGAGCTGAGTCACCTTGAAGATGTAGGGGATGAGCAGCCGAGTCTGGGATCTGCCCCAAGTACCAGAACAGAAAAAAAACCATCATCAAAATCTGCACTAGAAACTGCTGAACCACATTAGAACCTGTATTTCTGGGCAGATTTTATAATATTTCTCTCTCTCTCTCTTTCTTTCTTCCCACCCCATCCCCCTTTTAATTCATAGTGGTTTAGGCTTTTCATTTAAAGTTTGGAATTATCCTAAGAGAATGCTTTGAATGAACACCATTTTCCAGTAGAAGGCCTTTATTAAACATTTTTGATTAGCCTTTTTGATTGTTGAATTTTAAAAGACTTCCTCTTGGCATAGTAATTCAGGCTTTAAGAAGGAAATTTCTTATGAAAGGACTCAGTGGTTGGTTATAAAAAAATGCAAACAGATGTGGTTAGCAATAAAATCGCACCATGATGTCTTTTAATTCCATATTAATATGTAATTGAGTAATAAAATAGTGGTCTAATGTTTTGCATGCTGCAGTTTTACATACCCAGAATTTATCCTGTAATGTTACCTGGCTTTCTTAATCTCATCACAGTATAAAATTAGAATTTCATTATTGGAATTAAATTCTATTTCTGCTATACTTTATATCTGAGCCTGCCAGGCAGCACTGAAAACCTTCAGGACAATTTACTAGAAGCTAAAATTGCTGTTTGTCTTTCAGCATAAGACACAAATTAGACAAAACTGCATCTTCCAGTAATGTGGATAATATACAGAAGCTGAGCTCTATTAAAAAAAAAAAAAAAAAAAGGTTTTATTTATAATTAGAATAGGATAACCACTAAGCCTATAAAGCCATCATCCAGAGTTGATAGTGGGATTTTTATGCCACAGATATTCTGTGTCTTTTAGGAATCTGTAATCATTCCAAAGCTGTACAAAGCCCTGGAAGCTCTCTAGGAGAATTTACTTACCAACCTATTTTGAATGCATCTGAAACAGATTTAATTTACAGTGATTTTTCAGCAAAGCTTCTCTATAGATTCAGTTCCCTCTGGCTCACTCTTATATCTTAATCTATCTTAGAGAACAATCTTCCTGGTTTAATGATACCCAAAATAAAGATATAATTATGCTTGTTCCTGTAAGTCACAACCATTTCCATAGGATGAAACAACACACGTGGGATTTGTTTGAATTTGATGTTAACACAGTCACTGTTGCCACTCCAAGTGCTCTGCAGACAGAATGCTTTTGACTTCAGCAAAAAAATTGAATTAAACTCACAAAATAGAGACCATCAGATGCATCAAAGCTCTTTTGTTATCTCTAAGCTGGGATTTTTTGGAGATGCCTCAGTGGAGTACAGGGTTTCTGAACTGTAGATTTTACACATTTTCAACAGCACATTAAGAAAAAACCACAGAGCAAATGTAATATGGATACCTAATTTGTGGATCTAGCAAGCCATAAATGTTACATTTAAAAGCAGTGGTAGATAAGCTTTTTAGCAGGAGCTGGTGTTATCTGAAAAGTTTTACTGGAAAATGAGGTTTTCTTTTGAAAATGCTCCTTCAGCAAAGCTGTGTTGGAGAGGCAAAGCCTTTGGGAAGCACTGAGCCCTGTGTGTGGCACCAGGGGATGGATCCTGGTCTGATGTGTCCTCCAGAATTTACCTGTGACCTTTGGGGCCTCACTGGCTTTTTGCCAACAGAGCATAATAAACATGATCATGAGAAAAGGCTTTAATTTAGACATTCTCCCAGGAAAACAACATTTCCCTTGGTAAATCACATGTATTTTATCTCAAATGTATCTTTCTGCTGCTTTGAAATGTACTGTCAGTCACAAGCCTCAATTTATTGGTGAAAATGCTGCGTGTTATCAGTTTTTATATATTTCAGTACATTTTGTTTTTGTAAACCTAGTCATAAAAATCCATACCTCTTCCACTGACAATTTTAATGGAAGTTCAACCTTAGCAGAATCCGTATTCAGCAAGATGCTACATCTGCCCAAATCCTTTCACAGAGAAAAATATTCTTTCTGTGGCTGCATTAGAGATAGGAAAGGATGTAATAAATTCCACATATTTTAAAAAAAGTTGGAGTAAACTGATGTTGAAGGTTCTGGAAGATTGTGTGTACTCACTGTACTGAGCCAGAATGTATTTAAAAAAAAACCAAACATATTCAGATCCAACCTTGTATTAAGGTTTGACCTCTCAGTGTTCAGGACCTTAAAAGTCAACTTTTTTTCTTCCCAGAGAAAAAGTCTGATTCAGGGTAAGTTTATATTATTTGCTATGAGATTGGGTGTTCAGGAGCCAGCTCATGCCACAGAATGGAATAATTTTTGAGATTTTTTTTTCCCCCTGAGATGTTTTTAGATAAGTTGCACATCTGACTAAAGAATTTATTCTGTGATTTGGGTTTGGTTTTTTTTTGGGTCATAATTTGCTCTTCACTGAATCCTTTGTGTCACAGACTTGAGCATATGCCAGATGAGACTATTCTACTCCTAAGACAGCACCTTGAAATTTTTAGCATGCAATTTTAGCACATAATTACTATTCAGTCAAAAGTGTCTTTCCACTATGTTCATCTTTGCCACTGTGAAGAAAATGTAACCCTCACCTTGTCTCCATAAAAAGAGATAATTTTGGAAAATATTTGAGATCCTTTCGATATACATGTAATTATCTGTGTGCCTGTGCCTGAACATTTTGCTGTGCTGAAGACTGACAAATGGATTTCCTGTAATTTTGAAATTCCCCTGGCACATGACAAGTGACTGAAAAGTGGAGTTACATAAACTTCCAGATCAAAGGATGCCTCTCTCAGGGTGCTCTGTTCTGTGACACTGTATGAGAATGAAGCTCCTGACTGGAAGCCAATATTCTTGTTTTCCTTTGAACATTAGACATATTAAAAATAGCAGCTCCAAATGAGGCTGCATTCTTGAAATCTCAGCTATTTATTTGACTGCAGTAACCTTTTTACACCTGCAACTATTCCAAATGAAGTTTCACTGCTCCTGGCAGATCACCAGACAATTTCCCCTTGAAGCACAAAGAAACAAGCAGTTTTGGGAGACATTTTTGGATATCCATGATTTCAAGGATTGGTGGCAGCAGAGAAAGAATAATCTCTTATTAGCCATATCAGGTATTGGGGTTTTTTGGTTGGAAATGCTTTATATACACATGTAAGGTATATGGAGGAAGAGCTGATAGATTTTGGCACAAAACTGTGAAGATGCATCCTGTTTCCTTTAAATTGTGTTCTCCGCTGTTTTGTTGTCAAAAACTGTAGAATTTTTTAACATCTGCCCCCATTTGCATGCTGCCTTTTGATGATCCACCATGAGCAACTGAGAAACTCTGCCTGCCTAAACTGCAATAATCCTTAAGGCAATTATTGCTTTCCCCAGTGATCCATGGAAAATCATATCTCTGCTCATTTAAGAAAATGCAAAGCTTTTCCTTCTTTCAGGGCTTATGTCTTTCCTTGCTGATGGGATGGTAACACCTCTGGTGTTGTTCATAAGCCCTTTAAGGCTCTAATGCAACCAAGTGTAAATACATAAATAATCCACTGATTTGGCTTCATCTGCCTGTGCTCCCTCTGTGTCAGCTTAGAGCTTCCCAGGCACTCTGGGACTGGTGCTCACCACAGGCAGTCAGTCCATGGCTGAAATAATTTTTGTAAAGCAAAAGAGCATATGCATATGATAATATTTATGCACTAATCTTCTTTTCTGGCCAGGCTGAGGCCACTCTAAGAAATTGTCTCACAGTTGATTCTTTTTATTTTTTTTAACATGTCAATAGTGGCTGAAATGTCATCAGTTCGAAGTTTCTAGAGAAATTTATGATCCATTGTTCTTCAAAATGTTGCATGAATGAATGATTGTGCTTAGAATCTAAAATGGTGAACTTGATATTGAGCACTAAAGTGTCTTAGGGGTATATTTCAGTCTTCTTGAAGTCCAGCTTTCTATATGTGATAAAACTGTCATTTGAGCAACTCCTTCCTGATAGTCACCTATCCTGTATCCTTTGTTGTTTATACATCTTATATTTTCAGTTTTATTTGAAAAGTATCAGTAAACTTGTTTTGCTGCCTACAATGTATTGAATAATTCTAGGTCACATGCAGGAGTCATCTGGAGAGGTGGACACTAAAGAAGGAATCAACAGTGTTCCCTTCCTGGCAAGGCACAATTGCTACTTCAGGAATGTTAACTGCAAATTGAGTGCCAGCAATGGATGCAATCTAATGGAATATTCTCCTCAGCTCCCCAGATCCACAGATGTTTCAATCTCCTGATGCCACCAAAGGTTTGTTAAGAGGGAAATGCCACAGGTGAAAAATTCTCAGAACTACTGAAGTGGTTTCTTGCTAAAAAATACTTTTGAATGTAATGAAAAACCTGGGCATTGGGAGTCTAATGAGGGAAACTTCGCGGAAACTGAGATGAGCTGAAAGTTGGTCACCAGCAGGTAAGCTGCAGTACTTCTCTCAGAAATTAAATGTGTACTTGTAAAGACAAGCACTAATGGACTGCTGGGTAAGTGCAATAGATCAGATGAGCAAGTGGAAAATAACTTGGTGAAGTTGATGGGTGGAAGGATTCCTGTTGTTGCCCATATAAATACTGCAGAAATTTTCTGTCCCAGCGGTTATTAAAAGTGTACATTAAATAAAGGAAAACAAAACCAGAATACTGTTAACATCAGCAATATATACACACTGCAACAGAAGTTGCATTCATCAGAAATGAGCCTTTTGCTAACATCTTCCTAACTCCAGATCTCCCAGAAGGATGAGTTGAAACTTCACAGGTGAGAAACTACATCTAATATGATCTTGCTTTGAAACATATCACAATTATGTTTTCTTTTGCTAAGTTATCAAGAGAGACAAAAAAAAGTAGTTAACCACACCAGAAGTACTAATAAATTATTTGATTGATACCACACATAAATGCAGGTGAAAAAAAAAATCTACTGGAAGAAAATTCTGCCTTTATTTGCTCTGGTCACTAGTATGGTTTTCTAAAAACAGTGGTGTCATCATTCTCTTAGTAAATTAATGAATTAACTGTACTGTTCCACAGGATTTAGCTATTGAAACTCAGGATTTGTTTCATAACAAGATGTTGTGTTTACAAGAAACATTAATCTTGTGTGTTTGCTACTCCAGCTCTGAGTAACTTAAGTAGAACAGAGAGGTGGCTGAGTGTGGGTGTTTATTTTACATGAGCTGGATAACTCTGTTGGTTTGCTCCTTTACCTGGCTGCTAATGCTGGAAAGAGTAAACAGAGAAAAGTCAACATTACAGCACTGTATCTGCAGAGCAGCATTTAGAGAAATATTTTTGCATTTCTGCTTTACAGATACAAGAAAAGATTGCAAAAGCTGAGAGGGAGCAAAGGATCTGCATGCTCACATGTATTGTTTGATGGTTATAGGTCTGTCCCACTTACAGAACAAGTGTGGTTGAAACAAGTGCTGTTAACAAGGCATTAGGAGAATGGGATGTTTCTGATCATTAGAGCTCCACAAAGACACAGAGTGTCATGGAATTAATGTGGTGCTCAGTATTTACACGGAAATGTCTATTAGAGGTGCTGAGAAATGAAAGAGGGGATAAACACAAACATTTATTTCAAGAATACAGGTTCAGGTTACAAATCTCCATAGTAAGCCAAACTCTGTCATGTTCTAGCTAGAAAAATGGGTGGGGGGGAAAGATGGTTGGAAAGATGTGGTGTGAACATCCTCTGTGGTCCTTGTGAGCCCTTCTGATTCCAGTTAAGGGGGAGTGATGGAAAGAAGAATTTCTAACTTGTGGCGTGAGGACTCGTACTCCAGTGGTGTTCATGTGCTGTTAACATCTGTGATGGATCCAGGACAGTCAGTGCTGGAGAAACAGGCAGGCTCAGGCTCTCTGCCTTGTGCTCAGCCATGGTAACCACTGCAACGTGTAGTAAAAGCAGGAAGAGACTTGGACAGGATTTATTGATGGTAAAAATTTAGCATCCTCTTTTTTTTTTTTTTTTTTTTTTTTTTTAAACAGCTGCGTGGAAAACTCTGTTTTTCCCTGTTTGTCTTTTCAGGAGACTTAGATAAATGGGACCTTAGCGTAGATTTTGCTGGTGAGAGAGAGCTGGTAAACTGAAAAGCTTTTGCAATGCCAGTGTCAGTGACACTTTACCAACCCCCCTGTGCCAAATGAGGTGAATGTGACACTGATCACCCTGCTCCTGCCTGTGGGGTGTGCAGACCCAGGCTGCTCCTGACTGGGGTGGGCATGGTACCTGCACTGTGAGTGGCAAAGAAAATTACTTGGGAAGGTCAAGTTAGCTGGCTGCAAAGCTGCCTTGGAGACTGTGAAATGCATCTCTCTCCATTTTGGACAAATCAGTGGATGCAGGTGCACTGACAAAGCACCTGGGGGTGCAGTGATGCACAATCAAAAGGCTGATGCTGAAGAGGTAAAGAATTCATTAGATTATTTCGATGAATAAGGTAACACAAGAGAGAGGAAGTATTTGAAGAGTTTTTCAACTGTCTTACAAGTATCTTACCACATGTCTGACAGTCTTTTACCAGAAAAAAATACTGGTTATGCCACTTGCACAAAAGGAGTAAATTATAAATTTTCAGTTCTTCATATGTATTAAACCTCTCATTTTGAGTAATAAGCACCATGTTTTAAGAGCAAAATTAAATTAATTGCAAGAAAAAGTTATCACTGTTCAAATCACCCTACTGCTTCTGGGCTATACTTCAGGGAGCGATATCTTACCTAAATCATATTTGTGCTCATAGAAAAATTCAAAGAGCATTCTCAGAGTTGGCCTGAACATGTAAAGTCATAGCAACAACTAAGTTTTCTGAAGTGGATTCATTGGTTATCACCAGAGTTTTCTTTCTGTTGCATGGCATTTCCTTACTGAATTCAGAAGTATTTACTGGGAGCAAATCACACTTTCAGAAGTCTAAGAGAGAAGCAAAACCCTTATTTTTTAGTTTAAGCTGTCAATTCAGTGAGGAATTGTCCAATTCTACGGAATTGTCCAATTCTGTAGAAAAAGAGCTTCCCCTTTTTTCTTCCCATTACCTGCTGTTGGAACATGGAGTATGTAAATTTACACATCATTTACACATTTTCAGGTTGTAATATATATATTTGTATATATATATATAATGTGTATGTTTTAAGCATTACTGGAGTTCAGTGCACACTTCCAGACTTTGGAGGTTTATTCCTGTCTCACTGGAGTCAGTGGCTGTTGTGCTATAGATTCCCAAGAGGGAAGGCTGAGTTGTCCAGAGCACAGCTCTGGTCTGCCCCTTTGCTGTTTTCCCAGTGCTAGCAGAGGGATGATGTGGAAGAGAGCAGAGCAGGTGGTGTGAAAGCACCAGCTGAGACATTGATTTTAGTTTTAGGTGAAAAATTACTCTTCCCTAGGTACCTAATGAGAAATCCTTATATGATGGCAGGCACTTAGCTGGGGTTTAGCAGACCATCCTCACTTAGGAAAAATACAATGCACTTCATAAAGTGTATTCTCTGTGTGCCTCCTGCTGAGTGAGATGGGATTAAAGCAAATAATTAAAATTTCTCTTTGTAGCATTTTTTCACCCAGACCAATGTATTTGGTGGCTACTAAAAGTGTTTTTCTTTTAGCATGGCATCCTAGAAGGTACAATAAGCTTTCATCTCCTTGCACTTCTGATAGCAGCTTTTCCCCGCTGTACTTCAGGTGTGTGTGAGGAAAGCCTCTTTAATTTGGCAAGAGCAAATACCTGCAAATGTATTTTAATTATTTTAAGATGAGTTGTTATAAATGCTTTCTTTCAATCTCCTTAGAGTTTCTGTTTAGTTCTTATCACTGAGAGAACATAGTTCTTTTACCTTGAGATGGAGAACAGAAAGTTTAGGACAGAAGTAATGAACTTTTTATTTCTTTATAGTTTATTTTTTAAGCTTAAATATTACTGTAGTGGATAGTTTCCATGGCACTGATAATAACAATGAAAGATCAGCCATAGATCATAGAATATTGTAATGTAATGGATAATGTATTAAATGCAACTGCACTCTTTTATTCTGAGTCAAGTTTAAATTACATGTGACATTCAGATCAATGAGAGGATTTTGAATTAAATGTCTCATTATCTCCTAATAGAACAATAAATACTAATGCAGGTGTTCTTAAGTATTAACTCTCTTTGGAATATGGTCTGACTGTAAAATGCTTTAGTTCATAATAACATTTAATGCATTTCTATATTAACACCAACAGAAACAAAAGTGGGCCAATCCACAGCTGATCTTGAGGTCTGTGTTAATCCTGGGTTTAGTCCAGTGTTGCCCAATCCTCATTTGAATGAGATGGAAGGAACTGAGCTCAGGTCAATCCACTTAAACCCCTTAGGGATGAAGGGTTTTTTCTGTGAGCATTGCATTATTGTGGAAGGAGCAGAAACACTGACAGAGCCTCCCTGGAAAATTATCCCTTAGAAAAGAAATTGCTTCCTTAGAATGACTATGCTAGAAATATTTTCACCCCCTCTTGCAGACCCCCGCTTCATCTTTTTGTGCTTTAATTGGTCCTTTTTTCAATCCCTTGGGTGATTGGTCACTTTTTACCTGAAACCTTTAAGTAATTGGATAGTTTTCAATCCTAGATATTATTGGTTCATTTTCTAAGGCACTCTAACCCTATAAAAGACCCTTTAATATCTCATGTACTCAGATTGGTGTGAGGACCCCTTTGTGGATGGAAATAAAGTGCCCATGGAACATCCTGCAGCATTCTTGGTCTCTCCTTTGCTGGCTAAGAAGGTGCTTTGCAAGTGAAGATGAAAATCACAAAAGAGCTGATAGCCTAAATTCTAGGCTTGCCTGCATCCCAGTACCTCGTGGCTGAAATCTGCCTGAAGCAGCCAGGAGAAGCTGTTCCATACAGAACGACAGTGGCAGCCTAGGGCAAAACCCTAAGCCCCACCAGTCACATGTTATGACAGCTTTAGTCAACTAAAAATGAATATATTGGAAACCTTGTTTGTTCCAGGCAAGCACAGGACTGTCCCTGAGAGTGTGCAGCCTCTGCTGGAGCCTGTTAAACCACACTGAGCCAGTGGCCAGTGACACCTGCTCAAATTTGCTAAGCTCTTGTCACAGTTTGATTAATGAGTGTATAAAACTCACACCTTGTGAGACAGTGAGAAAGAGAGATGGCAAGAATGAGTGAGTTTCTGTCAAAATGTGTAAAGAAAGTTTGTATCTGACTCTGAAGCCTTAAGGGTTTAAAGAAACATATGCACAACATCTGTTTACAATCAGTGGGGAAAGCCTTAATTTCAGCTGCATGCATGAATTCAAAATGTTTTCTCTTAATAAATTAAGGGCTTGGCTTTTCTAACTTGATTCCAAATATCCCAGAGTGAAGAACAACATCTTGCCTAATGAAATTGTGTAAATGACTGAAGAAAATTGTCACTGGGACTTTGTTCAAAGAAGAGGAAGAAGAGTTTGACTGAAAATCTAAGTACACACCAAGATATGTAATTAGGAGAGGAAGAGTTAATGTTGTTATCTTTTCTTACTTTAATTTGGATTACTTATAGCTGGGGAAAGAGGGGAAATTTTGTGTTTTCTGAGAAAACTGGAATGTACCAACTGAAGGTTTTGATTCCACAGAAACAATTATTTTCCATTGGAGCTGGCACTTTGGCTGCCTGCTCTGCATGTTTGCCCTCAGTGGAAGTTTGATGTTTTGGTGATCCTGTCTCCTCACTGAGTAGCTCTGAGTGTGTCAACACTGACTTTAATCCACTGCTGCTGAATCGATGGCCATCTTAATCCCCTTTGTGCTCAAACTGAGGCCAATGGGTTCTGAAATGAAGAAATCAATAGGCAATTGATGTCTTGGAGGAGATGAAAAATGAAACTTGACTTGTGAAACAGTGTTAAAAGATATACGAAAATATGATGGTGAAAATGGCCTTAGGCAAAGCAGCTTCAAACAATTTGCTACACCTTTACCAGAGAACTGCTTGCACGTTTGCTAGATCAAGCAGAATTTGCTGATGGTTTTTTACCATTTCTTAGACAGGTCACAGTCATTGCCAATATTTCTGTCCTCTTTTTCTCAGTTTGATGTGTTTTAGTAGTTTTTTGGTTTTGGTTTTTTTTTTTTTTAGTTTTATAATTTGCCTGTTATTCTGAGACTGCATATTGTTCTGAGCCTGCCAACATCTCCTCCCATCTCACAGCTTTCTCTTTTTATCTTTATCTTGCTTCTGGCATCCTTCTACCTTTTGTGCAGTACTCCACACTTTTTGAATCATTATCTTGTGTGCTAATCCTTCTTAAAAGACTTATCCTTCTTAAAATCTCATAGTTTTCTAAGGCTCTAATAAAAATACCTTAGGCATTAACCAAACCTTTTAAGATTGGTTGATGCCTCTTGTGTTGACAACAGCAGCTTCTGGATGAGTCTTAGCTGCTTTCCCTGATAATTATAATTCATTAAACTTGAAGATATTGCTGGTGAATGTCCTTCTTGTGCTCTAGTCTACAAACCCTAAATATTAGCAAAATTGGCTTCTGAGTTGATGTGAGTTAATTCACTATTGCTGAGCCCACAAGCCTTGGGAAGAGCTGCAGAAGTAAGATCCAGGCAGGTCTAAAAATATAGCAGTGTGCTCTGTGACTGAGGAAAAAAATCTTGGTTTCCTGTGGCTTTACATTGTGGCATTGGATTATGTTCCAGCAAATTAAGAGCAAGCTCCAGCTGAAACTTTTCCTGAATTTCTAACAGCGTTTGTAGCACTCTGCACTCAGGGGGATTCTCTGATGTCTGACTCCATAATTAAAGTAGCACTGATCTAATTTCTTTCCTCTTCGTTGGAACCTCTTTTCACAAAACTTTCAGGGTCTAAATGCATCTAAGCCTTCAGTTCCTCTCTTCAAATTTTCCCTGAATCTGGCGGAGTGGTTCTGATGTTAAGAGAATGCACAAAGGCAGTGTGATTGCCCAACCCGTTTTTGTCTCAAATCAACCTTACAAAAAGGGTTGGAGCAGGACTCATAGTTCAAATATTTTGAAAATTGATGGCTGTTTCTTAGTTCTAGGAGTGGGTGGAGGATTGTCTACAAAAATCTCTGCTTGTCTTTTGGTGTAAAGAGTTGATAACTCTCAGGAGTTGCTTTCTGATGGGCATGCATTTGAAACCACCTTTGTGTGTCAGAAGGTGCAGAGAACAGGGCTTATTTTTGTTTTACAAGTAACATGTTAATAAAGTTTAATTCTAAGCAAAAGATGGGAAATAAAACTTTCTAACAAAATTAAAATATACCTACCCTTTCCACAGAGACTTATTTTGTAATTCCTATAGAATTATTCCTTATAGAATTAGAAATCATGGCAAATTTGTTTATAAATTACGTAAAAAAGCAAGAGTGTAATTTTGGAAATTATTGGAGAGAAATCCAGATTTTTAAGCAGCCAGAGGGCACTTTACATTTGATTTGAAGAAGATTCTGCTTATGTGCGTAGAGTTCACATCTGGCTTTGAGAGCACAGAGGGGACTTCTCACTTTGATTTAGGAACTTGCTCTGAATGGGGAAACCACAAAAGGGGTTTGGCAGAGTTTGGGTCCTGGCAGAGAGTGGGAAGAAGTGGGTTGCTCTTGTGTGTAGGTAGGAGATAAAATACTCACGTCTGTCCATCTAAGAATGATGACTGTGGAAATAATTTTGCACTCTCTGATGAACACAGTGCAAAGTTAAATTTTTCCCATTCCTGTGCATTGGACTTGACTGGGCTTTGAAGCAAACCTTCCAGTGATGAAATCCCAGCTGTTGGCTAAAGCCATGGCTGCTGTGAGGAACCACTTGGAAACCAATTTCTGAGGTGCTTTCTGAACACAGCATTATTTTCCTCTGCAGAAACACAGAGAAAAAGTGCCTGCAAATGAGCATTGGGATTTGGGCAAGCCTGTGTTGCATTAAGTCTCCCTGAATTAATGTTTTTTTCCCCACACATTGCATTTTAGAAAGATTTTTTACTCAGAAGAGGTAGCCGAAGCATTTTAGTAATTTGTAAGCATCCTATAGTGATTCATTATTCTCTCCTAAAAATTTGTTTTTATTTCCTGCTGGAATTTGTTTCACTTTGACACTGGACCTTGCTATGCCTTTGTCTGCTGACCTTAAGATCCTGTTAAGCTGGAAAAATCTCTTTCTTAGAGTAGGTATTTATGGACTAATTCATCACTTAAGCCAAACTGAGCATTTTTAAAACTCTTGGTAGAAAGTTGATTTTAGATACCTTGAATGTTTTTTTTCCTTATCCTTTGTGAGCCCTAGCTTGACCTCTGCACTCTGAGAATGATGACAGAAATGTAATGTACTGATCTCCAGTCATAATGTCTCCACGGTCTCATAAACAGGCAGTTGTATATTCCCATGGGATATTTATATTTTTAGATTTCACAGTTCTATAGCCATTCTAGATCTTAACCTGAGTTATAGAGAGATGTATATTTGTTTTTTTGGGCTTAATAATTCAAAGCTTTGATTCTTTAATTTCACTGGTACTTTAAGGTAAACTATGGCATTTTGCTTTTCATCCTCTCCTCTTGCTTGTTTATCTGAAAATTTCATAGAAATTAACTTTTAAAGTGAGCAGTACATGTCTAGAAATAGAAAAATATCCCAAAATTATTTGCTTTCCACTCTTTGTTGTACCCCAGCCATGTCCTAAAAGCCAGGGAAGGAGCAGTCTCAGATTCAGAAGACATCAGCAGACAACTACTCACTATTCCTCATTATTTCGTTGTATGTTCCTTTTTCTGGTATTATCAGGCAGCAGAGTTGAAACATTTTTTTAGTCTTCCTTTTTTTCAAAGCATTCCAGCCAAACTCACTCTAAGGAAAGGATCTCAGCAACAGAGTTCAGGAAGCTATCAAGTTTTTTCTTTCTCTGGGCAATAAGCAAATGTATTTTCTCATTATTTCTCTTTGTTGTTAGCACATTAATCTGAAACCAGAAAGAAAAGACCAGCAAGTACTAAGGGTGATAAGGCATTTGCTGATGTTTCGTGAAGGCAACTAGATTGCAGCAATACAGCTGGGAAATAGGAATACTAAAGTCTACTCTAAACTCTATTTTATGATAATGACTCCTAAAATATCAGTTCTTTGCTTTAAGACATTGTGGCCATGTAGTAACTATGCATTTCTGCAGAAAGTATCTCTAAGTTGAGTACTAAGACTAACTTGTCAAATTGAGAGGAAATGAAGGAAAGAGATTATTTTTTTAAGCTGAAATGTGATTTTTCTGGCCCCAGATTTTTGAGTAAAAAATCGAAGATAAATCTTAAGGAAAGAAAAAAAGTGGACTATAAATGTAATAACTTGCTAGAGCCTTTTACAAACCCTCAGTACAAACAGTATTTCTTGTGATAACTTTGAAGATGGAATTTGGGTCATATTTCATGTGCTGATGCATACAACAGTGGCTGTAGTATGTGACAAATATTTCTCTTTTCTTTGTTTTTCCTTGGAAAACCTACATCCCATCAACACAAAAACCTACCACCTAGAACTCCTATTGCACTTTTTCTTGTTCACTATAAATCTGCAAGTGTTTTGTTGAGGGGAAACAAAGAACAGTGAAAAAAACCCGGGATTATAATCTTTTATTTTAATTGAGATCGTTGTTGTACTCCTTGCACTCCAAATGGACTCCAGAAATGCTCTTTGTAATGAGACCTTGTCAAAGAGCCTGGTCTTTAATTCGTGGGAGTAGTGATGCTCTGCAGTGCAGCTCCACAGAAGTCAGCAGAGCTGCTTCTGACAGCCCCAGAGAAGAGTCTGCTCTGTTTGGTGTCAGAACAACTTCACACAGGGCTGGTATCATTCTTCCCAGGTTCAGTTTGCTGTGCAGTTATTAAGGTATTTATCTCTGAATGTCTGTAATCAAGCCATTTGCAGCCAAACCCAGACAGCCCATGCTTCTTTTGGTCAATAGGTCAGGTGAGGTGGACCCTGAAGTGTTTGTTCCATGGAGCTGGATAGAGTAGGGCTCTAACCTTTGAAAAAGGGGGCAGAATACAGACATGTCCAGTCTTTTGTAGATGGTTGTCATCTCGCTTTGCTCTTGAGCCTCATCTGAAAGAAATGAACCCATGTTGTTGCTGTAAGGCTGGGAAGCAGCGAAAGAACACAGCAACACGACTCCTTCCAAGTAGCAAGAAAGAGCAATTTATTGAAAAGCCATGGCATATATATAGGATAGATC
Organism: Cichladusa arquata; assembly: GCA_026413545.1. NCBI lineage: Eukaryota > Metazoa > Chordata > Aves > Passeriformes > Muscicapidae > Cichladusa > Cichladusa arquata. The sequence continues at coordinate 6,625,696 of JAOTQP010001286.1, forward strand.
AGGAAAAACAAAGTAGGAAAGACTCATTGGTCCAAGAAGGCAACACCTCTTTGAAAACATGCTTTCTGCAAAACATCACAAGACACTCACATGGCTCGCTGGTCAACACCAGGTGTTTATCTGTGTTTTCTTTCTACATTTCCTTGTTTTGTCTCTGAGAAAGATCCCCAGCCTGGGAAATATCTGGGCTGAAGCTGGGAAAGACAACAGCCTGGGAAAAAACCAAATTAGGTTTCTCCACGAGACTTCAGCAGTGTCCACACCATGTTAGTGTGAATATATACTGCTTTTTGCCTGATATATACCTGGGATATATTACCTGGTGCAATATATGGATTGGTGTAATATACTTGGCTATCACCAACCTCACTCCTGCATGGACCCACCACGAACCCATGGTGAACGCAGTGGTGTTGGGTTAATTTTGGACTCAGTCATCTTAGAGGTCTTTTCCAATGATTCTGTATTTTTTCATTCTGTGATTTACATGTGCTGATAGGGCGAGCTGGGTGTGCAGCTGAGCCTGAACTGCTCAGGCTGCCCCTGAGCTGTGCAAATCCACAGTTAGGTATTGTGGGATATGAGAAAAGCTGCTGCAAAAGGGAATTCTGTCTATTTTGACCCTGCAGAGCACATTTGTGTTTCACAGGCAGAGACTGGCACTGAGGCCATTTGAAGCAGAGGTCCAAATGGGGGAAGGAGGATGCTCCATGCAGAACACACAGTCCCCAGGACTATGACAAGGACACAGCACACAGACGGTTTTCATTTTTATTTACTCCACATCTTTTCCTTTCTCATGTTTTGCTGCTATGGAGCTCCAGCTTAGGGAGGCTGCCTGTGCCTGTTGCTGTTGAGCCTTCACCATCCAGCCAGCAAAAGTGGATTCGAGTCAGAAAAACAAAATTTGGCCTTTTGTGATTTCTGCAGCCCACTGAATGTGGGTGTAGAAGAAGAGATTACAGGTGAGCCTGCCCCTGAAAAGTCACATTTGTATTAATTACCAAAGAAGAGGAATAACCTTGCCCTTAATGGGTCACAGCTCTGATTAATAAAGATAAATGTGATAAAAGGGGTGAGTTGGCTGATCAGGGGGTTCTTGGAGGAGGAGGAGGACCTGGAGGAGGTAGAGGAGCCCTGGAGAAGAAGGAATGACCCAGAGAGACACAATAAGAATGAAACAAGGAAGAGAGTTGCTGCAGTAAAAGATCTGCTGTGAGGTCAGTCTGGGTCTGATGGAGTCAGAGCTGCTGTTGGAGCCTGCAGCCAGAGTTGAGCTGGGTGAGAGCTG
>JAOTQP010001286.1:6627086-6653279 GCA_026413545.1 Cichladusa arquata
AACAGCCAGCAGTCAGGGTGTGCAGCTGGACCCTACAGTGGGAACTTGCTGTAGCAGAGTCAGGATGGCAAAGCTGTGAAGAAGAATAAACTGGGACCCTTTTCATGTTGTTAAATAAGATTCTGTGTCTTGGCTCATTTCAACCCCTTATAAGAGGTCTGCTGCAACAAGTGAAAGCCAAACAAGCCTGGAATTTGTTGTAAATGTGAGGGGAATATGAGTGAGGCCAGCCAGCTATCTTATCACCTCTCCTTGTCATTTGTGCTGTTTCATTTTGCTGCTCCTCCTAATCCACCTCACAGTGGCTGCCCAGTGAATGTGTGCAAACACAACACAGAGCTCTCCAGGAAGGAAAGGAATACCAAGAGTGACCTTGCATGGCAACAAGGAAAATGCTGCTGTGGGCCTTGCAATTTTTCATGATGGGCAGCATCAGTGTCCTTAAATTTGACTTCACCTTCAGGAGGAGATCCTGGGCAGAGGTGACTGCAGCTGGCTTTAAAGGGAATGGTCAGGGTGGCAAATACTTGGCTAGACAGTGATTTCTGCTCAGTTCTCCCTGCTACCTTCTCTGTCTTTCCCAACAGAGCTCAGGAAGGGTATGAGGGAGGAGAAATAGCTGTATTGTGGCAATCTGTGTCCCTGCCAGGGCTGTGGCCAGGGACACTGGTTCCACTGCTGAAAGAGCAATGTGAGGATGTTTTTGTAGGGACAGGTTTCAGCAAATCGTTACTGGTTCTGCCTGTAGCCTGAGCCACTTTGAAACCTGAAGTCAGAAGTGCAGAGGTGCCTCAAATACAACCTATCTGCTCCTGTCAGCTTCCACCCAGTACAGACTGTTTTTCCAAAATTTATCACTTGGAGAAAAAAAATTCTCTTAAAAAGTCCTTATATATGTATCCAGAGATAGACTAACTTGTGCACTAATAGAATTTCTGCTTTAGGAACTGGGCAATAATCTAAATTGGTTCAACATATAGCAGCAAAATAGGGAGGGGAAAAAATGTACTTTTTTTTCTTCCTCAGCAATGACTCTAAGAACTCCAAGATACTGATAACATTTCACCTTCTCTCCTCTTCTGTAAATCTCTGTCCCCTGAGGACCCTGACAATGGCTAAAACCCAATTGTTCAGTCCACCAGAGCTCTAGAGACGTTCTGCTGTTCTAAAATTTTTACTGTGAAACAGGATGGCAATGTCTCATTACAAAAATTCCCTATGATCCCATTTCTGAAACAAGTTAGTATGCAAGAAATGTCTTGGAGCAGAAGAGAGACTTTCCTGTTTTTCACTCCCCTCTGATATTGTCAGTGTGGGAGGCAGCTGTTGGAAGGCCTGCAAGAACTTGAGAATTTGATTGAAAGCCATAAAACTGTAAAAATACATTCAAAAGACTTGTACAGCTTCTGTTGGAATCTGGGTTGCAAGTTTATGGTGAAACCTGAAAAGTTCATCTGCCTATTATCTTTTATGATGTGAAAGTTTTGCTGTGAATATTTTGGAACATCTAATTTGAAATATTAAACTATATCTGTAAGGAAGAGGTATAAATACTTTCCTGGAATCAACTCCCATGCAAGAAATTAATTAGAGAATTCTCTTCAACATCTATGTCTGCATATGTCTGTTTTCATCTAGGGCTGCTGTTCATTGCTATTCAGAGGTGCTTTCCAGCTGTTTTATCATATTGTGTTAATTAAGATGATGTTTTCATTAGTTTCAGTTCACATATTGTTAGCATCTAGATTTTTGAAGAGAGGTTTTAGCAGGTAATGGAATGTGGGCAGCACAGTGGAGACCACAGGGAGCTCATTACCCTTTCCTCAATTCATTGTGGTTTCATCAGTCTTTAATTCTGCTCTAAGTTCCCTGTTGTTAGAATGTGCATTGTGAGTGACTACTTTTCATATTCAACAACGTGCCACTTTCCACACATAATACAAAGGCAGACAGTAATTACTGGCAGCATTAGAATGCTTCAAAAGATTTAGAGGTGTGGAAGAAGGCTCCCTGAGGAGGGGGTGTTTGAGACAACAGCACAGCCTTGTAAGGCTGGAGAAAAGGCAGTGAAGAAAAGGGCTGATTTTGAACTTGCTCTTATATCACAGAGTGATGGAGTGAATTAGGCTGGAGACTCTGGTATAAGGCCCTGCTTAAAGCAGGGCTGACTTTGCTGTTGGGTGATATTGCTCAGGGCCTTTTCCAACTGGGTTGTGAATGTTTTTGAGGACATTGATTTCAGGCCTGACTACCCTAAAGATATTGAGCTTTTACTTTTATTTAATGGGATTATTTCTTATAACTAGCACCTCTTACCCCTTGTCCTGTTGTGCTTCACCTCTCTGAACATTTTGTGTGTCTTCTGTCTATACCACCCCACTAAGTAGTTAAAGACAGTAATAAGATCCTCCCTTGGACCCTCTTTATTTTCCAGCAGAACCAAACCAGGCTTTTCAGCCTCTAATGGTACTTTATGTGCTCCAGGCTCTGGAACATCTGCTGTACTCTCTGCATGTCTGTGTCCCTCCCGCACACAGGAGCCCCAACTGAGACACAGTACTCCATATGCTGTCTTGCAAGTGCCAAACAATGATGAAAAATCACTTCCCTAGACTAGTTCTCTACTAGTTCTCTTGTTTATATTTGCTGCAGTGGTGCACTGCTCACTTGCCCTCAATTTGCCCACCAGCACCTGTGGGTCTGCTTTCCAGCTGCTTGGCCTCACCTGTGCCAGCATGGAGATATTCCTCCCCATGGACAGGGAATTTCCTGAACTCTGGCAAATTTCTGCCAGCTCATTTATCCAGCCTGTTAAGCCCCTGCTCCAGCTCCCTTTTGCCATCCTTGAAGATGCATTTGATGTTTGTCTTGCTCAAGTCATGAGAAGCCTCTCCAGCCACCATGACCTTCCAAAGACATAGAGAACAGATCCTTAATGCATCAGCCATCACCCTTGGGTGCTTCCTTCCTGCTCTCACATATTTTGGTACAGGCTTGTGTAGTCTCCACTTTGATCTTCTATCATGAGCAGTGCTTCACTGCCCTTGGCTTTGCCCTCAGCACAGGGCATGTGGGAGGAGACCTTTCATCAAACACAAAGCACCAAATACTTCGTGTATTTCTGTGTGGAGGATCAATGTCCATAGCCATTTAAATTTACACACTCGTGGTTTATATCCACCCACTTGATTAACACACATAACAAAACCTTGTGCCCTGACATCCCTGTCTCCTTGTACAACTGCAAATGGACCATGCGCATACTAAGGCTCACACCTGGGAACTGGAAGCAAGCTCTCAAAAATGGATTGAGGTGATTTATGCTGGGCTATTGTTCAATTAATAGATTTACTATCCTCTTTTGGTTGCTTATTAGGTGCCACAGCTTGGGCAGATCCAGAAGTGAAGGCTCTCCCTAGAAAAGTGAAGTGATGGCTCGTTATAAGTCAGGTCTCAAGGAGGTGTACACAGAAAAAGGTAGGACAGGGAACTACCCACTATCAGGAAAGCTGAGTATAATCCTGGCACAGTCTTATAACTCACAGAGCATATTAGGTGCTGAAATTCTTATTCCTCATTTTCTTGACAAATGATACAACAGGAGCAGAAAATGGCTAAAATGAATCTTGTCTCAAGACTGTGATTACAGTGGTAATAAGGAATGATATAAACTTAACTTGTTCGTGTTACAGAGTGCTAAGGAGGGTGAATTGGACTGCAGGAGCAGTGTGCAACCAGAACAGAAGCTGTCCATGAAATAGCTGTTTAATAACCCCTTTTCACGATTTTTTAATTCTGTTTAGCGTGCAGGTTCTTGTGTGATACTCAAAGCAACAGAAAACAAATGCTTCTTAGCTCTACTTCTTGACCATCAAAGACAATTTTATTTAAAGGAAGGGCATTTTGTAAGGATTTCAGGCTCACAGAATGGTTTGGGTTGGAAAACCTCTAAAGGTCGTGGTCCAACCCCTCTGAAATGAGCAGGGACACCTTGAACTCCATTAGATTGCTCAGAGCCCCGTTCAACCTCATTCTCAAATATTTCCAGGGATCATTTCCACCATGTCTCTGGACAGCCTGTTCCTGTGCTCCTATGAAAATTATTGGAAGAAATAAAATAAAAAAAAATTTTCTTCCTTGTATCTAGTCTGTATCTAGCCATGCAGGACATGAAACACTTCTTCACAAATACCATCTCCTAGCCAGACTCTGGGTGGCTTTGCTTTACTTGAACATGAAATCTTGCAGAAAACATAATACGTGGTACAGAAATCATGGCAAAAGGAGGTTTCAGTTCCTGGAAATCTCTATTTACTGCTCTGGCTTTTGATACCTTTCTATATTTTTGAAGTAAGCTATCATTAAATTAGTAAGCTCTGATAAATCCAGTAACTGGTATAGCCCTTTAGTTTGCTTTCAGGCAGCAATAATATATCCCAGTGCCTTAGGGAGCACAATCTTTCCAAGCCACTGTTTTGCAGCACTCTGCCCAGCTGTCAGCATATGGATTATCAGATGCCTGCTCCTTTCACTTCCTTCTATCAAAAGGCTTCTCTTAAATGCTTGATTCCTTTAAAAGTCTTGTCTTCATCTCTCCTTAGTGACAGTGATTGAAACAATTCTTTCTGGAACATAATAGCTTGGCTTAAGATCATCCATTTTACCAAATTCTTGCTATTTTAAACTATGAAAACAATTTTCTTCATTTATTTTGTTTTCGACATCTCTGTTCTTTTGGTACTTTAGTGTTTCTTTAATGGCTCCATTTATCCGGGACCAGATGAGAACTATCTCATTGTATTGAGATTTTCTGATTCTGGTATCCATTCTGACATTTTTCTTTCCTCTGGTGTACAGGTTGGTTTGTTCAGCCCTGAAAATCATCCCAGACAGTGTTAGAATTTTGATATTAGAAACATGCATACAGACTGATTCTTTTCTGTTTGCAATGTTTCTTCTTCAGTGATCTGCTTCTAGCTCATCTGCAGACTTGCAGATAGGATGCAAGGCTTTTTATCATGTTTGCATGCAGGTTTACTGCTGGTTTCAGATCATTAGCTGCTCTTGAAAGTGTTTGTGGTATTACTAATGGGACCCAAGCTGAACCTTAGTTGTGATTAAGTACTTCCATATTTGCAAAATCCTCTTTGGTGGTATCTGTTAGTTTCTCTTTTGAGTCTTACAGCCAGTGCTCATTGATTAGTTTCTACTTTGAAACTGCAACTCCAGGGGAAGCTTGAAAATGTTATTCATAGGTACTTGCTTGGGTCAATATAGCAAGTGCACCATCTATTTCACTTTGTGTACACATCTTCAAGTAGCTCCCAAACCTGTGGGTGTGTAAGAGGCAAATAAACAGCCTGCTCTCTGGTTCTGCAGCAGTTCTGCTCCCATCCCTTCCTGCTGCTTCTGTAAAGAGAGTTTGATTTCTTTCAACAGGCCAAAAGTTGGTGTTTTCTGCTGATGCCAAAAGGTTTTTCTTTTTTGGTCTCCTCTTGTGCAGTAGCCCCCATGGCAGTTTGCTAATCCAGCACAGGTTCTGTGGGCTTTGCAGGGGGCTTACATTTTTCTCCTGATTTTTGAACCATTTTATATTGGAGTATTGGCACATGCAATATTTCTTGGAAATGAGGTCATGGGGCAAGGCTGTTTTGCACTTTAAAATAACATGGCTCTTGCTTGAGACTAAAGTCTGGTCTATTATGGCTTGAAGCCCTTTGCTTCGGTCATTCTTAGTGTTTGCTGCAGCTCATATCCCCAGGCCATCAGCATGCCCTCTCACATTTTTGGGTGACTTGTCTGGCTTTCTGTCCAGTGAAATTTTAATATTTAATATAATATTTAAATTCTACTTTACCATCGTGAGATGGAAACAGATGTAAGGGTTTCAACTCTGCTCATAAATGTAGCACCCTGCTTTACCACTTTCTTCTGACATGGCACAGAAGGTACAAAAGTGTCATTTTGGATCCTTTGCTACATCCCATTGCATTGTGATGAGGGAGGAGAATGCTCAACTCATGCCATTTAACTTGACACTTCTGAGTAATTTTGACCAGCTGCATCTCAGAAAAAAAAAAAAAAAAAAATTTGCAATCCAAGATAATGGCCCATTTCCTTCCAAGGTGAAGACAATAGTTCCTGCTGCAATAGAAAGTGCAGGAAAAATGTCCAAGAAGGACTCCTCTGTCTGATGATGCTGTGCAGGTACCCAGGCTATCCACATGGGACACTTCTCCATCCTGCCTCCAAAAACTCCTGTGTGAGGAAGGTTCAGTACATTCTCTAGGAGGCATGGAAAAGAATTTTGTAATTCTGATGTAACGTTACCTTTTTCCTTGCTTTACTGGTAACCAAGGACAAATCAGATCCATTAATTGGGTTTTTCTCTGAGTGTTGTTTCCTGCTTTTGGATGGCAGATACACACGCTCTGTGTCTTTTCTGAACTCCTTTGGTTTTACTGGCACATGTTGTTTGGCCATATTTTTATTTTGGGCTCTGTATAAGATACTCTTTTGGTGAAATTTAGTGGTTCCCACAGTGTTAATTTGGTCATTTTCTTTAGCTACACTTGTTACTCTGTGTCTATCTTGTGTGTGTTGTGTGTGTTATTAGAATGCTATTTAATGAACAAGTTCTCTTAAAAAAATTTTTAATGTGTTTAAAACACACCATCTCACTGACTTTTTGATGCACTGGAGCATAAGTTTTACACATCAATACAGCTTTTTTTTCCATTGCCTGTGCAGTTGCCTGAACTTTTTTTTTCTGTAGTGTTTTTTTCTCTGTAGTCATGCTGATTGCTGTGTTGTGGCATTACTTCCTGCTTTGCACCATTTGCAAAATTCATCCCTGTTGCAGTTGCTTCCTAATTTTGCTTACAGATTCTCATCAATATATCTTCTTGGCCCTTCTCTAGAATTCTGTGTAGCCATTTCTTTTACTGTTTGATATATGCACATCTGTATATATCTTGACTACAGTGGTGTGAAATCCATCCCTAGAGCTCACAGAGTTGCTTTTTAATAGTTATAACCTGTCAGGTTTTTAATAAGAAAGTCTTTTATGACCCCATCTTTGGAGGAAAGGGTCCTTAAATTTGCCTCTTCATTTTGTCTCTTCCTCGTTGCAGTTTTTTAATAAGTAATGGGCAGTGCTCTAGACTTGCTGCAAATTTGTAAATGCATTTCCATCTTTGCTGAGTTTTTGTATTAATGTTCACAAAATACATGGAAGGAAAAAAGAGTATGTGAGACTTTCTTCAAACAACAGGCAGAAACCTCATGTTCACAAGCCCTGACCCTCATGGTGAACTTAAGGCATCATGGCATGTGCTGGAAAGGCCCAGCAGGACAGGCAATGCAGCAAAGTTTCTGATGACAGCACTGATCAGAGCTGCTTGACACAGGTGACTGAGAAGCTGAGGAGTGGGGAGACACTGCTGAACCTCATACTTACAGTGCTGGGTCATGTGGAGTTTGGCAGAAACCTTGATGACACTACATGAAGGCAAAAGTCAGGATTGTGAGATCACAGCCTCAGACTTCAGTAGAACAGACTTTGAGTCTTCAGGAACCTGGGCTTTGTTCTGTCCAGTTTGAAAATCTCCAAAGCCAGTGATTCTCTGAGCATCATTTTCTCTACGAGTGTCTTTTTCCCTCTTCCATTGTCCTGTCTTCTGTCTTTTTGTGGTGAACTGCTGGATCATCCTTTCTCTGTCCAGCTGCTAAACTCCTTTCACTGCATTGTTGGAGTAGATTGATCTGCTCTGGTCAGCCATGTACACACAGTTTTCTGTTTCACTGACTTGTTCTGGTTTCCTGTCTTGTGGGGTCTTATTCTCTTCAGTGAACATTTCAGTTCTGCAGGTCAAAGTAGTCATAAGGCTGCTGAGAAGGGGCAAGGATGAGATAAGGGCACAGCTGGTGCTATTTTCAGCCCATTCAGTCTGAGATCAGTGTACAGGGAGTGACAACACACATCTTGGAATTAAATGCATGGCTACATACCTGGAGGTCTTTGTTTTCCTCACCTAAGAATGATGTTTGACAAGGGGATGAGCATAAATGGAGACCATGAAGATCTTTGACTTGGAACTAATCAGTCCAGAAGTAGCATAAAAGATGGTGACTTAGGTGGACATAAAAACCAGGCTGGGTTGTTCTTCACAAACTCATAGGACTGGAGAGCCCTCACTGTAATGCAAGAAGAATGATGAACAAGCAGAAGGAGCTGTAAATCTTAATGCAGGTTCTTAGTTACCCACATATCTGTTGCAAATGAAATATATTTCAGAGAGAGCTTGTTCAGCAAGTGCTGTGAATGTGTTTCTGATGGACTTTGGTAAAGTTAATTAAGATAAGTAGAATAGGGTGAACTTTGATTAAATACTGACTGATAGAAAAAAATCTGTTTGACAATATTTAGACAAAGATCATGTTAGATGAGAGTGATCATGAAATGATACATTTATGATTTACAGGACTTGAAGGAACATAAGCAAAAAAACATAACAATGGATTTCGAGTAGGAAGGCTTCAATGCTCACAGAATTGGTAGGTGCTGCCTGGGAGGCAAGCCTGATGGAACAGGGAATTTAAGAAAGCTGGCAGTTCCTTAAAGAAGAATGTTAATAAGGCTCTCTCCTTGTGGAGGAGAGATAAGAAGTCAGTAAGAGATCAGCTTGGCTAAATTATGAACCTTTCATTGGCTTCAAACACAGGAGAGAAGAATACAGAAAGTAGAAATTAGGTCAGGTTACTAAGGAGGAGAAGGAAGGCATTGTGAGAGCTCTCAGTGACCTAATCAAAAAGGTGAGATGAAATAGCAAGGCACATTACTTAGGAGAAGTCCAAACGTTGACACTTAATAGACAGAAGATTTGGAGAAGCCTAAACTGGTGAGTGCTTTATTCTGTGCTGATCCTCACTTGCCAGCAGATAGACAGCACTATTAATACCTGTGCAAAAAAGAGTGAAATGACAGCCAGAGCAGGAGAGCAAAAGAGCAGAGGGAGCTCTCAAACTGATCATGTAAAGATTTTCTGTCAAAGCAATTTTAGCAGCCCTTAGCAACTTTTTTTTTCCCATGGGAGTGCCTGGAGATAAGTGAGGTACACAGTGGGTGTAGAATGTGGATGGACACCAGGGAAGTGTAGTCTAGAGGAAATGAAAGTAGACTGATTAGTTCTCTCAGAAAAACACAACACACAAGGATTTCACCTTGAAATTAAGGATATAGTGAGTGAAGTCCTTCCAGGTTTCCTCAGGGTTTGGCTGTGACCAATGTTTTTGTTAGTGACCTGTACAGTGAAGAGGATCCTGAGGTGAGAATCCCCATCAGAGCCACACAGCCCATAATTCAAAATGATCTTGACAGAATAGAGGTATGACCTGAAAAATAGAACATTGTTTAATAGGGAATGATTACACTTATGTAGGAATAATGAAGTAGATGAGTATAGGAGGGGAAGAAAACTCTCTAGACACTCTGAGATGGGTGAAGAGGCTATAGAGAAATGCAAAATAGAGATGAATGATGGCAAGCTTTGCAAAGCACTTTGTGTCACAGGGAATGTGTGAACAGGAGCACTGGCTGCCCTGTAACGTAATTACTTCTGTGTAGCAAAAGGATGGCCTTAGACAGAGAGTTTTGCCATTTTTAGTGCTGTCCTTCAAGACAGAGATGATCTATTCTCTAGCTGAGAACAGTTTGAAACATGACCTACAAGAAAATATTGAAAGAATTTGGCTTGTTCAAGCTAAAAAAAAGAATGCTGATCAGAACTATCTTCCTTATTTAATTTTCATATTACTTTTCACTTATTTTTCTCCTATTTTCTCTAGTTAAAGAGAAAAGGAGAGTATCTTCTCTAAATGCATTTTTGAAATGGAAAAAGGAGAAGACTTGACCTTCAGCAAGGAAATTTCAACTTGAGCTTCAGAGACGCTGTCATTGGGGCTGACTTGGTTGACAAATATTCATCAGGAATGTCAGGAGTGCCTTGAGCAGGAAGATGGTAATGCCATCTTGGATTTCTTCCAGCTTGATTTTCTGCAGTGTGAGTGAATGAGATTTTTATTTGCATTACTATTTGGAGGCAGCAACCCTTCTCCCTGCTAATGTCACACTGGCTTGTGAGCAGAATGACATGAGAATGAGCAGGAATACTGCTGGCAGTAATCACTTGTTGCCCTATCTTTACTTTCAGACCTCTAGTCACCAAAAAGAGGAATATTATCCCATGGCACAGCTGATTTATCACTTTATACAGACAGAGAGTGAAATTCATGTATAAGCCATTGACTGAAAACTGTTTATTTCTGTGTGATGTGTAAATATCACATTATCACTTCACAACTGATGAGTGAGCAGAAAAATAAACATCTTTGTGATCATTTGTTTGTAATACAGGCAAATCTGTTCACATTATGAAATGAAATAATTTTGCCAGTTTCTAAATATCTTTTTTTCATTTTCATGGTTTGTCATGCTTCAGAATGGAATAAATCTGCAAGAACATTGTAGAAAGGCAAAATATAATTGCTGAAGAGAGAAATTGGAAAGGAGTTAGGATTTGTCTATCATTTGTCATCTGTCAGTTGCAGAGGAAGTATAAATGACTCTTGTTAGACTCTGAGATGGTTTGTATTAAAGACAGAGTTTGTTGTGTTTAATGGCATTTAAACCTTCCATAAAACAATATGTTTCAGTCTTATGTACTCTTAGTTTTAGAAAATAGTTGTAGACAGAATTTCCTAGAAAAAAATGATGCTGTGGGTTTACTGATACATATGAACCCAAAGCCCCCAAAGACTGTTTGGCAGCTAAAAAAATCTCTGAGGAACCAAGGACAAGAGTAAGACTTTTCTTCTTAATAAACCTGTTCTTGTGAGCCATAAATAATTCTGGTATCTAGGACAATTTTTTCAGGACAGAGAGCATCATGTTTTGGTGTTTGATATGGTTACACTTACATGTCATTTTTTCCTGTACATAAGAAAAAGCTGTACTGTGTTGAGGGATCTGGTTTTTATACCATCAGAATGTGTAATCAATGGAATTTTAAATTTTCTTTTTTTTTTTTTTTAATTTGTGGGAAGTTATGCATAATGCAACATGTGAGAATACCTTCAGCACTGCTGCTAATGAAAATCCATTTTTTGAAAATCTCAGGCTTTAATGAATGCAGGAATGTATTATTCCTTGCAGACATTATTTTGAAGATTATCCCAGGTTATTAGATTTGATTAAAGGATTTTATGCTTGGCTTGCTTGAGAGCTGAGGATTAAGCCATAAGGAGCTTTCTCCTGTGCTGTATCTTTGGGCTTATCATTTCAGTACCACAGGGCTTTGATTACTTACCCAATTTTGTAAAACATACAGATTTTGTTAATTTACAGCTTTTCAGATCAGTCAGAGCTATTAAGCCTGCTGGGTGATATCCTGCCTGACAAGCCCTATTGCAGGTTACCTTTGCTTCTGCTGGCTTGACCAGTGTACGCCCTTTGTCAAAACAGAGCACTCAGCCCTTGTGGGGATCCCAATCCCTCCATACAGGGACTTCAGTGTCCTTGGGGATTGAACTTGCCAACTGTTAGCAAAGTTTTGGGGATCATAAGCTTTTTTTAAACTTATATGGAGGACATGAGGTTCTCTAGCTTCTTTAAGAGGTAAGGACAGATGCTAAGATGGTTCAGGGGATGCCTGTCTGCTTTACTGTAGAACTATCCCTGATCTGCCTTTGCACAAGACCAGGCTTCATCTGGTGCTTTCTTCCAGAGTCTTTGGAGGGAAAGGTGAGGAATCCAGATGCTCCCTTCACTGTCACAGTGATTACAGACAGGAGGACAAAGCCCCATGGATGCTGCAGACAGAGGATGTGTGTGTCTGTATGACCGCTCTGAAGGCATTGCACATGTGCTCAGAAGTGCATGAGCAGGGTCAGAAGATCACTGTGAATTACTCTCCTGAGGATAAAACCCCATTCTGCTCATGGTTCTGCCTCCCATGTACCAGGAGTTAAGGCTACACAAAGTTTTCTCCACACCACTGGGTGTGCCTGCCTGCTGTGCTGTGTCTGCGCTCACCCACAGCCTGTGCACTGGGAATTCCAGGTGGGAATGCTGTCACTCACATCCTCCAGCCAAACCTGCAGCAGTTTCAGCAGATCATCTGTTGCTGGTGCCTTTGCAGCCCAGTCTTCTCATATATGCTGTCAAAGAGCAGGTCAGATTCAAGGATGTGTGTTTGTGTTTCAGGTTGGTACCTACCAATACCAGTAGATACACCTCACGTAAATATGATCTTTGTCCATGGCAAAAAACTTCCTTGTCCCTAAACAGCTGCCTAAAGGATACAACTTACGTTTCTAAAACTCTGTTTTGCTGGTTCTTCAGCTCATTTCCAGTGTGGGATGAAGAACTATGGAATTTTGAACAAAACAAGACCTCTGCTTCTTCAACCCAACTTCCCACAGATAGATTGCCAACAGAGCGAGTCCAGCAGGCTGCCCAGTCTATTTCCTGATATTTCAAGACCCTACATGTGTATAGATTCCTCAGATGTTCTTTGAAATGTGTTGGCTGATGGTCACTTTAGTGTTAAACTTCAGTGTACAGCAGCAGATAAATGCAGTTGCTGAGCTTTCACAGCCTCTAATGCATTTAATTGTTACTGCCCCATCTGACTTGATGTTCCCACTTCGGTCTATGATTTTGATTTTTTTTTTTTTCCAGCCTTGACCTCTTTTCCATTATCAAAGAGTTGAAAACACCATTCCTTTACTTTTTATTCCCTGGAGTCAGTTAATAACTTATTCAGCTTATTAATTGCATGTTTCACCGTGCTTGGCTTATCTTTCTTCAAACAACTCATTTTCAGAGCTGCAGTTCAATCTGGTTCCAGTTCTTGTTTGAAAGAAATTAAACTTAGAGCAGAAATCAGAGTCTGTAGCTGTTAACCCATGGGAGTTCAGGGAAAGCTCTGCACTGCACAGCTTTTGTCAATATGTCATATGTAAGGTGCTCTGGGTGGTGATGGGACACAGAATTCAGCTACAGCAATGCCAGGTATGAAAGGTATGAAAGGGAGCCAAGACATTTCTAATGCTGTTGATGGTGTATATTCCTTTGCTTTTCTTATTTGCTATTTCTTGGCAGGACCCTCCTTCTTGTTTACACACTGTCCTTGACAGAAGCATTTTGGCAGGTGGGATTGTACAAGGGTGAATGTCTCAGAATAGTCTGCTCAGCTAATTTCCTCTCAGTTGTTCCTTTGAAAGTCTGGGAGGTGTGGACCTGGGCAACCTTAGGGAAAAGTAAAAAAATTCTAGTGACTAATAATTCAGACACCCTTCCTGAATGAAACACACCATTTTTGTTTCTGTTTGGTGTTTTATCAATCAATGGAACTTACTAAAATGTGATCCATATTCAGGCATTAAAAGCCTTTCACCTAAATTAACTTTTGATAGAACCATTTTATTAGTGTTCTTAGACCTCCAACAAGGAGTAATGATGGTAAATCATTAATATATATGCTGCCATTTTAAAAATTAAATCCGTGCCCTGATGTGTTTTACTGTTTTATAGCTATTATATGAAGCCCCTTGGGATGTTCTCATAAAAGGTGCCCCATAAATTTTATATAGCCTTGTACTGCATTATATTTTATTGCAATATTCCAGCTTTTTATAAAACCTCTAAGGCATCATTTTTTTTTTCTCCTGAAGGCCTTCATGAGAGAAAGACATCAAAATTTGTGTTGGCAATTTCTAGTGAAAACACCTACCATTTGCAATTGTCATCTCTGTTCTCAGTGACATATTGCCTTCTGTCATTTTCAATGGAAAATGCTTAGATGTAAAAGATACAAATGGAGATGGATCTGTAGGAATAAGAGGGATCTATTTTGTATGTACTTCTTCTGTCTCTGATTACACACCAGTTGGTTTCTCTCTGCTTGTTTTACTCTCCTGCTGAGCTCTCACAGGCTTTCTGCAGTTTGGCCACTTCTGTAAAAGCAGCCAGGGTCACATCCTATAGAATGGCAGAGGCAGATGCTGGGTGGGGTCCATATGCCCCCAACTCCTAATGATGGTCCCTGGGGATAAGGAAATGAACCCTGGGGCAGCATCCAAGCTTGGGCACATTGCCCTGTGATGCCCATTGGGAGAGATGCTGATTTTGTCAGCCCTCTGGAGACCTGTAGTCCCTACAAAGGAGACAGGGAATGTCTCCTGGATGGTAGCCTGAATTTTAGTACACGAGCTTAATTCCCATTTATGCCACACCACTCAATGCATTGGCATGATAATAGAAGAGAGCAGGTTTATAATGTTATTTTGGAGGCCTAAAGATGCAAATCCTCTTTGTGTGTAGGTATCTTTAATATTCTGGGGTGCTTAAATGGTTAAAAACTGGAGATGGGGGTGTGGAGAAGACTCTGGGACTGATGTCACCTCGCTCCCAGTGTGCAGTGCCCAAGGCTGTGGTGCCTGAAGGGAAGGAGTCCTTCAGGAAAGCCATACTGCTGTTCCAGAAACAGCAGCTGCTCCATCTCCAAACTCCAGTGAGGAGGGATTGCAGCAGCCCAGCAGCTCAAAATAGATTGTTGCAGACATTGGGGAATACAGAGGAACTTCCTCCACACTATGGATGTTCTTCAAAATCCCAGCGTTTCTTAATGTGGAAATGATTTTGCTGCTACTGCTTTGCTCAAGGATTGAATTTAGTCCTTGCTTGAATCGCTTTGGGGCATGCAGAAAGGAGATACTTTCCATGTCTTTGAATTTCTTCAAGGGCCATCAATGCTTTTCATTGAAGCCTACTTGCAATGTTTCTCAGTTCAAATAAAACACTCTCCTAGATTCCAGATTAAGATAAGAAATATTTAAAACAGAATGCTTAAAGCAAAAGATAATTTCAGAGAGGTCCCATGAGTTTTCAGGCTTGTGATGTTTCTGAGCATTTGTCATCCTCTTCAGTTATTTTTGACAGGACCAGTGATGTACCAACAAATTCTGCCCATCACCAGATCTGACAGTACAGGACATATCAGAGTTGCTGCCTCCGAGCAAATTACTTGAAAGCTAATATCTCCAAACTTGAGCCTTTTGAATCATGCATGTATCTTCTATCCCCTTTGACCCCCTCTTCATCTCTGATCTAATTCAAAGAGTGAACTTAAGTGAGAAAAGGAAAGAAGGTTTTGAAACATGGTCACTTACAATTTTACCAACTGAGTTTTTCTCTTGGGATCTGGTTTTGTTCTTGTATTAGGTGTGCTGCTGGTCCTAATGCCTCTATAAACCCATTTACTGTCTCACTCCTTGCTGTTTGATTCTGTTCATCACTATTACCCACCCTTGTCTGCAATTTTAATCACAGTGATGAAACCAGATTAGAACTATTTAAATATGCTAATATGGTGACAGGCAATTGAAGGGCTTCTTATAAATGACTGAAAATCAAACATAACTTCCTGGGCTTTGCTGCACCTTGTTAGCTGTGATGTTTCTGCTTGTCAAATATGTTATACTGCCACTTTCCTTGTGGTCTGACTTACTTACTGACTTCTCTTTTGATTTCTCTCAGTTTATTTCAAATCCATCCCAAATTGCATTTGTGCATTTCTCTCCTCACAAGGTGGGTTTGTGAAACTGTACCACAAATTGCACCCAATTACAAAGGTCCATAACTTACCAGAAAAGCAGGTAATCAGCCAGGACAGTTAAATAATCACTGGAGAACTTCAAAGTCTGAATCAGGAATTCTTTTAATTTATTTTGCAGTTATGAAGGCAGGAGGTTAAATGTAAGCTGTAGAAACCACTGACCAGCACAGCATAGGAATACAAAGATATCAGAGAGTTGTCAAATCTCCTGGTGAGGAGCTTTCAGCACCGCATCAAGGCACTTCCTGCATGTCAGATAGTCATGGGACAAGGGGGGATAGTTTTAAACTAAAAATGAAGAGATTTAGATTAGATGTTAGGAAGAAGTTCCTTATTCAGAGGGTGATGGGACATGGGCACAGGCTGCCCAGGGAAGTTGTGGACACCCCTAACATGGAAAAGTTCCAGGCCAGGTTGGACAGGGTTTTGAGCTACCTGCTCTAGTGGAAAGTGTTCCTGCCCATGGCAGGGGACTTGGAATTAGATGATCTTTTGGGTCCCTTCCAACTCATACCCTTCTATGATTCTGTGATTGTTACAGGACTGAATTTATTGCCAAGCTTAATTTGGTCAGCTAGAAGTATAACTTCATTTCATGCTTCTGACTAATCCAATTATGTTAGCAAAACATTGAGATTAGCAGTCTCCAGTGTAACCCTAAATGAAAAAGACAGCCCAGATCCCAGTAGAGATCCTGGCCTGTGTTATAATTCTGGCAGAGTGGGAGGCAGTGGGAATAAAAAAGCAGCGTGTCTGTTTTGTGGTTGCAGCAGAAGTGCTTGTCCTACACAGACTTACATGGGAGATAAAGACTTTGCTAGAGGATGGGGTCTCTAGACAGCTTTTCTCAGGAACATGTGGGTTTTTTCCATGTTTACAAACCGAGCTAGCAAAGAAACTGTTTGCAAATTTGTAAGAGAAAAAATTGAATATATTGATTTTTTTTTTTGGAGGGGTGTCTAAATTGCATGTTAATGAAAACTAATTTCTGGCATTCTAGAGGGAAAGTTTTTCCAGATATTAGCATTTCAGAAAAAATAAGAAAACTTAATTTTATGCATAGTGTTTTTCTCAGATCTTCATGACCCTTGGTGTACTGTGCTATTGTACACTCACATGTAGGGCAGACAGATGTATGTGCAGGTGATTATTTGGGAGAGACTGGAGGTCCATGTACATTGCAGCCAGCACTGGTGAGATCTCAGCTGAGTGTTACAGACACATGTTAGTGAGATGTTCAAAGCAAATCCTGAGCAGTTGTAGAGACCCTGAAAATTGAACTCCAGAAGGAGAGGGCCAGAAAATATAACCTAATTCTTCAATTTGCTACAAACAGAATATGAATTTTGGAATTTAGGAATTGAGTGAGAAGTACTGAGCTTAACCCCTAGAAAGGGTGGTTCAGGTTAGAATGACACTGAATTTAGGAAAAGCGTTTTTGGAAGATCTGTGGAGCTTTATGGGAGATGTACAATTTCCACCACTGGAGGTCTTTCAGAAACACTCAGCTCAGCATTGGTTGGGATGATTAAGGCATGGCAAATCCTCAGCTGGGACATAGCTTATAGTTCTGCTGGTGCCACTTCCTTTCTATTTACTGCATCAAAATGAGTTATAAGGAAGAATAAACCCACAAAATTCCATGCTTATTTATAATTCTGTATAAAACAATAAAAATTGGAATATCTAAAAGACTAGAAACCCTTCTGCCAAATGAATTCTCAGTTCTAGACTCTGGATAAATGAATGTTAGATGTATCCCAAGATAAATTCAGAAAGTGCTAGAGAGATTAAATCACATATCTCCATTCTTTTCAAAGCAGAATGTCATTTGCATGTTTGACATCAAAACAAATACTATAAAACCACAGTGGTTTGCAAAGCCTGTCTTCCCTCAGACAAAAAAGTCTCTTACTGTCATGTATTCCTAAATAAACTCCTTGAGAGGGAGCTGGGAGAGAGTGAGTGACCTTCAGCAGAAGAACGAGGTCATGTGTTGAGGATACTTTGGGATGCCTTGTCTTGTTACATCACCATTGCAGACAACGAAGAAAGCTTTTCGAGAGGTAACAAAAATTCAGCTCTTACAGGGATTTACAATCTAACATGATAAATCAGCTTTGCTACCCAGGCATGAGAATAGTCTTCATGCTGTTTCTACTACTCATAAAATCAGAACTTGCTTTATGTAGGAGCAGGCATTAAAAGGCTGATAATTCTGCCCTGTTATGCATAAATATAGCAAAAATACCTATATGTCCAAGATTTGCCTCCGAGTTGAAAAAGCTAATGGAAATAAATCAATGTGTATAAAACCAGGAGAGAAATGTAATTAATGCCTCTCAGTGCACTCTTCTCCAAATAAGAATCCCCTGGCAAAAACTACACCTGCAAGCAACTGGGTAATGAAAAGTGTCACTTACAGCCATCACTAATGGAGCTCTCAGTATGTAAAATGATGAGTTCCAGCCACAGGGTTTATTGAAGATGTTAAATAGTTCAGAGCACATAAACATAAGCTGAGCTGAGCTCTCAGCTCAGCTTTGCCAAGAGATCTGCAAAAGGAAGATTGAAATGGGAGATTGCAGAAAGCCTCTCACCTTCTCCAGCCAGGGCAAGGATCTTCTTTAGAGTCTGTTTGCTCGTGGTTGTCTATAATCTGAGATTGAAAGGGACAGATCTGAAGTTAATTATGTGTTGTTGAGTGCTGAAATGTTTTTCCTTTGCTGAATTATTGTTGTCATGCTGAGTTGGGACAGCCAGAGGTTTATTTCTTTTTGTCACATAGATTTATTCTGCAGTATTCTGTGACTAGAGCAGGAGTGAAGGTGCATTTCAAAGTCTGCAAGAAATCTTAATGTAAATGGACTTTTAAAACATCATGCCTTTTATCATCATTTTACTGAACTCTCCTGAAATTGTCAACTTCAGCTTTGAATTTTTCTACTTCATTTTCACCTATTGATGTCCCAACATGTAGCCTGACTGAAATAAACCATTGATATTATTTTTCTTTTTTGTTCTTCTCATTTTGTGTGCCCCAAAAATTCATTGCCAGGGCCCAGCTAGGAAAGGTGGCCATTGATTTAAGTTCAGTTCCCTGAAAGATAGAAGGTGTTTGTGGTCTTAGAAGATCTGCTTGCCTGAGGTTTGGTTTCATATGTTGCAGGAAGCTCTTGTACCTCTAGGAATGAACAGCACTAGCCACAACAGTCTTTAGAATTTTAGAAAAAGTAAATAACAATTAAAAAATGTTAAGGAGAACATAATTACAGAGCTAATAATCAGCATCAACAATCAAGTACTTTCCCTGGCATGATTGTTAACAATGTTCAGCTAATCCTTTGGAAGAGTTTTCACTTATACTCAATACAATTTATTTTCCATTTTGACTTCTATTTATCTGTCTTTATGATAATGAATGCTTAATCCACCATTCATCACTGGTCTTACTGTGATCCATTTTTGAACATTTAAATCTGATTATACCAGTGATGTATCTCAGGGAATTAGCACAGCAAAGTGTGAGCAGCAGGACATTATCTGGCTTTTTATTTTTGTATGGGTAACTTTTTTCAGGTGGTGTTTCTAAATTTTTGTAACAAAAATAAATGGAATGGCTGCTGAAGGGGAATGCAGGAGAGGGCAGGATTAGGCTTAAGGTTAAAATGGGTTAATAACAGCCAGGAAGAGTAGTTTTGTTAGAGCTTTTCAGCATCACTCTCTCCCTGAATGTAAGAAGCCTGGAAGGAGCCTGGATACTGCAACAATTCAGTTGAGAATGGCTCCCCAGTGCACTGGTGATTCATTTTTACTGGTTCTGTATAAAACCACAGAATTCAGAGAAACTTGAGAAAGAAAATATGAGTAATGCTGTCAAAAGTGATAAGTAAAAAGAGACCAGACCTGTTTTTGATGCTGCACTAACAATCCAAAGCCAATGTCTTGTTGATTTCCAAGAAGAGTAACACCTGAAGGTTGGTGGTTGGGGTCAAGGTAGTGATGGGCAGGCAACTTATATTGGGGAGGAGAGGTTTTTGCTGCCACAGCTTACATTCCTTCCCCTTAACAGCACAGCAGGGGTGTCACATGTGCAACACAACCACACTGCAAAGCTTTTGTCAGCACAGTTGTTGGTCACAAATCACAACTTACCCAGCTGATGGCTGAAACAAAAATTGTACCAACAACTGGTGGTAAAGCTCTCTTCTCCAGGCTCCATCCCTCAAAAAACCCCTCCTGCTTTAGCAATCCTGGTAAGACAAGAAACCCAGACTTTTGCTTCCCTCAGTGTTGCTGCTCTTAAAAACTGTTAGGTAATTACAGAGCTACTTCATTCTAAAGTTGCTCCATTGAGTTGTGCTGGCAATGAGTTTGCAAGGTTCCTTTGGACATAGTTGGGTCAGTTCCCACCAGAAATTTTTAAACCTTGCCCAAGCCTTTTTTGCTGTTCATTCTTGATAGTGATATGGTATTGAGGTGCCAAGCAATGGAGGTTTATGAGAACAGTATTGCACAATACAAGAACAATGCAGGTTATTTATTACCTTAATAATACTAACAAGGTGAGAATAATTACTTGCTACACATGGAAATTAAAATAATGGCCATTTCCCTGTAAAACACTGCAGGCATTAAGGAGAAATCTGGGAGAGGTGCAAGTTGTCTGGAGTGTAGGAGCATGAGAGAAATAGTAGGGAAAGAGATCACCTTGTAGGCAGATTTATGTAGGACATTTAAGGAAAAAGGTGGAAGGTCTGGACTTGATCTATTAGAGAAGAATAGCTGGATTCTGCTCTTGGACAAACAGTAGGAGAGGAGATTTATAGACCTCTCTGGGCAATGCTCAGCACTGTGGCTTGTTGTATGTCACTCAACCAGCCTGTTTTCCCTGCCCATTCTACATTGAAATATGGCCCTGCTGAGGAGGCAATGGAGAGTGGCCAGAGAGCCTACAGAGAAGGTGGAGGGCAGCCTGGGTGAGGCTGATGTGAGTGTGGGTAATGGAAGAGGCAATAACAGAGGTGCTGGGATCTTGAGCCAGCTAATCAACACCTTTCAGTAAAGCTAAAAACTCTTCAAGAACAGTCTTCATTTTATAGGCAAAAAAGAAAGAATCCTGCAAACTGATTAATCTTTCCAAAAGAGGACTAACAGCTCATACAAAGGCAGAATTATGTCCCAGCTCTTCTGCCACGAGCCATTGAACTTCTAGTGAAATATGAAGGTGCCATTTTTGGCCAGATTGGATTAGTAAAACAACCACATCTATTAGCAAAACTTAAGGCACTGTGAGATATAGTTATCCTATAGAAAAAAATGTGCTGCAATATAAAAGGTAGGTTCATTTGGTATTCTTGAGACGTAAAGTCATTGAAACTACTTTTGTTAGAACAGCACAGGGGGAGGGAGCTTATGAATAGGAACAAAAATGCTTTTGTGCTTATATTAACTGTGAAGTGACTTAGGTATCATGCAGTACACAGTTTTTCCTTCCTTTCCTTTCTTTTCTTTTTTTTTTTTTTTTTCATCCTTCTGAGTAAGCTTCTTCCTTCATTATGATGTTGAGATAAACAGAATGGAAAATAAATGTTAGGTGAATGGACAACTTGTTATCCAGCTCTATCTCATTTAATTTTACAGTGACCATATACCCATGTGGGACAGAGGAGACAGATAACTCAAATTTTCAGAGTAATTTGGTTAAAATTGAAAAAAAAAAAAATTTAAAGAACACTATTACAATCTCTTATTTTTACGTGACCAGGCAAAAAAGCATTTTCATCCATCCATTAGAGATGGGTACCCAGCTCTGACTGAATTTACCACAGCAAGTGGCTTGCTGGGGTAGGGCAGGAAGAGCTGCCTTGAGTAGGTGGAGAGGCTGAGTCTGCCTGAAGAGCTCCATGGGGAGTCCCAGTGACAGCATTTCCTGTCAGCACATCACAATGGATTCTCAGATCAATACTCCTTTGGTTTGCATACTTGTAAGGCTGAATGATTAATTGAGCAAACAAATGTTACAGAATGGCAATTCCCTACTGGAGATTGTTGGAGGAGCAGCATGATTCCCTTTCCAGTAAATTCAGAGGTTTGTGTGTGTTGTTACCTCTCATTTTTAGAGAATGTTGCTTAGCTCTCTGCTTGATCAGCTGAACCAGAGCTGACAGGATAGGGACTCATGGTGCTCACACATGAGGGATTGTGTGACCTCTCCAGTCTTGTGTTTCCACTGGATAAGAAAATGGGACAGGGCTTAGCATCTCAGTGCTCAGTGCCCATTGAACCCTTCTCTGGATGGCTAGAAGATGGCCTTGCTCAGAAATTCCTCTGCCATATTCATGCTTTGGGCTGATTTTCTTTTTTCACACAGCTTTCGGCACATTAGTCATTGCTCAGCTGTCCCTTGAGGTGGAGAATCCAGAATTTTATGAGTGTTTTGTACTCCCCATTCTAAGTGTGCTCCATATTTATAGTCTGAAATTCACAGAATCATAGAATATTTTGGGTTGGAAGGGACTTTTAAAACTCATCTAGTCCAACTACCTGCAATGAGCAGGTTTGCCTTCAAATAGATGGGGACCCCCATCCAATCTGACCTTGAGTGTTTCCAGGGATGGGGCATCCAGCACCTCTCTGGGCAATCTGTGCCAGTGCTTCACCACCCTCACTGAGAAAATCTCTTCCTTATTTCTAGCCTGAATCTATCCTCTTTTAATTTAAAATCATTACCCCTAGTCCTATCACAACAGGCCCTGATAAAAAGTTTGTTTTTCATGAAGCCCCTTTAGGTACTGGAAGGTGCTCTAAGGTGTCCCCAGAGCCTTTTCTTCCCCATGTTGATCAAGCCCAACTCTCTCAGCCTTTCCTCAAGCAGAGGTGCTCCATTCCTCTGGTCATCTTCAAGGCCTCCTCCAGACTCCCTCCAGCCTGTCCATGTCCTGCTTCCTTCTGCCTTAAACATCCCATTCTACTCTCAGAAATCCCTTTTCTCTGTGGGACACAAGGCTGACACAGCCACTCCCTATGAATCAAACTAAACCCACACCAGGATCCCTGAACTAAATAATTTCAGCTGTGCCCACTGAACTCCTCACTAGCAGCCTGTGCCTGCAGTTGATCTTGTGAACCTTGGTTCTCAGAGTTGGCAGCTTTGGCTTTCTGTAGCTTCCAGGAGGTGACAAGGTTGAGCCCTCCCCTAGAAAGCAATTTAGAGCCTTTTCAGTTTTGCCATGGGGTGTTGTCTCCCATGACATCCCCTTCCTGGAAATGCTGTCCATCTGCCAGAAGCTGCTATCACTCCTTCCCCCCACACCTTCCCCTGGGCTGCTCCTCAGCATCTCTGCTGCCAGACCCAGCTGCCCTCAACCTTGCTGTGGGCTTTGGAAGTACAGACTGAATACTGCCACACAAAGGCTGTCTGACACTGAGGGACATAATGAAGTGATGATGGAAAATTTGTGTTTGTTGTTGGTTTCATCCGCTGCTCAGTGTGACTGCAACCCCTAGGAAATGTAATTCTTGGTGTAGAAATTGTAAATACTTCATTGGCATTCAGTTTTCAAGAGGAAAAAGGAAAATAGGGGTATTTGAGGCACTAGTTATGATAAGTTCTGCACAGAAATGAGGACACAGTGACGTGTTTGTGTATTTATTACCTCTGGAGGCTGGGTGGAACTTGTCAGCTTGTACATTGGCAGAAACAGGTCCAAATCCCAGCTTTGCCTAGCTGATACCAGTGCTCCCCTGTCCTTGTCATCCTGGATCTGGTAGAATGAGAGCTGAATCTCTTCAGCCATCCAACTCTACTAACATCTGTGTTTTCCATTCCCAGCCTCTGGTGTGAGCTGCAGGAAATGACAGAACCCATGGCAAAGTTTCCTTCTGATCAGTTTACAGAGGAAGTATTGCAGAGAGTTCATTTGCAAGGCATGTGGAGAAGTGGAAATAGTACTTTCTAATTAAAGAATAAATTGCCACTTTAGTCACACAGTCATTAAGCCACTTTCTGAGCTCAAGGAAATGGCTCCATGTCAGAAAGAAGGCATAAATCACCATAAATCACAGAATATGAGCTTGAAGTGACTTGGTGGATTGGTATATAGAGAACAGCTCTTCTAGCTGTATTTGGTTAAAAAACCAACTTGAAGGGATATGCTTAAAACAAACACTATTCAGTTTGAGGCAGGCGCATCTTCAATAAAGGCAAGACAGTCGGTGTGCAGGTGACATAGGAGGTATGGGCTGATGTTATAACTGGTCTCAGGGGATGTCACTTCCAGGGAGCAGAAGAAGAATCTGACATGAAATTTGTTTTGGGAGACACCAATCCATGAATGTCAAAACTTAAGGCAAACAATCAAGAGTTAAACTCGAAACAGGAAAATAATTTGCATTTGAAATATTGTTCCTTTCTGTACTTCTCCTTCTCCAGTTAACTGCCATGACTTTATTGAAAGATTAAAGATTCAGTAATCCTTACCAGAGGTCACATCTCTCTCACTTTGCTAATAAAAAAACTATTTATTCCACAAATGCTACTATCATGAGACATCGCCCAGTGTCCTGCTCTGTGGATAAGTCCCAGAGAAATCCCAATATACCAATGGAGGAAAGTAGGAACAGAAATGTCAATAAAATTGGTCTCAAATATCTGGGGATTGAAGTAGACTTCTAATCAGAGGGATTATATCACTCATGACCTTAACTCCCTCACCTTGTCCTTGCTGGGTAGTGCCTCCTGTATGTGTCTTCCCAATAAACCCAAAGGTGATTTGTTTTCTCTTTGTGTGTGTAGGCTGCGTGGAAAACAATGGAATCTGAGGTTTGAAACAGCTCCTGTGCTCTCCCATGAGCAGGCTGAGACAATAAGAGCCTAAATGTACTTTTTTTATGCTCAGTGGTAGAAAATACCTTCCTGCCAGTTGTTCAGAGCCATTAGCATTTCAGTTTTATTTGTGCTTCCTTCATGCATGTGATCACAGCCATTGCCACTGCTCCTCTTAGACTTGGGGAGAGGAAGTTATTATCAAAGGGAGAAAGGAGACCTCAAGGTCAGGATTATACCTGAGTGCTTTGTATTTCAGGCACCAACAGTGTCACCAGCCCTGAGAGCCTCCCCCAAATAAAAATAAATGTCATGTTGGTGGAGCATGACTACACATGTCCTTCATATTAGTAGAGGAGGTTTAGACATCTGTCGTGTTCTTGTGACTTCCAGAGAGTTCCATGGGGTGAAATGAACCCTTCCTTCAATTAGTAAAAGGAATTTTCTCTGCTCTTCAAACAAATGTATCTTTCAAGGAATTGGTGGGTTTTCTGCCAGTAGGGTTTCACTATGCCCTATACAGATGAGCCAGATTAAAACCTGTAGTTTTATATGTATATATATGTTTTATATGTATTTCTGAAATTTGAAAGAAATTATCAGGTAAGTGAAATAATATGACATTTGTCTTAATTTTCCTGTTTGGAGTTTTGCCCAATTTTTTGAATCTCTGGGAAGTGGAAACAAGCTTTGTTGTCCTAAGAAGCACTCAGCTCTCACTTGTCAAATGTAGAAAAATGATGTGTAGAGGAGGAGAAAATTTATAGCCTTAAACCTAATGTATGGTCATGAAATAGTCTCACTTCCTTCTATGAGTGCTGCACAAAAGGGTGTGACAGCCTGTTTTTCTGTCACCATTAAAACCTTCTCCTTTTTCTACAATGCTTCAGGCTGGACCTTCCCTGGGTGGTTGCCTGTCAATTGCTGTGCCCATTGCCTTTTAGAACATGTTTTTCTCTTTATGTGTCAGTCAGACAGATGGGAATTTTCAGAAGAAGCAAATGCTGGAGGAATTTTTGGTAACTTTTTGTGGACTTTTCCAAGCCAAAGTCTTTCTTCTTTCCCCTCAGATGAGAACCAGTAAAAGTTGAAGATCTGTTGTTGTTTATGGTAACCCTGTGGAATAGCAAGGCTTGAAACTTCACTGGTTTTGCTATCACTGTGCTCCAGGAGACGTGCTGTGAGGATAGGGACTTGACATAACATTTCTTCTCCTGTCATCTCTGATGATGCAGATGCACAAACGAGGTTCTAGTTGTTTACTCGCATGTTAATTTTAAGCTTAATTAGTAACACAAGGGGTGTAGGGAATTAGTATTTGACAAATAGAAGAAGACACATTTGGAAGGAGAATGAAGCAGTGTTTGTTTTTAAAATCCTAAGAGGCTGTTGCAAACTATGAAGAGAAAAGGAAAACAAAGTTGAACTACAGGAAAAGCACTTAAGTGTCCTTTCAAGTCCTCCTTCCTCTAATTTAAAAGGGCAATGACTGCAAATATAAAAAGCAGAGCAAAATTTGTCCTGTACTTAATTTTCTAGAGGAATAAAAGCCAGTATAAACCTGTCTGTTCATTCCCCATGGAAGATATGGGATTAAGTTACAAAGCAAACCTACTTCTATTCTATTCTATTCTATTCTATTCTATTCTATTCTATTCTATTCTATTCTATTCTATTCTATTCTATTCT
>JAOTQP010001286.1:6653560-6667295 GCA_026413545.1 Cichladusa arquata
CCCCTCTGTGATTCCTGGAGTCCTTTAATGGCTTTATTACAACTTTGTGTTGGTTAAACAATCAGCAGAAGGATTGTTTCCTCATCACTATCTAGCCATTGCTGTGGCACAGGGAGAATGGCTTTAAGGACCCCTGCCAATTTTCTTTACCCATAGAATTTCCCCTTCCCAGGTGAAAAGCAGCCTTTGTGGAGGATCTTACCCTCTGATATTTCTCAGCCCTTTCTTAGACTGCAAAATGGCACCAAGGGTCGTGTAGAAACTGATGGAGAGTCAGGACCAGGTCTGAGGGGTGTGACCTGTATTACAAGCAGCAGCACCAGCAGTTCAGGAGGTGAGATTCACCACTGGCTCATGTTGTACTGCTGTTCCTGGTGTGTTCAGAGGCCATATCTCCTCCTTTCCTGCTGTGCTTGCCATCTCTCACCTGGAAACACAGAGCAGCAAGATCAAAGCTCGTGAAGCAGCTACATTGCACTTGCAATGTACTTTAAAGTCTTGTGCCTCTCTCTGTTCGTGGTGTCAGCTGAACAACCTCAGCAAAGCACAACAGCCTGGCTCCAGAGCTTTTGGTTCTGAGAGTCTCTGGAGTGCAAGCACTCGATTTGGAACTGGAGGAAAATCAGCAAGAGCAGGTGGAGGGTGGGAATTACTGTGCAGCTCCTGCATGAGAGCTAGGGGGTCACAGTTCCTGCATCATATCAGCTTTGAGTGATTATGTCTCCAGAACAGTGCTTTGCACAAGAAGCTTGTCTCAGGTCCTCTGGTTTTGTTTAGTTTAAAATGCCATTTCAGCAGTGCTGATGAGCAAGGACATAGGGAGAGGGCACAACGCTGTCACCCATGCTGCAGGTCAGGAGAAACAGATCAGCACTTCTCACCCCCAGAGAGGCTCCATCCAGCCCTGTCCTCCAGGGGTTCTCTCAGTGCTTCTGTGCTGTGGTGGGAGCACCCTGTAGAGTTGCCCTGTTTTACCTGTTTTGCTGTTTTACCCGGACTATACTTGGTTTTTCCCTGTAACTGTGCCAACTGTGCAGGGAGAGGGAAGCACAGCACCT
Organism: Cichladusa arquata; assembly: GCA_026413545.1. Classification (NCBI taxonomy): domain Eukaryota; kingdom Metazoa; phylum Chordata; class Aves; order Passeriformes; family Muscicapidae; genus Cichladusa; species Cichladusa arquata. The sequence continues at coordinate 6,654,619 of JAOTQP010001286.1, forward strand.
CCTGGTTTTGGTGGTCCCGTGGAGAGATCTTGTAGAGACCTTGGATCCTGCTTCCATTTCCCCCACTCCACCGCTCTGCCATCAAAATTTCAGTGGCCATTTATTTTCAATATTGACTAAAAACTTTGGCATTTGGCATTTTTCTGCTTGCATGTACAAAGAGCTGAAGGGTAGAGTGAGAGTCTCTGCCAGATATGTTTGGGTCTTGTAATTGCTTTTTGTTGTTTTCTTTTTGTTTAATTTAGTTTAGTTTTGTTTTTCAACCCTAGAAAATTACAGCTCTGGCATTGAGCTCTCTTCTGTTCCCTGCTAAACTGATGAGCATTTAGAGAAATTTCAGTGTGACTGGTAGTAAACTGAATTTACTCTGGGATTTCTGAGCAGAACAGCTGGCCCTGCATAGATCTATCTTCAATGCCCTGCATGAGCTGGTCTATACAATTTAAATTGTGCTTTTTTACACATCCCATGAGAAACCATTTGCTGTTCCTTGAAATAATGAGTGCAGTGGAAATTGGATTGGTTCCCAAATGCCATAAATCTTTTTCCTGGTTTTAGGAGAGACTTCCAAAATCATTGACTAAACTACAAGCAGAATTAAATATATATTATATACTTGCAAGAAGTCTACCTTTAATATTTACACTATGTCATCTATCTTTATTTCTTTTTTTCTTAAACAAAGAACCTATTACTACATTTTTCTGAGTTTTGGGTTGTTAGTGCATTCTGTAGTTATTTATGGATAAATGTAGTATATGGCAGATGTAGGGAAATAGCAACCTTCAACAGCCCTGTGCTCAGTTGCTTAAAAGGAAAAAGGCTGTTTCACATTTTGAATTTACCAGCTTTGATAAAAGTAAAAGGCATAGAGAGATTTCTTCCTCCTTCAGACTGAGTTGAAGCCAAATATTTTCTATCTTCCACCAAGGACTAAGTGAAGGATGCTTAGAGCTTCCTCAGCAAGGTTTCCTGAAATCACAGGAGAGACTCTCCTTGTCAGGAATTCAATTCAAGGCATCAGCGAAAACCCTTAAATCAGCACACAATAATACTTTCCTTTTTGTAAAAAGTCAGCTTTCTTTAGATCAAAGAGGAATTTTTCTAGAACTAAGAGGGATACATGTTCTGGTTATATTCTCTGTGCACAGATATTCTGAAGTTTTTCCAAAATATCTCTGGACTACTGTCGCAGTATTGTTATTGCAGACTTCTATTTTTTCCTTTTTTTAGTATTATCAATCAACCTGGTTTGTTCAACAAAATGTTGAGGTGAAAATCATAAACCTATTTTCTTCTTCTGGAAAAAAAAAAGATGGGGTTTGATGTTTAGTTAATTGGTTATTAAAAAAAAAAAATGTACCAGGATATAACTTCCATTCTGCTGGCAAAGTTTTGAGTTGCATTCATTTTTTGAGTCCATGGCTATCATAACTGAATTGAACCTGACAACTTTTTGGCAGTCTTCTGCAGCTGAATAATAATTCCATTGAGATTTATGTAATAATTCAATCCTGATTCACCTGCATTTGCCAGTCACTCAAAATAAATCTTATTAATAGGACATAATGCTCCAGACCTGTGCTGACTTTGATCCTGTTCTTCTTTACAGAAAACTCCTGCCCCTTTCCCTGTGAATCAGTTTCCTATTATTTGTGCTACTACAAATAATATACTTCATACTTTTAAGGTTAGTCTTTTTGCTGTACTTTGTGTATGTGTTGTTTTTGTAAAATTGTTCTGCCCACATGATTGAAATTATTCTTGCAAAATTTCTCTGCTCAAGCCTCCTTGCATTTTCATGAAAGTTTGTATTGCTCCCCTCCAAGAGACTCCTGTCTCCAACTTCGATAATCATTTTCCTATGCACTTAAATTTTTCTCCTAGAAAAGGAATTAGTAGCCTCTCTTGGGCTATGTGTTAAGATTTTTGTTTTGTTTAATCTATTTTAATCTGGAGAATGAAAAAAAAAAACCTCATTTAACTTGACTCAGATAGAAAAAGACAAAGTTTTTGAAATACAGAGGACATTTCTATTGAGTTATTAATAAAACTCATCTTTATTAATGTTCTAGTACCTGGGTACTCATTTAGGGACTATGTTATGTCCCCATATTTTATAAAATATGTGGAAACAACTATTAATTCCCTCATTGGTGAATGCAGTGCTATATTTAATTTTGTGCATTTGTTTCTACTCTTTAGCATCTTTTAAAGTTATTTATGGAACAGGACTTCTACCTACTTTTAAAAAAACCAAAAGTGATATTTTCTTCTTTCTTTGACAAGCTACTTTGCCACTTGATGGAAACCTAGCTGTTTGCACTAATTTTCATGCAGGAATTGTTTCCTTTCTCAGTTCTTATTTTAAGGGAGATTTGCTGGTTCTCTTGTCTAACCCAATAGTTTGGGTATCTCTTGTTAGGCTGGTTGGCTGCATTCCTATCTCCATATGTGATGTTATAGCTGTGCTTATCAAGATGAGAGATGAAAATCCTGGCCCTGTGGGATTAAATCAAATATAGTAATACGTGGAAGGGAGGATAAATGAACTGAATTCAATTAAAGAAATAACTTCTAGAATAGTGCTGTTTCCTGGTCTGCATTCTGTATGATATTCCCCTAATAGAGAAGATATTACCTTCCCATATTTCCCTTTTCTCCCCCAGTATCCCTCCTTTTCCTCTTCCCACTCAGGTGCTATGTGCCTTTTTCCTGTGTGGCTCCACACAACAAGGACCAGGAGCAGTGGGTGGTTCAGACTACACAGAATTTTGCCCTGCAGAAGGTTGTGAGTGGCCTGAATTTCTCTGACTCATTGGAGAGGCTCTGTGTGTGAGAGAAAGGGCTGGCACTAGGGTGGGACAGCAGAGCTTTCCCTTGGGGCAAAGTCTTTTGGGAGGGAATGACCAAAAGAGAGCAGAGCCATGCAGCTGGAATTTTAATTCCCTCAGGGTAGAAGATGGTCAGAAAGAACCACCAATTCTATGTTAAACAGTCCATAGAACACAGAACAGGCTGGTGTTTCTATTTACCCCTGAGCCACTACAACACACTCACTGTCTTCTGGACCTACACATTTTATAGGTAATGATCCTGCTTTATCCTTTGGCATCATGCCTTCCCTGGGGCAAAGTAAATTTGCATTCACTTTTGCTTTCCTGCACTGCTGTTTTTCCTGATCATAGAGGAGCTGTGGAACTTTTCCAGTGTCTCTTATCTGGGTGTGTTGAGGAGACCTAAACAATGCCACCTCTTCCTAAATCTTCTGCTGTCACAGGTAGTGCTCCAGAGGCAGGCATAAATCAGGCCTGATGGCTTTTCCTTCTCTGCTGTAATACACCCAGCTCCATCACCTTCTGAACATGAGGCCCCATCTTTCAGAAACCATCAGTACTTTGATGTGCTCAGGGCCTGGAATGAGGAGCCTGGTGCAGAGGAAGGAGGGGAGCCACATCCCACCCAACCTTCACATTCTGTTTTCTGCCCTGAAAACACTTGTGTTTACTGGTGCTGGTCATGAGCACAGGGCAGCTCCAAACAAGAAGCTCAGCATGAGCTGGAAGAGAAGCAATTTCAAACAAGAGACAATTTAGAGCAATCAGCAGCAGCCCTAACATGTAACTCATGGAGTCAGTGCTCCCCTCCCATGCCATCAGCCCCAAGGGCAGCCACCATGTGGACAGACACACCATGGCACTTTGCTTTCTCTGTGCATGAGGGCTCTTTCCTGCATCTCCCCATTTCATAGCCATGACCAGTCCCCAGAATGGTGGGAAATGAACACAGACCTCCTGGTTCAAGTTTGCTACTGAAAAGGCTGCCATTGAAAGGACTGTTATCCTTTGCGTGTCATTCTCCAAACATGGGGTTTGATTTCTTTCTAAGAAATGCTAAGTAAACATTAAAGAATGAAAAATGCATAAATGTCTTGCTTTGTAGCACTAAAAGAAGTACCTTAGCACAATTGTCCTTCCCCCTGCTCTCCCACCTATTATCTGAGGATGTTATAAGGCAGTTCAGAGGCTGACACACACTTTGCAAATATAGATTGTCTTTCTCTGCAGTGCTGCAGTAAAATGCATTTTTGGGAGAAATCTCTTGGTTTCTCCAGTGATCTCTCATTTTAATCTTCCCACTCTTCTGCTCGTGTTAGCAATACCTCTAAGCTTAGGGGAGGACTGAATGGCCACCAGAGTTACCTGCTCACATACTCTAAAATCAAGACAGATATCAGAATTCATATTGAGCAATCCAACATAATAACTATTCACATTTCTGTGCTTTCTCTCAATATTCTTTTCGTATTGAGACACAAGTAAATGTTTTGAATCCATCTGAGGACTTTCAACTACCATTTTCTGATGAACACATCTATGAATAACAGCAGTAGGGCACTTGTATCTGTGCCTTCTTCACTCCATTCCTGTGCTTGAGCTACAGCAGCTGAATGAATAGTGACAGCATGGATGGAGCAGTGTGATCAGAGCACACTAATTTGGAAGCACAGCTCTCCCATGGGGCTGATGTGATGTGGTGCTGTGCAAGGACAAGAAACTGTCTGATAAACCCTTAAATGCCTCTTGTGTACTAAAATGCCTCCAGTTTTTCAGCACTGGAAGAAGCATCTCCAAGTCTTTCCAGACTCACTGATGACTGAATCATCTTATTACAGGAAACTCCAGCAGTACTCTCAGCACTTATGTCAGCAAAAGAACAGCAATTTCACAGTCTGAACAATTAGCTAACACAAAAAAATTTACTACAAAAATGAGTGGTTAAAAATGACAGCTTAAAAAAGAGAATCTCATAAAAGTAAATTGAGTTTGGACAAATGAAATAGGATGGTCTTGTAGATTTTGGCTTCCTCAAATCCTGTTAATTTTGAGTCCTGGTCACTTAAGTGTTTTACTTAATGAGATCACTAAAAATAATGAGGTACATATTGCTGATGTAAAGGAAATTCCAGCAGTGAGTGTATAGAAACTGATAAGGATATGCTGCTGGTGGAGTTCTTGGAAATAGGAGTTGAAAAGAGGATAATTATTGTAGAAATCTTATTGACTTTAGTCAGTGGTTACATAAAACTGTCTTAATATTTTCCCAACAAGGGTATTGTTTGCCATTGCTGATTGCTATCCATCTAAGAAAAACCACACTCCCTTCCTAGAAGGAGAAATGTAACAGGCTTCCTCTGTACATATGGAGCTATAATTTGGATAGGACTCTGTGTCATATGAGACAAAAGGCACCTAAGTAATCAAAGCTGGGCTCATGGTTATATGCAAATTCTTATATTTTCCTGCAGTTATCAATAATATGAAAATTGCATCTCAATTAATGTCATTTACAGTATAGCAAGGGGCTGGTGGCAGATCTATGGGGAGCTCTAGGGTGTGGCCCTGCACAGACTAAAGGCCAGTTCTCCATGGTGCCAAGTCCAAAAAACACCCAAAAGAAGATAGATTGGATTTTCCCTGCTAATGTTCTTTCAAACAGCTGTCCCAGAGAGTGATTTGCCATTAGCCTGGACTTTTCTGGGGCCAGGGATGACCCAGGATCACCCTGCACAAGGGTTGGTATCTGTCAGGTGAGCCTCATGTTGAGGTGTCAGGAGGGCTGCAGGCTTGGGTGCACAATGAGTGCAGGCTAGGTGCACAATGAGCTGAGGAGTTTTCCCTGGATTTTTGGTGGATTTTCCAGGTAAGGCTTAGCTGTTCTGCCTGTGCTGAGGAGCTGGGCAGTAGCAGCTCTGTGAAGGAGCCACCTGGAGACTCCGTGGGGCAGAAATATCCTGATGGCAAGTGTTGTCTCCATGAGAGAGTTCTTCCCTCTGCTCTTTGCTGCCAGCTGCTGATCTTGGTGTGACCCAGAGAGTTCTCAGCCCTGAGAACTGCACAAAGGGCTTTCAATCCTGCAGTCTGCTGCACAGCTGCTCTCTTGTGCTGTCAGCTTTCACACAGACTGATAGCTTCTTGCTGGTTGGAAAGCTGGAGTGTTTGATATTGAGGAGGCTTAGGTTCACCTTGTAGCAGATAATTGAGTCTCAGTGTCACTGAACTCCAGATTCTTAGGACGATTCAGTTTGATTCAGTGCTCATCCATGCATTCAATACTGTGCTTTTGTTTGTTTCACCTTTGCTCTAAAAGCTTGCACACGTTCAGAAGCAAACTCCAGGTAAAACACTGCAGTTGGAGTGGCAAAATGTTCTCTCCAGTGTGGGTGTTAAAAAGATACTGCAAGCAATTCCACTAGCACTAATAAGGGTAATTGGAATTGTTTGGCTTAGAAGAAGCATGGTGGGTTTGAAAGCCTAAAAGCTAAAGAATTCTGAATAGAGAGATCCTTCTCAATAGGGAATAATTTCATTTAGTATAAAGATATAAACTCCTAGTCTGGACAATAAGTGCTGAGAACAGAAGGGTTAGGAATGTTATGGCTTTAAGAATAACTAGCCCAATAATTTGAGTCATAGAAGAGGCTGGACTTTTTGAATCCTGGTCTTCAGAAAAGCTTTGTGCAAATCTTTAAAAAAAAAATTCTGTTAAGTGTCCAGTTACACCGAAATCATGCTTAAAAGCAAAAAAGGAGCATGAACTGAAATCCTGATTTCAGAAATAGTAATACTGTCATTTTCTTAAGTGAGAGAAATTAATACTGAGACTTGTATTGGGAGAAGAATGATGTGGTTTGCAGTTATTCTAAAAACGGATTTCTTGTCTAAAATTAATACAAACTGTCAAAAATGTCTTCCTAAAAATAGGGAAAAGGCTGTTGGAAACTGGTCTGAATGTTAGTTCATAACTGTGGCATAAAATATTACTCTGTTTATCTGAAAAGACAAGAGCAGAATAGCAGAAATAACTGTATTGGGAGCACTCTAAGTCCTGGTAAATGTGAGATAATGAGGCTTAAGCTTCTTCCATTGAGATTAAAAGAAATTGCATTACACTGGACTTGCTGTGGGCAGCAGTGCCTGTGGATGGTTATCAAGGCTCACTTAGCCCATGTACCTGTTTCTCAATCACCTAAATGTACAGCTTGAAAGAAAAAAAAAAAAGGAAAAAGAAAAAACCCAAGTCTGAACATTTCACAATGCACCAGAGGTAGCAGGACTGGGATTTTCCTTTACCACTGTCTGGAAGATCAAAGGTGCTGGCTGTCTGGTTTGTCTTCCCCTCTCATACCATGGCAAGCAGCCCATTTACCCCATAGGTACCTAACATGAGCAAAAACTTTTTATGCTTTTCCAACTACATCAGCTAGTCTAATAAAAATAAAGTCATCTTTCCCCATATTTCTTTGGATCCTTAAAAGCCTACAGCATTACCACCACCATATCCTTAACACATTCAAAATGGAGGGGAAAACAGATGAGAAATGGGGAGTTAACCCTGTATCTTCTGTGTCTGATGATAGCCCTGTACCACTCCTGCCCAGTCAGCTGGAAAAGTCATCTAATAATACTGTATCTACTTTAGTGTTAACAGCATTCAGGTTTAATTGGGTGAAGTATTGCCTTTTTGATATCACTTCCTTTGCTCTGGTCTGATCCACAGAAGTCTGAAGCTGACTTTATCAAGCCCCAGCTGCTCAGAATCATCTGCAGTTCAGGTAGGAGACACTCATGTCTGTAAATATTGACTTTCTCCTTCAAACCCTGCTGTGGCTGACATATGCTGTTCTCTGTTCCCTCTTTAAAGCCTGATTAATAACACTGAGGAGCTCAACATAATCATGATTCCTTTTGTATTGCTGGGCCAGTGACTCCTTTTCTAATATTGAGCCAGTTAACCTCTGATCTATTAACATTAAACTGTAAAATTCAATAAGTGAGGGCTGGGCTTTAAATAATTGAGAACAGGCTACAGGGTAATTAGATATTATGAACTAAGGTTCAAGAAGATCTAATAATCTGAGGAGAGATGCAAATCCATAGTGAAAACTTCCCTGGAGGATTACTCCCTTTTCATTTAGGGGCTGGTAGGGAGGCTGGGCAATACATATGCCAGCAAACTAGTTTGTCAATATTGAGTGGGTTCAGGAAGAAAATAAGTATAATGCTGACATGACCAATATGGAATATGTGACAGGGCCTAAGTAAGTTGGACGAATATTTCTTAATTAGTGTAGGAAACATGTTGTAATTCAGATATATGAACACTCCTAAGCATCATCATGATTTATTTGAGGCTATTCCTAGCTGCTGTGGAAGCAAACCATGACATACTGCAGAGTTCTGTCGGTAATAAAACCAAATCCTCTGCTAAATAACTCTGTTGAAACTCCTGGTGTCCCATAGGGCTTTTTTCAGGCAGCACTGTGGGGAAAAAGGTCCAGATCCCAACAGAGTTCAGATCCCAATAGGATCTGACAAAGTTAGAAGACTTACTCATATCTTATAGGATCACTGATGTTGCAGACCCTGAAATTTAGGGCAGGAACACAAGGTCCCTTGATAGCCACCAAAGTGCCCCTTTTGATACAACTGTGTTTAAAACCAAGCTTTTGTGCTCATGAAATCACTGGTGTTTGAATCTGAACATTTTCAGGGAAATCTTGAGAAATTTGGGGAGGAAATGCTTCTTGCTATTCTCTCCTGATGCTTGCAAGCATTGCAAGAGTTGAGTCAGACTGCCTGTGCTGTGGAAATTGCCTTTGATCATCCACCAGTTTGCAGCACTAATTCAAAATGTGACAGAACAATATTTCAGTATGACTTCAGAACCTTACTGGGCTAAGGCAATTCGAACTCAATGGGACTGCCCATGTGGTTAGATTTAAGTTACAGCTCCAAAATTAGTCTAGATTTCACTATCAGTTTATTCACCTCCATTTTAAGAGCAGATATTCAAATTGCACCTCTCAGTAAGGGGCCACGAAGGGCACACTCAAATAGCCTTGAATGTCTGTCAGCACTTCATTTAAAAAAAAAAAAAAGGATTTGAAAAAGGGCTGTTTACTGCTCCTGAAAAGAGCAATTCATTTTCCTGAGTACACACTGTTCTTAAAGTGTGGAGAATATCCTCCAGACAGTTGAATTATTGACATCTATCACTGAACCAGTCATCCTGTGCTCCTACCACAGTGTCTGAGCTGAGGTGCACTGAATAGCTCCATGATTCCGTCTACTTCATGTGTTTGAGGTGCTACAAATGCTCATTCCTATAGCCAGCAGCATCCTGTGAACAGCTTACAAGGGACAGCAAAGGAGAATTCAGGCTTATATAATTTCCTGCTTTCCTACAAACCTCCTTCTGTTCGGGGTTCCACAAAACAAATGGGGAACTCTTAATTTTCAGCAGGGAAAGTACAGCTTTAATGTCAATATAGCAGCTAGTCTGGTTCACATGGGCCATTTGGACATTTGTTCACATTCAGAATGTATTCATGACTGCCTTGTGATCTCCAACACCATCCTGGATCCCCTGGGTAGCACACAGGGCAGAATCTCTTGTCTTAAATTAATTCTGTTTGAGTCTTCCTCTGGAGTCCCAAGTAAAATCAGAATGATGTCAATGTCCCTGGAAAGCATGAAGAGGCAGCTTTGGAGGTAAACTCAGGATCTCAGCTCAGCTTTGGCATTTATTCATTATGTGGCAATTCCCAGTGAGAGTCTGAAATTTTCTGCCGGAAATACACGCAAATGGAAATTCTCTGAAAGAGGGAACATAGATGCTGTTCAAAGATTAAAAGTAGGTTATCAGGAAATTAAATTATTTTAGTGAAAATTTGGCTCAAAATCATCAAAGTCTCTTGGGTTGAGATAAGAATAGAAAAAAAACTGCACTAAGTTGTTTCTATCAGTAGTTTCTGATGACTTCAGTGTCTATAGAATTTTGCCCTCTCTGTCAACAACATTGTTATAGAGATCCAAATGAAAACATAGTCCTCACTTTTTGAAAAGCAGGCATAAATGCTATAAAAAAGAAAGAGCATAAAGGCATAAAAGAAACCTCCCTCTTTAATCCTCTTTATATCTATGCTGCAAGCTTTGCTGCAAGATGCTTCATAGTGATGAGTCTATACCCTCCTTTCACAGCTAAAACAGAAGAATGAATAAATGATTCAGCTTTTACTCCCTCTCCAAATACAAAGCTCATCTGCTTGTTTGTGAATCGTTTCTTTGCTCCCTCTTAATTGCATCCATGTTTATCAGCAATCACTAATGTCTCTAATAATGAGGTAAAACTTGCAAAGGCTGAATGCTGAGAGTGGCAATTCTGAAGTGTGAGTCTGCTTGTGCACTGTGTTCTTGGTTTTTGTTATGTGGGGGTAGGATTTTGTTTTTGCAATGTACTGCAGAGGTGGCGTCCCTTGGGGGTGAAGAAATTGCTTCTTGGAACCCTAACCAAAAGAAGAATCAGGAGTAAACAAGAGGGTTTTTTCTTTTTTTCTTTCTATTTTTAAAAAAATTATTATTTCAAAGGTTGATTTTATTTGAAATAAGAAAACTTGCAGTATGTGTTTAATGTTATATTTAAGCAGATAAACATGTCAGGCTTTGCAGTTTGGGGTGATAACAGGTGGCAAATTTCCAAATTTCTAAATGCACATTAATGGAGCATCTCTTCCTGGATGTAGGCAGCTTATAAGATACATAAAAATCCAAAAAAATTAAGGCAAGAAATAACACTAACAAACTGGGAGAAGCCTTTTTGAACACAAAAATAGCTGTCTGCAAAACTGATATCCTTCTTATCCATTCTTGTATCTGATTCCTTCTTCCCACATTTCCTTCAGATCACCTCAATCCTTATGTGCAAACACATCCCCTGAATCTCTGAAACCCTGTCAGGGCCATCCCCAGTGGGATTTTCATGTGCCCTCAAGAGCAGACCTGGGGTCCTTTGGAAGCAAAGATAATGAGGATTACAAGCTGCAGCATTCTCAGAAAGGATATTCCAGCAGTATTTTTCTTTATTTTCCTTTCTTATGTTCAAAGCAGGGTTCAGCACTTCTGTTGGTCTTATTTGTGGTAACATGGAGAGAGAGTGCATTGGATCAGAAAAAGTTGTGAAGAGATGCTGCAGAGATGTGGAAGTGGTGCCAAATCCTGAAACAAAATACTACAGACTATGGATAATTATAAAAAATGCACCCAGGCATCTTAAAAGGCTTACTGGAGATACTTCCTTTTTTTCCTTTTTTTTAAAATAAGAAACCATGCAGAACTCCTACTTTACCTGCATGCACACACATTTAAAGCCACTAAATTTTCAAAATTAATGTCTCAAAAAGTTCAGATATGCCAGTGTAAAAGAATTATATTTAGTCTTCTTTTCATTACTTTGGGCAAACGATGCTATGGTATGGACTTTAATAATTTGTAAGCACAGCTGATGTTTTAATTTCCAGAGGAATTTTACTTCTGTGTTTCAAGACCAACAGCTTTTTCATTACATTTTTTCCCCTTAGGTGTCACCTGGCTGAAGAAGGAGTAATGAGAGGGAAAGTTTTGCTCAACTTCTGCCATCTTTAGACCCTTCTCAGTACAACCAGTATATCCAGAAATTAGATGCAGGTATATAGTTGAACACCAGCTTGTGTTCTAATCTCTAACCAGATTCAACCTCTAAATTCCCATGACCATCTGAGTTGGAGTGAGGTAAAAGTGAGTTTTTCATTGACTCTGATGGGAGGCTTTGGGAAATATGTGCCATAGATGGATATCTTTGGCTGATGCCTGGATTTTTCCCTGAGGGTGGTGGTAAGTGTACAATGCCACCTGTAGTGGTTGCTTTCTAAGGCACAGAGCCACTCCCAGTTCAGGTGTGATTTACAGCCTGCTCTTGCTTTCTTCCTGACCAACTGCATGAACTCTGTAATAATTTGGGCTGTTGTGTTCTTACATGGTAAAATAATCCCCTGTATTCTTGATTTCACTTAAAGCAGGTACATTTTGTGTGCAGCTCTTCAGCCATAGAGTGAGTGAGAAATAGGAATGTGACGTGCAGACACATCTGGTGGCCCCATCACAGGGTGTGCTGGGTGTGCTGGTGGCTGGAGAGGAGGTATCCAGGTGTTGGGTGTGCAAAGAGCAGCCCCAGTTTGCAATCACTCAACTAATGGCAGCAGAGCCCCACGAGAGGAAAAACGTGCAGTGGCCCATGAGATAGAAATCTTCAGCTCTCAGCTGCTGGTACCATGGGTGGGCTGCTCCTGGTGCTGTCTACAAAATGCCAGCACCCTGCAGGGTTAAAAACTGGATAGTTTTTGTATTATGGACCTCAGATACCTCTTTGATAGCTGGTTACTGAAGATGATGATCTTTGCACAGGAATTAACAGGGAAAGAGGGATTTAAAGAGAGCAAGCCTATGTGAAGGTGTGGCAGATGGAACTGAATGGCAAGCAGAAGTTCTGGCTGGTGTAAAAGTAGCTTGAAAATATGCTGTGGTGGTAGCAATGTCAGTATGAAGAATGCAATGAGAAACTCATAAAAAAAGAAGCAGAAATATGAATTCACAAATTATCTATCCTGAAATAGTCTGAGGTATATGAATAGCAGACTGTGAGAGTTGCCTCTCCACACACACACACACACACACACACACACACAAAAAAAAAAAAAATCTTAAAGGATTAACTCTCCTTCACCAGAGAGCTGCAGGGCAACTGTCATGTCAGTGTTGCCACCTGGTCCAAGTGGTTCTGGTCTCTCCCCACAGGCTGTG
>JAOTQP010001286.1:6667395-6679028 GCA_026413545.1 Cichladusa arquata
TGTGAGAGTTGCCTCTCCACACACACACACACACACACACACACACACAAAAAAAAAAAAAAATCTTAAAGGATTAACTCTCCTTCAGTTGGACCAGAAACAATATGTATTAGAACATCCTAATCCAGATTGGATTCACCTTGAACCTCTTGTTAAAAAGGTAATTTTGTTTCTATTTCTCTGCCCTACTACAACCCAACAGCTTTCTTCTCCCTGTGATCAATAATTGGATCCTGCATCTGGAAGACTTTGACACCTCATGTGGAAGCTGCTTCCTTTGTCCTGTAAAGACTTGGATTGGGCAAGAGCAGCTGGATATTAATCATGCAAATGACAACCTTAGCAAGTCTGTTCAACAGAAAAGGTGATTTGTTCCTGTTAATTGCACCTGTGTGACACCCCTAAAACTGCCCTGGATTTCCAGCACAACTCACAGGAGCAGAACTCAACCCACTATTTGGCTTTGTTCTCTTTTGCTTTTCTCTTTGTTCTACCTGCTTTCCTACATGCTCCAAGCCCACCTTCACTTTTTAGAGCATCTTGAAGTGTTTCACAAATGCAGGTTAATTAGCAGTTTCAGACTAAACTTCACAAATAGGCAGCAGCCTTTATCTAACACAAGACTGGAGTGGTTTGCTCTGTCTGCTTTGGATCTGAGGGATGATGGCTCTGCTAGACAAAATGGGCACGTGCTTATTGAAGCTGAGTGATGTTTTTTCTCTGGTGCAGGGTGAAGCTACCATTTTCTTAGAAATCTCTAATGATGACAGCCCAAACCCCTCCTTACCATCTATTCCACCTTTTGAATATCTATCTCCTAGCTACAGCAGGCTTGAAGAACACCTTATTATGGTCTTTTTTTTTTTATTTTTTTAATTTTTTTTTTTTGTGTATCTCTTTTATGTTGTTGTTGTTTGTATTCTTGGTCTCCTTTTTCCAACTGAACTGAGCCCCAAGTCTTTCCCACAGGTCACATTTTCTAGTTGTTTTTCTCTACTCTCTTTGATCCATGCATTCCTTGAACTGTGATGCTCAAAGCAGAAGAGTGTTTTCTTAGTGATTTGGTCAACTTTGAGTTGCAAAGAAGAAATTCTGTTTGTATTTCAAAAGTTATTTTATGTTTTTTTTTTTTTTCTTTTTTTCCCTTTTTTCTCTTTTTAAAGCAGTTTGGCATTAGCTTCTCTTTACTTTGTGATCCTCTAAAAACCCCAAATCCTTTTTGTAGAAGAGCTGCATAATCAGTTGCTTCATATCTCTTATGCAGTTGATTATTCTGTGGAGTTTGTACTTGTGCTCTGCATCACATCCCTTACAGGCTGCTTCTCCAAGAGGACAGTCTTATCAATTCTTCCCACTGAAAGGCAGAACATACTTAGTTTATAGATAGGTTAACCATATTCACTGTAATTCTGACTGGTTTACTGTCCAGAGAGAGTTTGACTGTATCTGCAACAAATTTGGAAAATAGCATATAATTTTTCTTTTCCTTGGGCATCTTTTATCCCAGTCATGGGTAGGACATGTACCTGCTGCTAAGTACTGTCATAGAACTGCTTTGGAACAGGGAAAAATTCAAATCTAAAAGGATAAGGGAGAATGTAGCTCATTGGAGCTCTTTTTTTTTCTAGTAGAGTTTTATAAAAATACTCAGAATTTGATGTCCTGATATTTCCTGAGGCTGAAATCACAGACTGTATTATTTCCCACCAGCTCTAAATCAGAGCTGAGTTGCAGCAGGGCTCCTTTCACATGCCAAGTTATATAGATTTAGGGACTTCATGCTGCCTCTTTGCATGAACCCAAAGATGCTAAATAGTGGTAATTAGTAACTAATGGAAATTAATACATGACTAATATGGGAGAACAATTTAGATCCTACTTACATTCTTCTGTAATGAGCAGCACTTGCACTTTCATGGTTGCTATTATCACAGTGTGAGCTCTGACAGAATAAGAGAGCTGGGAGTATAGATCAATTTGTAATAATAATACAAAAATTTGGTCTGGAGGAAACCAATTCAGTGACTGAATTAATAGAAATGCTGTCCTGTTCAGTCAGTGACTAAGCCAAGCTGATGCTGTATAAGTCAAATGTCACAGTGATCATTGTCTGCAACTTCTAGGACAAAAAACCTTCAAATAAATTGTCCTCTGCAATCTGCAGGGTCTGTTTCTGTCTGAATTTTCCCTGGGTTGTGCCCCCTCTCTCGGATGTGGTTTTGTGCTCTGATGTACAGCAGCTGCCCTGAGCTGGTGGTTCCAGCCAGTACAAATCTCTTGCCTGAGCTCACAGGGTGCTCTGTGCTGTCTGCTGGCAAGGAGCAGCAGCAAATCGAGTTACTCCAGCTCTCGCTTGGGCGCCAATTAAGAGTGATCCTGAAATGTGCTGTGGTACACAGCCTGAGAAACCTGACAGCTGTGTTATGGAAAGCAGGAAGATTAGCTTTTCCCCCTAAACCACTGGGAAATCCCCAGTGACACAGCATTTGTGAACAGTGAATATAAATAATATATGCATTTTTTACACATATGTTTTAAAATATGCAAACAGTTTAGGAGCTGGAATTACGTCTCTAAAATCCCTGTGAACTTTGCTTTACTTCTTCCCATCTCAGTAGCATAAATCTTGCCTTGGGGAACCATTTGCACGCTCAAGCAGGGGATTTCAAGCCTGTGTGAGCACCTCCTGCCCATATCACAGTGGATCAATCAATACCACAGCAGCACGATAATGCTCTGCATCAAAAATTCTGCAGAAGCCTTATCAAGACCTTCCAGGGAATGAAACCAGAGCGTGTTATTTTGAGTGCAGAGGCTGACCACACCTTTTGAGAGTGAGGTTGTTAACCTCAGCACTGTCAAAAAGTGTGGCACCTGGGGAAGAAATTAAAAAAAATAACACCTGCTTGCTTTTGTTTGTATATTTGTGGCTGGGCAATGCAGTATTTCCTTTTCTTATTCCTCCTTTTGCCTTCCTCAACAGAATTCCCACCACTGTGATGTAATAGGTCAAGTTAGTAACTAAAAATGCCACTTGGTTTGACAAGAAGTTGTCACTTTTCCCCCCTTTCTTTCTGTATACCTTTCATATCTGTCCATTTGTGGTATTTATCTCTTGCAGATTATCCTGCAGGGCTTGGCTCCTGAAGCAGAAGAAGGACACCATTATTATGGGATATTCATATCAGCTATGCAAGTTTTGAAGCTGAATCTCCAGCGTCTTCTTGTGATGCAGCCACTTCTCCCCTGAAAACCAGCTGTAAAGTGCCTACTACAAATGCAAATAGCTGTAAGAGCATGCATGGCAATACATTATCTGGCACTAGCACTACAATTTTGAGGGGGAGGAAGAAAAACTGTAATTTAACCCACAAAGCGTGGCTTGCTCTTACTTCTATTTGAGAAGATATCATCACAATCTCTTCCAAAACCACTTGTATTAATCTCACAGCATTTATGTTAATCACAGCCATTCATGCAATTTGTGTAGAAATCAAGAACCTACGATGTCTCTTAGCATCAGTGTGATGGGTAATTAAAAGCTAATCAAGTGGTCTGCAGGAGTTCTGGGCCATCATTTACCACTGTAGCCAGCATGATGGATTAAAGCAGTAAATCAGCCTGAAAAGATAGAATCCATGTTATTTTTCCTAATTTTAATTAAAATGGTAGAATTTCATCCTTTTGGTAAGATAGATGATGCCATTTCAGAATATTGTATGCTCGTGGGTGGATTTAGGAGGGGAGGATTTATTAATGAGGAAAAAGGAGGATATAATAATGGGAAAAAGAGAAACAAGTTGTTGGTTGAGAAATAAAATACAGACAGCACAGCAACGTGGGCAAAATAACAATCCTGGAGCTCAATCCTTTTGAACACAAGCTGCAGATTGGTGCAGTTCAGCCTGTGGATCCTCATGGATGCTCTGAGAGCTCTTTGCTGAGTTTTTTTCTAACAGAAGGATTCTAATATACCTGCTTTCTCTTCACTTCCTGAATTCCTACTTCTTATTTCCTGCTTTCTTTCCTCTGGGAAAATCTTGCTCATTTGAAAAGCAAAAGGCCAAAGCTCAGGCTAGATGGTGTAAATCTTTAAAGTACCTCTGGAGATTTTGTTATCCATTAATGTGCTCTGTGATGTGTCTGTGAAATGTAAAACTCTCTGGGTTGATGGGGACAAACATGAAGATTTGCACTAATTATTCTCTCAACTCAGTATTAATTTGGTACCCTGGGCTGCTCTCGATTAACACAATTGGAAAAATAGAGCTAAACACTTGAGGCTCTCACATTCAAGAATCTTCTCTATAAGGTAAAAAATACAAAATGTAGACCAATCATGGGAAAAGCAAATTTTTAAGAATCCTAGTCTCTTGAAGACCTTTGTGAAGTGCAGTCTCTGACAAGAACCTATCTTTGCTGTCTCAGTCTTTGGGCTGGTTGTGTCAGTGAAGGAAAAACCATTTTCTTCTAAGCAAACTGCCAGAGTGTGTCAGTAAAAATGATGTACAGCACTGACAAGTTGAGGATAGTATCAGTGCTTGTTTTCAGTAAGTGATGTGACCTTACATTTGCCTCTATGACATTTGTCATTAGTGATAATTAGATGTGTTCTGCATCCCATAGCTTCCAACTTTTCTTTGCCCAGCATTTTCCTCTTCATTCCCCTTCACTGCCTGATTTTCTGGAGTTCTCCCTGGACCACCTTTCACCAGACACACATTGTTATTTATACTCAAGCTTCTACTTGTACTTGATAAAAAATATGAAGCACATTTTTAGCTTAGATTAGACAGTGAATGATTAACTATTAAACTGCTGTAGGTCAGAGCAGAGGTTCATCTTGCTCAGTACTCTCTTTGAGAGTGGGCAATGGTAGAGGCAAGAAATTCAGTGATATTTCCCAGTACATGCTTCCAGCCTCTGATATGTGACTGAGCAAACTCCTTAGTCAGAGGTGATAAATCTTTGCATTTAGCACCCCTTTCTCTGCTAATTTGTATTTTTGCTTTGAAATGTGTTAGTCATGTACAATGATTTATAAAAATTCCAAAGGCTAAGCAGCTCCAGGTAGTGTTGGGTGGTGTCCCCTGTGCCCTGCATTACTGCAGGAGAAAGGACTGTCTCCTATGTCACTGACTGTATTAGAATTTATGTTTACAGTGAGGGAGTTGAGGGTAGGTTTCTCCCTTCTCCAGTGCTGTGCCAGCTCTGGGCAGCCCTGCATGGTGGTCCCCAAGGGACTGACTGTTCTCAGGCTTTCACCTCTGTGAAAATGAGTTTTTTGTGGTCTGTGTTGCTCCAACAAACTGCACACTGGTTTCTCAAATAATTTATTTTCATTTGGTTCAGTGTTGTACTGATTCTGCAGTATAACTGATTTTATGCCCTTCTATAGCAGTGACCAGTCTCTTAACTGGCAGCAATAAAATCTGACCTATAGCTCATTTCCCCCCCACAAATAGTGATTATATTTTAATGTGGAAGGAAATGTTCTCATGAAATATATTTCTCAAAAGGAGCAGTAATAAAAAAAAAAATAAAAACAAAAAGGAGACCAGAAGGAATGGAAAGAAAATGGGACCTACTCTGCTTATTTGCTCCCTGTGACCTGACAATAATTTAAGTGCAGTTTTAAGTAAAGGAGAAGTTACCATAAAGTTTCATATTGTCTCTCTCGAGGGAATAATAGTTTTAAAATGGCAAAACCTAGACGCCATTTGCTGTTATAAATGGATTGAATGTATGAATAGCTTGTGGAGGTAAGTGGTGAAACTGTTGCTTGTGAAGGTGTTTATTTTATATTGCTTTTGTGTGCAGGACATTCAGTCCCACTTGTTTGTGATTTTTATTAAATATGATGCCCTCTTATGTTTTATGAGAAATGTTTATGCAAAGTAATCAATTTGATTCGTCGTCTGAAATTTACCTAATGAATATATATTGCATATGATTAATCTTCTTATATTTCACTGTTCAAAGCATTTAAAAACAGAAGATGTAACAAGAATAGGCAGCTTCATGCTATCCAATAAACTGCAGATGAATAGAGGCTTTTAGTAAAGGTGTTTGAGCTTGCAGCTCATGGCTGGCTGGCAATGTTTTGCTTTCAGACAAAATGAGTTTTCTCAAAGAATCTTTCTCTTCTTCTTGTTCTGACCTAAACACAACTGAAATGCCTGACTTGCAGTTTATATGATTTAAGAATTTGAACTATGTAATTGGACGGGGTCTGCAATTTGTTTCCATCCTTTGGTTGTGTTTGTCTCTTCTTATTTCATCAGATGCTGCAGAGAGAAACAGTTTCCCTTTTTATAGTGAAACAGAAAACACCGAAAATGTTTACAAGTTTGGGCACTTCTAGCAAAGCCCTTTTGTTCTCTAATATATTCTTATGAACTAAAATGTCCCAGAAGCTTTTTTTTTTTTCTGTATGTGTTATTAGGGAAACTGTTGGACTTCCTTTAATACACACCGGGACTGTCTCCTAATGACTCTGTCCCTGGAGGTTGAATTTTCATAAGCTCTACAGACAAAGAGTGATATGTGACACATCTTGTGACCCTTGTGCTTCAGAATCAAAGTTGTCTAATGGAATTTTAGTCTGTTCTCCTTCTATAGCTTTTGATGCAGGTGGCCACTGCCACTCAGTGATGGAGTGACTGTCCCTGCCAGCACTGATGAAATCACATCTTGGATCTTGGGGTCAGTTTTGTCCCCTCACTACCAGAATGACATGGAGATGCTGGAGAAGGAGCTGGTGAAGAAGGTGGAGCATAAGTCCTGTGAGGAGCAGCCAAGGGAGCTGGGGATGTTTAGCCTGGAGGAAAAGAGTCTCAGTGGAGACCTTCTCACTCTCTACACCCACCTGAAAGGAGGTTGTAGGCAGGTGGGGATCAGGCTTTTCTCCCCAGGAACAGATGATAAGGCAAGAGGAAATAGCCCCTAGTTATGCCAGGGAGGATTAAGTTGGATATCAGGAAAACTCCTCATCAAAAGGGTTGTCAAGCACTGGACCAGGATGCCCAGGGAAATGGTGGAGTCACCGTCCCTGTAGGTGTTTAAAAAATGTGTAAATGTGGCTTTTAAGGACTTGGTTTAGTGGGGTTGGTGTAGTGTCAGTGCAGGGTTAATGCTTGGACTTGATGATCTTGAAAGTCTTTTCCAACCTAAATGATTCTTTGAGAATCAAAGACCTTACTGGTATCTTTAAAACTTAGGTAAATAGAGGACAAAAGAAGAAGAAACCAAAGGGCAGACCAAAGCAGAAACAAGGGGACAAGCACTTAAAGAGACATTTATGGGTTCATATATCATCTATAGGCTCATATATCATTTATGGGCTCATATATCCTGGGTGTAGGAGCCACCCAGCCAGTGCCCACCAGCCGTGTCACATGAAACACAAACTGCTTTACTGGAAGGAACTGGAAATACTGATCGGGGTTGATGGGAAAGAAGGCAGAAAATCTGACTTTTGGGAGAACTGCAAGAAAACTTTTTTTTTTTTTTTAAACTTTACAGTTCATGAAACAGCTTTTGTGTTTTGGAGCTGGATTGAGTTTCTGATATGGTTAAGGCCATGCTGTGAATCACTACTGACAAGCAGGACATTTTTGGTTCATGACCTACAGTCACAATATTGCCAGGCAAGCTGCCAGCTAGGAACAACTGAGTCTGTGGCAAAGCCAGGGTGATGGGGAAGCAGAGGTGCTGATTAAGATATGGATATTATCCCAATGAGTAGGAAAGTGAGGGAAATAATCCCTTTTCCCATAGGCTGGAAATTTGGAGTAGTATATCCCATTATTTCCACACCTTCTCTAGTTTTCATAGAACTGTATGGCAGTTTGGTCTTGTAGTTTGGTTTTTTCCCCCCAAAGTAGGTAAGAATATTGTAATTAAAAACATGAGAATTCTGGGCTAGATTAAAAGCAGGTAGGGTCCAATCCTCTCTCTGTTTGTAATCAGTGATTTCCCTGGGTGAGGATTAACAGGTTGTATGGGAAGCTATTTTTATCTGGTATATCCTACCAGCTCCTGGCAAGCAGCAGTTTAAGGAATTTCTGAGCCACCATTAATCTGCAGTGACATATTCTCTATCAGTGAGATTTAACATTTTTTATAAACCAGCTTTTGCTTTTGTGTCTACAATTTCCTGTGGCAGTGAGTTACACAATTTAATTATGAATTGCATACAAAATAATTTCTGTTGGTTTTGGGCTTTTTTACCTTCCTTCTGATCATTGAATTTCACACTGGCTATTTCTTGGGAACAATGAATAATTATTTGCACTCTTTCTTGTCTGCACAGTTCCTATACAAACCTCTTCTATCCTTTTCTTCCCTCTCTCTAATCCCTATAACCTATAATTTTGTACATGTGGTTATGTTTTTTTTCCAAATGCATTACTTTGTATTCATTAGTATTTAAATTTAACTGCAATCTTACCACCCTGTCATTCAGCATTGTGAGATCCTTTTGTGAGTCTTTGAAATCAGCACAGAATTGACTGTTCTGAATAGGTTTTTTTATTTATTCCTTTCACTAAACCATTTATGAATATGCTGAGCTGAACAAACTCTGGGACAGATCCTTGAGGGACTTCCCTGGTAACTTTACCTTTCTCTCTCTCTCTCTCTCCTGTTTTTTTGTTATTCCTCTTGTTTCTTGTGTTTTAATGTGTGCATTAATATGTAAGGATATATTTGTTTTGTTGGTCTGTCCATGCCTGTGATTCACTACATTATTCCCATCTGCATTCACACGCTCCTTCTCCAAATGAGGTTTTTTTCCACAAAGACAGACCTTCCCCACTGATTACACAGCAGTAGCAAGGCCAGTGGAGATAGGAGCATTGCAGCAAGCCTAGAAATCCCACTGATAAAGGAGCCTGGGATGCCTTTCTCTTTCCTTCATCACCACTGGAAGGGAAGAACAGCTCCAGCTACCACACTAAAGGCAGCTCAGTGCTGCATCAGGAGAAGGCAAGGGGAGAGCAGCACTGGCTGGCCATTAATTGAACCTGACAAGTGTTTACATGAGGAATCAGACTGGCAGTGCCCTAAATACACTGATTTATAAGGCTATTGATTAGCAATGACCAGTCAGGAAAAGCAGTGGCAAACTGCTGCTTCAGCATTGCCCTTAAGAGCAGAGATCAGTGCAAACAGCCCATGCCTGTGTATTTATAGCAGTATACATGCACTCACTGCCATCCCAGCTTCCATTTACATATTCATATATCACAACATCTGTGCATTCACCAGACCCTGCCCATGCTCTGTTATCCTTCATGTTGATTAGGTTTTTACACACATATTGAGACAGATGTACTAGATGTACTTGTTTTTAGCTGATAAATATTTATAAAGGAAGACGACTAAGTATGTGCCTGTGGTCACAGTTTATCTTTTGCTGCTTTGCTTTCTGAGGGATACAACACAGCTCTCTTCAAGATTACTTCCCTTTTTATTGGTATCTCATCTTCCACACTGAAACAGTCTCTAAAGTCCTTCAAATTATAAATATATCTTAACACTCCCCGTTGTAGTGCATCATATTTATGCATCTCACAACCCAAGTATGAAATAATCTCTTAGTCTACTCAGGTTGCTGTACATGGAATATTTTAACATTATAAAAATCAGCTTTTCTCAGGCAAATATTTTTTCATTGCCTTAATATTGGAGTATGCTTTTCAGATGTATGAATAAAATTTGGTGCCTTAAATCCTCATTTTTAGTAATGCTTTTAAACTTAAGATGCAAATAGAATGCAAAATTAGGTTTATCATTTGCTCTTTCTCTGATACTACAGAGAATATTATATATCAAGTCCAGTTTTAAGTCCAGTGAGCTTTCTCACTCAAATGCCTTTTGTTCTGATGAACTTGCATCTCCTGAGAGGACAGAAGCTTCTAAACAGAAAATTCCCTACTAGCTCTCCTGACATGCATTGTGACTGAAGCCATGCAATTTCTTTTCTCCATCTGTGCTGTATCTATCTACCTACCCACAAGATGATGAGAAATATTGTGGATGCAGGACCCAAATGCTTTGGAGCCCTAGAGAGCTTTCTCAGTAACATCAACCCTCCTCATTTACACAGTTCATTCATATCACTTGTTATTAATATTTATTATTTTCCTTCCTCCCTTTGCACAGCTTGGCAATGCTCCCCAGCCCTGGGGCTGGTGGCTGTGGAACCTGGAGTAGCCAAGGGGAGCACCAAGAGATGTAACTTCCAGGTTACCCCTGACCACGCATCACACAGGAACTGCTGCTTCCCATCACTAGCTGAAGGAGTTTTTTCTTTCTGCTCCTCAGGTGAATCAGATCTGACTTCAAGAGACCAGATTTCCATTGCCACTTTGTTTCTTGGTCTCTCTTGGAGAGATTTAGCTTCTGGCAGGTGCTTCTGGAGAGTTGGTGGCTGGCAGTGGTCTGAAATTTCAGGATCTTCCTTTGAGCAGCAGCGTTGTGGATGCTGAAATCATCCAGAGGCAGGGGGATACCCAGTGCAGCATGGGCACACTTTGCTTCCTGGGCAGCTTTGGGAACATCTGCAACTGAAAGCAGCTCACATGTCACCACACTGTCCTTTCAGATTAACTGCATCACCATGAAACTTTACTTGAGGCACTCAGAGGGACCTGCTGGTTCAGTTTTTTCACCAGGGAACTTTTGAGATGGGTGCTGTGAAGTGCAAAGTGAGCAATGTCCTTCAGCAAAGAGCTGAGAGTGCAAAGCAGGGCAGCCATCAGCACAGTGCCATGAATGCCATCTAGCAAAACCAGCCAAAGTTTAGGTCTCTGTGCTAAATAAATAGCTCAGAGCTTTTGACTATCAAAGGTGTCATCTGTACAGAAATTGTTCTGGCCATTAGCATGATCTTTGCCTGGGATGTTGCAGAACGAAATAATTTAAAAGACTGAACTGTGCAAATGATCTTTAGAAAAAATATAATCTGTATTTGTAGAGATCAATATTACAGCAATATTTGTAGCTATACCTTCACTGGACTGGTCAGAGCCCCTGTAACAAACCCCCTGCTTTCTTTGCCCTGTTTTGGTTTGTTGTGGCAGCTCTCACAACTCCAGACAATAACATCCATTAGCTGGGTTAGTCCTCCCTGTGACCATGGTAAGGCTGACCTGGGAGCTGTTCCTGGGTCCACATCCCTAATTCTGTTCCTCTGGAGAACTAAATGAGCTTTCTGGGGGCATGGCAGGAGCCAGAGCTGCTCTTTCACGAGAACAAGGATCCTTTCTGCAGTTCACACTTCCACTACTTCTACAAGAATCTTTGTAGGAAGTTGTGAGTTCTGCAACTCTATAAATTGTCCTGGCAAGAAATCAATAAAGACTAAAGCCTAATGAACTGGGTTTCCATGAATGATTTCATTAAAAACCCCAAATCAGCCAGGTGCTTAGATAAACTTACCTTTAAGCATCAGTCTTACTTGTAGTCAGCTCTCTGCTGTCTTAGCTCCAGGCATGCAAGCAGCTCAAGTAAAGATGTCTTGATGGAATAAGTTTATGTGCATGATAAATCACCATAATGAAATATGTGCTTTCTGCTTTCCTGAGCATAAAAAAAAAAAAAAAAAAAACCAAAAAAAAAGGAGAGAG
>JAOTQP010001286.1:6679713-6690032 GCA_026413545.1 Cichladusa arquata
AAAAAAAAGGAGAGAGAATGGCAATTTCTGGTTTTTTGGTTTTTTTTTTGTTTTTTTGTTTTTTTGTTTTTTCTTTGAAAATCCTATGTATAATAATGTCTGCTATCAACTTTAGGTATTATTAAAATACCCTGGGCGGTATGAACAGAGTAGTAACTAGACGAGTTTTCTAATCCAAATCATCTTTATTGCTGGGTAAAGTTTGGGGACTACAGCATGGCTCTTCAAGCACGTGAATGCTGTTTTGAGCACTTGTTGTGAACAAGGCTTGGGTTTCATTTCTCTACCCCTCTGCTACCCCTCCAGCTTGGGAGGATGATAGACAGCCATAACTTCTGTCCTTGGAGGTCATTTTACACTTACAATCCTTTCAACCTCCAGTAATATCTAGGAACGACAAATTATATTTCTTATTAGTGCCCTCAGAGTGCCTCAGTTTCCTTGACTGAGAGAGTATTGGGAAGAGACAGGATTTAAATGAATAAGATGAACAGAACTGGAATACAAAAGCTTTCCTAGTTGGCGAAGTACATTCAGCTGTGACTGTTGTTTTGCATATGTCATTCTTGGTTTGCAGATAAATAGCAGCACAAATGGATTCACATGTAAATTTGTCCCATGATGATGCTGTGTAGCAGAAAAGAGCATGGCTCTCCAGGGCTTATCTGCTTCAGTTCAAGGGACAGCCAGCTCCCCTGTAAAGCTGGCTGATATGCTCAGGAGACCAGGGGAAGGAGTGAGAAATTCTTTTTTGCTATAAACTTTATGCAATTGCCAGCAGCAGACACAGCACACATCAGTGTGGGTGAAGGGGTAAAGGGGCATATTTCTGTCAGAGATTTCCATCTGCACTTCAGAACAAACATGGTCCCCACCACTGTTTAATTGCTGGGGCTCATCCACCAGGGTGCAGAGGGCAGGCACTTTATGACTAATGGGAGCAAAAAGCAACCCAGTGTTTTTAAAACCACACTCTGCTCTCCTGGGCTGAATGATGACACACTTCTGTCTGCAGGATCATTTAGTTAACTCTCCCTGAAAACAAACTGTTTGTAATGGAAATGCTGATATCTTATCTTCAGTGGCAATAATGGAGGAACCATGAAATATGCCCAGGGAGCCCCTTTATTGGCTGTAAAGTGACAATGGAGGCACATTCACAACTGTAATCTGCTCGGGACAGAAATTTGCTCCTTGTTATCTGTGGGTTCAAATTTAATGTGTTTTTAATTGCCTATTCACTGCACCTACCAATTAAGGCAAAATGATATCTCTTCACTTTAAAAAGTATGAGCTTTACAATTAGAAGTAATTGTCCTTGTTAATTGAAAGTGCAGCTTTATTTTCTGTTGATTGTATTTTTTTTTTTTTATTAAAGGATTGTAAAGGCTTTTGAAATCCCATTAAAGGGCAAATGCTATCATGTGCTTCTACTGAAGTCACAAAGGACAAACTAGGGGGTCAGCTCAGCACTTGGGGGCTCTTTAAGCTCTGTGAATATTCAACATAAAGTTAGTGATGTTTGAATATGCTAAACTGTGCCAGAGGGTAACTTTCACACTGGACATCTTTTTCTCACTGCAACCACTAGCACTCAGATTCTGCCTCTTGGGACAATGGCCATCACTAGATTATGTATAAGTGCTATTCCAAGGAAAATAGTGCCAAGCTCTTGTGAGCTGCTGTTTGATGAAGGAAATGTTAAATATATCTGTACTGCCTGCAGAAGAAGACCCTTGGGGAACACCAAGAATTTTGGAAGATCCAGGATCCTGGACACGGGTTCAGTAAATCCATTGGTGGATCAAGGAACCAGGCAAAAGAGAGCACACAGCACAGGAACCAGAGCTGGTGTTCACATCAAGATTGCAGGAGATTGCTCTGGTCAATCTGTATTTCAAATTGTCATCTCATTCAGGGGACAAGGGAAGTCTCCTGCCTATTGCTCTCATATCTCATGCTGAGAACGCTCAGAGTAAAGGAAAACAGAAAAAGTGATGAGCTCAGATTAAAATGCTGAGGAAAATTTTGGGAATGGAAACTCCAGGGCAGTCCTTTTACATTCTGAACATCTCATTCCATACAGGAAGTTGTCTAGCTGCATCATGATTTTGATAATAGCATCACACCTTCAGTAGTGGAATTGGGACATCTTCAACATCTAGGCTACCTTGCCTGTCACTGGATGCCAGAATTAAACTTCAGTGCATGAAATCAAGCCTCACTGCTGTGCAAAGATCCTGCCCAGGAACCTCAGAGTCCCTATTTCCCATCCAGCAAAGAGCTGGAGCCTGCAGAGTCACACTGACTGATGTGCAAAGGCATCTTTCATCTTTTCCTGTCCATGCTTTTGCAAATGGAAGCAAATGGACACAGCCAGTATTTTTTTTTTTTCTGAAAACTCTCTGCCTTATTCAGATCACCTTTAAATTACTGAATTCTGTGTTCCACAGAGCAGCTCAGAAGAAAGACACAAGGCAACTGCTTCATTTAACACTGCTTGACAAAATGATCTCTCATGACCTCCCAGCAGCAACCTTGTCACTAATTTTAAGCACAGTGTAATTGCTGGGTGTCTGACTCACCTCGCTGTTTTTCAAGTGCACACCTATGGCTACATTTTTAGGCATGACTTCAAAACATACAGTTAAATGCTATCTGTTCATATTTCTGTATTACTCTGGTGTTCTGGCTGGGATGTGTGTCAGTCAAATGGACATTTAACCTTTTCTTCAGAGGGAAGAAAATGCTGTGGGATTGACTGGTTTGTGTGAAATGAGCACTTGAAAGCTGCATGTCTCTGTGTATGTGCTTGGGTGTAATCAGATTTAATGGGACAATGCTTGCATTGCTTCTCCCCAGACCTGGCAAACAGCTCAACCCTTTGACTTGTGGATTTTTCAGCCAGGGACCAGTTCAGTTAGAGTGGTTCACTGCTACTCTGACACAGGACTGTGTATTCTCAGCAAGATACTGGAGATACAGACCCACTGGCAAAAGGAGGGCTTGAACCATGGTTGTATTCCACATTAAAGCTCAAATATATCCTTTGGGCTGTATTCATGTTCAGAAACTCTCAAAATAATGGTCCTGCTTCCTGCTGTAGCTGGCAGGGAGCGAGAAGCATCAAGAGGTATCCTATCCTGTCTTAGCAGCAGTGTCTGAGCAAGGGCAATGTGTTACTCTCAAGGCCTCTCTTTAATTTTAGTGGAAAACCAGAACACCAGCAAAGCTAAATAGCTGGTATTAGGTAAAACCAATTCCTATAATTCTCTCTATATAATCACAGTGTGATTAATATGTTGGAAATACTGCATGTAGACACCCACATTTTCCTTCTACAAAGGAAATTCATGCTGATTCTTCTAGCATTTATCTTAAGATGGGCTAAAGAGCTCTGCAGAGGCCCCCCTCTCCCACACTATTCAAGGAGCCCAAGAGTGAAATTCCAGATACCCAGAGTAGTAAAAGCAGCCCCAGTCCAGCCTGGTGAGCCATACTTGGCCAGCTATTCCTTAGTTATAGTCTTCATGTATAGTTTGTTTTTCAATTTTTTTTTGAGAATACACCTCGAATTTAAATATATTAGTGGTAAATTAGAATTTGCTATAACAAAATTTAAAAACTCATGGATAATATTCCCTGGAACTTACTTCAGGACATTACAGCTTGTGCTACAATTTTGCACTAACAAGATTAGACTTTAAAATCCATTATTACTTCTGGATTCTGTTGCAGAAAATATGGAATTAATTTGGACCTAAGGGACAGATTCTCAATGGGTGCAAATGGGTGCCTGATCCTGTCATCAAGTGTTTGTTGTTTTGTCTTAATCTCAAAATTAAAATGGTTTTCAACCCTAAGAACAATGCTCAGGGCACTCAGAAGTCTTTTCTTCTTGTTTTCACTGGTCTGCTGAGGTTACTTGGATGCTGCGCTTTTCTCCTAAAGCTCTTCCAGGCAAAATAAATCCAGCAAAGGCTTTGCCTCTCAGGGTCCTGAGGTTTGTGGGAGCCATGGAAACCAGACCCAGCTTCAGTGGTCCCCACAAGCACTGGGAGTGCTGAGTGCCCTCCAGCAGGGAGCTTTTAAAGAGGGCTTGCCTCCTTTCACAAGTCCTTGTTGATCTTGATTTTCCCAGTGGTCCCTCCTCATATAAGTAAGGCTTGATCCCTAAAACCAGAAGATAGTTTTGCAAGACAGAGATTACCCAAGGTCTTGTTTGCCTTCAAAATTGTTTAAGTATGATGAGA
Source organism: Cichladusa arquata (assembly GCA_026413545.1). Taxonomy (NCBI): domain Eukaryota; kingdom Metazoa; phylum Chordata; class Aves; order Passeriformes; family Muscicapidae; genus Cichladusa; species Cichladusa arquata. The sequence goes on from JAOTQP010001286.1 coordinate 6,683,967, forward strand.
ATTTGGAGTGAAACAGTTGTGCTACCTGCTCAGTCTTGAATGGTGTCTCAGGTGAATTTATATTAGCTCATTCCTATATTCTGTAATCCATATGGATTTTTAAATACCTTCAAGAAGCATACTGAGATGTGTGTTTTTTATCTTATTTGTGTCTCCTGCCATTCCCAAGCTGGTTAGTGTGGAGGAGACCTCTCTGATCCATAGGCTGGCCAGTACCACAAATCTGTGTAATTTAGCCATGAGCAGCAGGATCAGTCTGACTCAGTGCAGACACTGCAGCACAGAGGAACCACTTGACTGAAGCTGCCCAGGGTAATGGTGTGTGCTGGTTCAATTTTCTTCACAGTAGCAACAGAGCTGTCTTTTGGCTTTTAGAGATTGGGATAGAAACATCCCTGTTCTTGAGCCTTTCCTGGTTGAGTTGTGAGGACTAGGGTCAGGTTCATTTATATTTAAACTATTTTTAGAGAAAGTTTCTTCTTGTCTACATTCTTGCTCATTCTCATTGTCCTTTACATGCTGAACTTCTTCCATTCCTCTTACATTTCCTTTCTCTGCACTGCTTTTCTCTGTGCTCCACATCTGTTATTCAGCCTCTTCCTATTTATTTCCTCTTCCTACTTTCTTAAATCACTAAAATCCCTCCCTCTTTCCTCTTTCTTCTTTTTCCAGAAACCCTCAGGTTTTCTGTGTATTGATCTGTTATCCTGCACTTTGTCTTGTTTTATTTTGTTGATTTAAAAGGGAAGCTTAGCTGTGCAGGGGACTTGTGTTCCAGGAGAGCATTCCCAGTGCTTTCCACTGTAAAGCACAGGGCAGTTAAAATGGTATGAACACGTTTTGCAGTAATAAGCACCTATAATGTTTATGTTTGCATAGTAAAATACTAACCAGAGTCAAGTTAGAGGCATAAATCCTGAAAATTGCAGAGATCTCTAATTATGTGGCTACAGCAGACCTACAAATAATGATGACAGTTCTGTTCCTCTTGTGTATGATGTAAGAAAAGAGGCAGCAGAGATCTATTAAAGGTTTTGTCTTTTACATTACTCTACCCTTACCAGCAGAAGCACAACCAACCAATTCATCACCAACTGTTTTTATCACAAATTTCTGAGATCAGAGCTGTGCAGCATCTTACAAAGCACGAGCAGGTTTGTAGTGATAGTATCATGTAGCAGAATATCAGTACAAAGGGTGGAGGTAAGAATTCTTTCTGTATACTCATCATGTAGAAAACTTGAGCTTCTAAAGGTTTTAAACCAGCATTATCTTTTATAGCAGGTGCAGATTGAGCAGCAATGGGCAGATCCCATGTTCTCACTGTGTAAATGGTGACACACATCACTAGTGAGGCTTTCAAACGTGCCTTAGAAATAAATCTTTATGAAAAGCAGACTCATAAACATTCAGGTTCTGCTAATATATAGTCCAGATGAAGCTTGTGTGGGCACACATGAAAGCAAAAAATATCATAAAAATTATTATCTTAATAATTAAAATAATAATTAATATCATAATAATTTAATTGACACTTGAGTATCTAAACAAATCACTGAGGTATTTTTTGCTAACAAACTGTCTCAGCACCCCGGCACCCACACATGCATGAGTGATGCACACGTGTCTGCCTGCACTGCCATGAGCACACACAGGAGGGAGGAGGGAGAGGATGGAGAGGGAGAGGATTCTTTTAGCACCATTACTCTCAAAGATGTTTTGGAGCAAATTCAGGGAGAAGTTAAGCTTTGTCTGCCACATTGAGTTGATGTGTATTAAAGCACAATAAAGATGCAAAAACATCAGCGAACACAACAGCCAATGCAGTCAGAACTGTCAGGCTAAGGTCTCTGGAATACGTGATTCCTTCCCTTTAAAGGTTTTTTGAAAAGTAGCAGTGAGCATAATTAACTGTCCTAGCAAGATATAAATTGTTTTCTGGGAAAAACATGGAGCTTTTGCCTACATATTTCATGCAGCTGTGATTATAGAAAAAGAGGCTTTAAGAGAATGGCCTCCTCTGATTACATCCTTGTTATAAATGTGTTCATTTCCATTTCTTTTTTTCTGTTACAATTGCAGAGGTATTTTGTAATTTTTTTAAATCAATTAATAATAATTTTTAAATAAAAACAAATACATCATAAGAAAGCTATTTCTTTTAAACAAGTATCCTTATCCAAGTTTGAGTCTTTTAATTGTTCATTTTCTCTCTCACCAATGAATCTTGCCCTAATGCTCATGGTGGGGGCAGATGTCTCTGCAACATAGAGCACCTGGTAGGGGCTGCTGAAATATATTTAGACATGGCCAGATAAGTCTGCCTGAAGCCTTTGAGGACTGCATGTACCTTTCTGAGGGTAAAATTAGGCCTTTGCCATGTTCTGCATGGAGCCAAGACTGGAAGTGGTGTGAGTGGCAAGATGCACAGAGCTCCAGCAAATGAAACACATATTTTCAGGTCACAGTGTCAAGGATCACAAGTTTACAGCTTACAGCCTGGATACATTAATTTCCTTCTATGGGCCATAAAACTATTACAGCAGCCATTACAACAGGAGATGCAACACTGTGAAAAGCCTGGCCACTTTTACATCTCTGGGTCAACAGGCATGTACAGTTTTGCAATCCTCTAAATCCACAGCTGCTTCTTAGGCATGGCTAAAACCTTGCTCAAACCTTCTTTTTTTAAATGATAGGTGTGATGTTACTGTTTTCTTATACTGTCTATAATTATTGTTTTTTTTTTTTTTAGGATGTGGTATGCAGTTTGTTGCTGATTCTGAGACTGAAATGAAGACTCATGTTCTCCTTAGTAACATTTTCATAAAGTGCCCTTGGATAAGTAATTTAGAGCTGCAAATACACATAGCTCTTCTGTCTTTTCCTAAGGGGTTGGGTATTTAGTGAAAGTACAGATTCAGGGATCTTTTATTTTGAGACAGCCAATGGGGAAGTCAAGGATATACTTTTTATTATCCCCAAAAAATGGCAAATCTTGAAGCCTTGAGAATAAATTCTTGCTAAAAGAAATACCTGTGGCATGGAATCTAGGTATTTTCTTAATCTGAATTCTTGGTAATGTTAGCATAATGCATCTATTGTGTAGGGAGATATTCAGAAAAAGCAAATCACACTTTCACTCCAGACAATCAAAAAACCATTCACAATTCACTCTCTCTGGACAAATTGAGTCATAAAATAAATTCCCAGCTTGAAAGAGCTTCCCCAGAGGCAAGACATCATCTCAATAACAACATGGCCAATATGGTCTTTCTTCAACACTTTTGCATTCAGAGAATTTATAAATACAGGTGTGACAGAGTGTTTTAGAGCCTCTCACAGTAAGAGCAGAACAAAGCTGTGCCAGGTGGTTAGGCAAATAATTTACCATTGTTTGACACTATGAAAATTAGAACAAACTGAACTTAGGGTTTTGGGGATGTTCTTAGCTACTTCTGATTATTCATTTGAGAAATAGCTGTCTTTCAGCTAATTGATGGGAAAAGTTCTTTCTGGAAATGCTCCACAGTCTGAAGAGATTTGTCTGGTTTTTCCTGGATAGTGAATGGCAGTGGGGAGATTTGTGCTGAGAAAAGAATGTCTGCTTAACTGTAGTAATTAAAGATTTTGTCCCTTTGAAAAACTTTTCTTTTAGGCTGAAAATTTCATTTCTCACAAATACAAAGCAAATGTTACTAGAGGGTGTAAGCCTCTGGCATATTTTTTAGTACACAGCTATACCATGGGGAAATATTGTAAGGAAGGTCCATTTGTGTTCAACTTACTGGCTTTTACTCCTTGGAAAGATCCTTTAATGATAAATGTGTTTAAAAATCCACTGGTACATTGGGTTGTTTTCAGTTGGAAAGGGAGAAAAAGCAGCATAAACAATTTTATATTTCAAATGCATTTTGTGCTGAAACATTCTGCTGTGGCAGAATTTAAATTGCAGACAGATTGGAACAAATAATACAGAACTGCTTTGTTTTAAAATATTGGTATAGATAAAAAATGTATTATTCAAGGGAGCTCTTTGGACTAGTTCTGAAATAGCAAAGAGTGAATGCAGATGGCCTTAAATACATATGCAAGAGAGAAATTTGAGGGAGACATAGCACATGGGACCCAGCTGTGATCCCATCAGATGCTCTGCAGGGATGCTCTCTGGCTTGTAAAGTTTATTTTTCCTTCTTTCTCTTCTAAAGGCTGTGGTAAATATTTTCCATCTTGTATCCTTTAGTCTGCCCACCTTATTTAACCTTCCCTTGTCTCTTTTTTCTTAGACACCCTTGACGAGAATATGACCACTGGTCAACTGGCTTGCAATTTTATTTCTTCCCTTCAGTGTCACTTCCTTTGAGGTCTTCATCTGAAAAACCTGTCTTGCATGGCCACAAGGAAGATAACTTCTCTGTACCCTGCTCTGGCCACCTCTGTGCTTCATTAGAGTGTTTTTTAATTGCTTGGAAGGTACTTGGGACAGAGTCTGCTCTGAGTCTGCAACACCCTCATGCAGTGGGTCGATGGGAAAGGAGCCAGCCTCCCTCATAATACCATGTAATTCCATGGTCTCCCTTATAATACCATGGACATCGTTTAAATTTCTTGATGACCAGACAAGACAGGTGGCAGGAAGAGCTTTTGTGTAAGAAACAACCTCAGGCATCTCGTGTTTGCTCCCAGTGAAAAGTCCATCAAACAGGTGAAGAAGGTGGAGTTTCTCCATTTTCAGAGCTGTGTGGGTCACTTATTGTTCCTACAGACTTCAGAACCCACAGACTTCAGAAGTGGTAACTCTACAGCAATGACACTTTATATTTCTACCCTACAAGCAGCTGGACCTGTTGCACCCTGTGATTTTTAAAGCACATTATTAGTGTTTTATTTTGCAGCACAAACACTTCAAGGGGAAAGCAGCAGAGTGCAGGTCATACTTTGTACCCACTCCCAGTAAATGTTTAGCCCTGAGCTCATGGAGAACACGTGTAAGTCATTGATGAGGAATGTGCTGAATGGATGCTGTATGGTCAGAAAACAAGAGGCAGCGTGTCTGGAGGGGTTTCAGTGCTCATGTCCCACTTCAGGAGAGGCTTCCTGGCATTGCTGGCTGCCAGGGAATGGCAGTGTGGGGGTTCCAGGCTGGTGAAAGTGCTGGTGACTGCAGCCTGCAGCTTCCCTGCGTGGCTGAATGCATTCCCTGCCTGGCTGAATGCATTCCCTGCCTGGAGCTGAGCCCCCTTCTCTGACATCCATCCCCAGGCACATTCCCCTTCCCATTCCCAGCACATACTGGGGAGCCAGCTGGGGTTTCATCTTCTCCATCACATCAGAACCACTGCTAACACACTGTCAGGGCTGCACTGGTGGCTTTACTGGTGTAAAGAAGGAGTCTGGCAGGACAGATGAGGGAGAGTTGGAGACAGCCTCAACCCTGGGCATCAGGTGCCTCCATGGAGACAGGCTGAGGTCAATGCTTCAACAAAAAGTGCTGTGTTTTTGCATTCAGACTCCCTCTGGGAGAGATGGAAGGCATCTGCCACATGGCTGGCAGGTATCTCTTCAACACTTTTCACGTCCAGCAGCTGTAGTTGGGCAAAGTTATCTCAAAAGCTGCAGCTTTCTCTGCCCTCAGCCAATTATTGATCTGTTTGTGAGTAAATCAGCTGGGGGATACCCTTCAGCAAGTACCATAACTGCCCTCAGGCAAAAATTATAGTGATCCTCCAAGGAAAGCATCAGTCATCACCCTCTGTGGTAGTCTGAGTTCTAACTTTTCTATCTCCTGTCAATAAATAGCAGCCAAGGTTTTCTGACCACTTGAGATGCTCAGGACTAAATTAATCCACATGCCATTACAATCAGTCTTGAGACCAATAATACAAAGCCAGAATAGGTATGGAACACCTGTAGTTGTGACTCACATCTGTGCCATGTACATGGGATGAGGCTTAATTTGTTCTGGGCTGGTGTGAATGAGGGGCTTGGCATTTTCAACTGTGCCTAAAGGGAGCTGGTGCAAGGAGCTGCAAACCTGGTCTGCACGGGGGGGGGGGGGGGGGGGGT
>JAOTQP010001286.1:6712534-6737690 GCA_026413545.1 Cichladusa arquata
TGAGTAATCTTTTGGTTCAGCTGTTCAGTGGTAATTGTGCATTGTTTTGGAGGAGAGGAGAGGAGAGGAGAGGAGAGGAGAGGAGAGGAAGGGAAAGGGAAAGGGAAAGGGAAAGGGAAAGGGAAAGGGAAAGGGAAAGGGAAAGGGAAAGGGAAGCCACTGGAAACATTTTAACAGAGGGAGAGAAATGCATGAACTTGCTGGTAGTGGGTGACTTTCTCCACTGTCTTATGTCAGGGACAGTGGTGATTTCTTTAAAATTCTGTTTTGGGGTGGTATTATCCCTCTTTTGTACAAATGTGTCTGCTTCAGTCTGGATGAAATTGTTATTCAAAAAATGACTACTAGAGAAGTTTTGTGGAGTGAATATTGTATCTTCTGCCTACAGTCAGTTTTAAAAATAAATGGTGTGTGCTTAAATGCAATTGGTCTACCACAGCTGAAGCCAAAGAGTCTTGTATTAAACATAAAAATTGTCTGAATGTACTGACCTTAACAGGGCAGCAATGATTTATCCCAGCTGAGACTCTCTCTCTTCATGTTTATTTATTTCCTTTGTTTTCCTTCTCTTCCTCACTGCTCCTATACTTTGTCTCATCCTTCCCTGCTCCTTTTGAATACAGAAAAATATATACATATAGACTTGATTCTCATTCACTTTCTTTTTAAATTTTGCTATGAAGTTTAGGCCTGATTTCTAAACAGACCCAGAAGTGCTTCAGTTTTTAAGCTGAAGAATTTTTTTTCTGTCTTCATGCTAATCAAATCCAGCAATTTGAAAGGGATAAAGGCAGGCTGTGACTAGCCAGGCTCAAAGATTATTTGTTGACAACATATCAATGCCAAAAATCTCAGTTGTTTTATTCTGGTCATTGCTGCTCTATGGACACAGGAAAATGGGTTTACTCTTTCTGTATGTCCTAGACAGCCAGCCCAATTTTCTTTGAAAGCATCTCTCACCAGAATTTATCCCTCTGATGCAAAGCCTGGTGTGTTGATACTATGCCTATCTCAGTTTGGTATGAAAGACCTTGAATAAATTACTTCAGAATTTATATTAAATATATTTATCACCTATTGAACTGATACTTCTTGGAGAACAAATTAGAAAAAATATTTTTTTTCCTTTTCTAATTCCAACTGAGAAAAACAGAGAATGAGTCAGTGGACGAAAATGTCATGTTAGCCGTGGTAAATATTTCTTTGCAGTCATAGTGTTGGGAAGCTGTAGCCTTCTGTATTTTGAGCAAAAGACTAAAGTCTATAGCTAAAAGATTGTGGGTCAGATCTATGCTTTTGCCCTTCCTCTGAAAAAAATTGCCAGCACAAATACAAAGTAATAATATTTGAAAAACTGCAGTGTGTACCTGTTTCTCATTAGGTTCAGAGATCCAAGGCCATAAGCAGCAGAGAGAGAGGAGTGGAACAAGAAAACAGGGATAGGAGACCCAGGGGGTCTGGATTGAGAGGGATCCAGTGATGGGATAACTGAGATGATTCTTTGTGAGGAAAAGCAGAAGGCAGAACCACAACCACTGCAGTGCACTTGTCAGCTTGCAACCCATCTTGCAGAGAATCAATAATCTCAGCATATATAATAAAATCAGCTAAAAATTGCTAAAATCTAGTAGTGAAGTGGGCACCTTAACTGCATTTGATACTGATGCCATATAGGTTCATAACTGTTGATTTGGGGAATGCAAAACCCTGTCATCTGACCAGGTCCCTTCACAGGTGAAGGTTTCAGGGGAGATTTTACCTGAGGTCCAAATACATTGTCCTTAGCAAGCAGAAAGGTTAAAAGGTAGCCAGGAGACTGATGATTTCAAAAAGCACAGATCAGGGGAACTGTGCACTAAAACTGAAATAAAGATGTCATAGCAGAAAGCAGTAGAAAAAGAGTGAGTGGAAGGGAAGAGCCTTTCTGTCACAGTGGCAGAAGGCCAGAAGTGAGAGAGAAGCAATAATATTTTAATCACTGCTCTCTATTCCAAGGCTAGCAAGTATTCGGTGATCATTGACAGACCTGTAAAATTTCCACGTTATGTTATGTTATGTGGACCCAGATTATCCCTAAATATTTATTTTAATGGCACCATTCATTCAAGAATTCTTTGCTTCATGCCCTTCCAGAATGGGGAGAGCAAGGAGATCCAAACTTTGCAAACCCGGGCAAGTTGTAGGCAAGCTGCCATCTTGGAGACAGGAAACAGACCAGAAAATCTGAAGCCTTGAGAGTTTTGTCTTCTTCTAGCTGTTTCATCTTCACTTAAATCCCTGCATAAAATATATATGGTCCCTCATGCTTGTAGACGTTTCTGGGTTTCATCTTTCTGCAAGCAGCACTGACACCTCCATTTCCTTCTTTCCTTCATGGCCAGACAGATGTGGATCTGAGTGATCAAAAAAATCACAAATGCAACAAGTTAACAGGGGAAATTGTGCTTTTGCTGTCTCCTACAGCTTTCAAATAAAGACTGGGTGCTATTGTGCATCTCTCACAAACATTTGATTCCAGTAGCTGTTGATCATCTGCCTGGCAAAGGGTTTCGAGGCTCCCAAATTTATCTCCTGCATACATTTTACTCAGCTTTGAAGTGAAAGGAGTGTCTAAGATGCAGGGACTGGGCTGTGGATTTAACAGGCAAACACAAGGAGTGGCCAAATCTAAAGAGAAGGTTTGGCATGAGCTTTGTTAAATTATCACCCTTTTGCTTTGTTTGTGAAGTCCATGCTCAGGTTATGGTTGCTCTATTGTGCTTTACAGGGTAAAAAGGTACCTGGCATTTATAGATGCCTGATGGAAAATCAACAGTTACTGTTTATGTTTGAGGTCGTGGGACTGGGACTTTGGAACCAACCTGCAGCCAGAAGTGTGCCTTCAGCTGAGGAATTTTGGAAAGCTTTGAGAGAAAGGCTGGAATGCCTTTTATAACACTTTCTTGGGGAGCACCCAATCCCTGAGCAGTAATAAGAAATGCTTCTCCTGTTTTGTTTTTGTTTTCTTTAATGTATGCATTGCAAATTAGCAGAGCCTTCAGAATTTTAGGGAAAACAGGCATTAAGAGGTAACAATCCCACATTTGTAGGATGGCTCACTGGCAGCATTTGCTGTAATTGACCCATTCAGGAGAGTTATGTTGGTCGTGTGAACATAATCGACCCACAGCAGATTATTATTTCTGTCACAGTGCTTCTCTGCAGATGTGAGAGAAAGTAACTTAGGCAGGAGCTTACGGGCTTCAGAGAATCTCATCAGCCTTGAGCAGTGCAAACACTTGTATGCTACTGAGATAAACATGAAATACAACATTCATAAATACCAGGCCCTTGGGCTCAGAACACCTAATGAATGTGGAATGTGCTTCTTATATTATAGTAGATGTGAGGGAATGCTACATAGTAACTGAAAATAGAGTACTATGCATGAAATATCCTTCTTAAAAATGTTTATTTATGTTTATATTTAATTAATACATTGCAATAACATCTGTTTATATAAAATTAGGAAAATTGTTGACTCAAATGCAAGTTATTTGAGCAATCATAATTCTCTGACTGACAGCTTGCTGGAAACATTTCCATTTTATACCTGTATTATGACAAGTCTGGCAAATTGTATCTTACTAGCCCATTAATATTTAGCAAAATGCCAAATAATGCCCTTGCTGGAAGATTTTTTTTTAAATTTTTGTTGTCTATCATATAGAAACCAAACCAAAAATTAAGTGAGACTTCACTCAGTTTGCCATGAAAACAGCCTACCTATAAAAAATGGACTGTAAATGAAATGTACTGTGGAGATTAATTGAATAATATCTCTTAGTCTTTGACTTAATTAAATCCCTTCTGAAATCTTGGCATGCATATAATCCTGCATTTATGGTGGTGGTGGGGAAATACCTTCAGTGTTCCACTACTAACAGATTTTATAGAAGCTGTGATTGGGCAACAGTTCCTCAAATCCTGATTGTGTTCCCTTCCTATCCACCATTAATACATTGCCAGGAATTTTTTGTATTTAAATTAAAAATTAAAATGCATCATATGCAAACTTCAAAGTAAGCTGGTATATGAATCATTTAAACTGCAATATATACCACTGCAGAAACTGATTTACATTCATTTCTGAAAAGAAAATTATTAAAAAAAATTGCACCCTTTTATCTAGAGTTGTGGCTTCCTGTGTTTATTTTAAGGAGGTTACCTGGTTTTGGTGACAAATGCACTTTTTTACTGTTGTAGCCAGGACAGCTGTGCAGCAAGAGGAAACAAACTCTACATTTGATTCTTTGTGTAAGTTTGCATCAAAGTCTCTTTCTTTAGTCCAATAATTCGTTCCTGTGCAAAGACATTGCTAATGGCTTTCAAAAAAATGCTCCTGGGAGCAGTTAAGGCTGAAAAACGTCTGTCATTTCTACAAAATTAGTTTAAGATTCCCAGCTTTTACACCAGACCTTGCTCACACCAAATAATCTACAAGACAGAATTTTATGGAAAATCATATCTTTATGGAGCTGTCATGGACACACGTGAAATTTTGTCACTGGCAAAACCTTTGGGCACCAAGTTTTGATGTTAGATGTGAACTATGATAACATCCATGGAGGAAAGGGTGAGGAAAGACAGGAAGGGAAAAAGGGAAGGGAAGTAGAAAGAAGGCAAGGCACCTAATTTTGAACAGGTGTAGCTTTAGGCTTGGAAGGAAGAGACTGGAAGCCTTTGCATTTGCCTGCATATGAGATAAACGTGACACTGCACAGCCAGGCCTCCTGCCTCACCTTTCCTCAAGCCTCCTCAGGCTCCAAGGAATCAACCAAACCCATCCTGGACCAGGTGTGTTGCAGGTGTTTTGGGATGAGGGATGTTTAGTATGAGAAATGAGCTCTTGGCAAGAGTACAGGGGATGAAGAAGAGTCTGGTGAGTGCCAGACTTGCCTAGATGCAGCCCCTGGCACCTCTTGACCTGTGAAGGTCACCCAGGCTGTGATCAGGCACCTTCAGCCCCAAAATGCATCCTAAGAGAGCAAGTGTGAACCTCCTTGGGTGGCACCTCTGCACACAAACATCTGGCTTAGCCAAATCTCTGATGAGCAGGTATGCAGCAGGGAAAGACAAAATTCTGGGATGTTGGTCTTGGGGACTTCAAAACCTCCAGCGTTATTTTTGAAGGATTCAATTTCTTTTGGATTTGATTTGATTCTCTCATTAGACTGATACTTAAATTTATCTGGACTCCAAAATATTGTACTTGCTCTTGGGAGGGCTGTTTTACTTCTGTGGAGTTTGAGGCTCCTGTAGGAGGATCTATTGAGGTGCAAAGATTTCATTTAAGTCTGCAGAATGGCATGTGACTGCATCAGCTACACACTTTACAGTATTTTGCTTTTATTTTTTCTCCTTCAGGAGAAAGCATTTGGCTGGAGTAGTCCCATGTGAAAATGACTCAGTTCCTGAGTCCATTTCATTTGGAAACCACTGAGAAGCACTAAACACAGAATCTCACACTGGCATTAATGCAAACCCACTTTTTAGAGCAAAGTTGACATTACCAGGTGATGCCTTGTAAGAGCCACTGACAAGTGCTATTTGTGGAGACTATTCAGCATACTAACAGTGTAGAGAGCAAGAAAAAGGGTTGACTTGTTTTTATCAAGTTAATTAGCATAAAAACATCACTTTTGCTTCTCAAATATTGACTTATTCCTCTTGTTGCTGCTTAACTTGGAGAGATTAGGGTAAATTTGTCTATAGTGCCATTTTGACTTGAATTAAGATAAAAGCCACTTTTAATCAAGTACCTCACTCTCTTTAGCTTCTCAGCCATTCCTTATCTCTTATTGAGCACATAAAAAATCCACTCTGTCATTTTGATTTTGTATCAACAACTGTCAAGATTGATTGTCACTCTCATCCCTGACCAGCAGACACTTGATTGGAATAGATTTAGGATGGCCATACTCTTTCAAAAGAAGAAAGCAAAGATTTAGAAGTTTTTCTTGGTGCTTAAACTGGTCCCTAGAGGGTTTTTTCCCATGTGAACAGAGTTCTGTTTTTTTTAGACAAATTTTTAATTTTCCAGTTTGTTTTCTATTTCCATGTGAGTTCAATGCCTTGGCTGATAAAGTGACAGAATTCTGGAACTATTTCTCTAGAGAGAGTCAAGAACATTCACAGTCCGTCCTTCAGAGGACCCAACAGAAGATCCATTTTTTTCAGAATGAAACAGAGAATGAATCAGTCCAGCCAAGAGCTACTTTAAGAAAAAAGAACAAACAAAAAAAAAAAAAAAAACCCAAACCAAAATTAAGCAAAAAGAACCCAAAAAAAAGAAAAAAAAAAAAAAAGAAAAAGAAGAAGAAAAAATAAAAAAAAAAAGAAAAAATCTCTTAGCAGCTTTGAGCTGTTAGATGTTCCAACTAGTTCTTAATGAATGGAACATTTCTGATTTTGATGTACAGTTACTTAAACTCTGTGATCCTTAAGATGTTACTTTAGGAGCCTTTTTTGTTCTTGACAGGTTTTCAATACATTTGGAACAGGCTCTGAAAGTTGGAGGCTTCATTTAGATAGAGAACTATGAAGAGTCTGGGCTGGAGATGTACAGAAATATGAGCACGGTCTGATTTTCAGTCTGTGCTCCCTTGGAGGGAAGATGAGGGTAGGAGGCTAAGAGGGAATCTGCTTACTTCTTAGGGATCCTGAAAGAGAAATAAGGAAAAAAAATGCTTAGGTTAACTTACTATCTAGGGGTCCTGCCTCTGTGGAAATGCCTGAAGGTCTGCCAATTAGAGGGAAATAAAAAAGAAGAATTGAAAGCTATTAAAATACACCAGTGCTGGAACAGCACAGAATTTCCAAACCTTGCTATGAATTTGCTTGTTTCCAAGGGATATTGAGTGAACAACGTGTTGCAAATAATTTATTCGACCAGTTCGTTTGGGTTTTTTTCTTCTTTTAATCCATCTGTATATTAATCACATTTTTCAAACTGTGCCTCTGTGTGTGTTTGTAAAATGAGGGCCCCAATGCTCACCTCCTACAGAAGGGTCTGAACCTGGCTGGGTGAATTCTTCTGTGTCTGACTGAGCAGCCCCAATGCTGCAGGCTCTTGGAAAATTGAATGAACTTCAGTGTGGAAGAGGCCAAGTGGGATTTTCTTCATAGCCTCACTCCAGGTCTGAAAGGCTTTTGAGAATGTTACAGTGGGCTCTGTGAGTGTAGATCCAGCTTGTACAGACTGAAGGCTCTTTGCAAATATTTAGAGCAGCTCTATTTGCTGGGCTTTGTTCATTCACTCTGTGAAGTCCTTTTGAAGGATTAAAGGTGTTACCAGAATGCGTGATCAATTCATAAGAAATGTACCTAATTTTAAGTACTTTTAATACTCTGCACATTAACCTCTTTATGTAGCACCTCTTCATGAGAAAAAAACAACAAAGCAAACAAACCCAAAACAATGACTCAGGCTTTGTAGACAGGCACATGCATAATGATTGCATGTGGATGCTGGTGAGAGTCAGGGAAAAAAGCAGTTTGAGTTTTCCCAAGCTACTCAAAGGAAAACAGAAGGGAAGAATTAAAAACAAAGTTTAGCACCTGCTGTTGTGGACAGGAGGAGTGCATGAGGAACGTGATGTTTTGGTAAAAGCATGTTTACAAGAGGTGTTGCCTTCCTTGGACCAAGGAGCTTAATTCTATCCTTGGTTCTGCAAACCAGTCTATAAAAATATGCCTAGTCCTGCAATAAATCACTTCTTCTGCTTTCTGGATGAAGCCTGTGTTGCTGTATTCTTGTCATGGGGTAACAACTATCATGGCCCATATATTGTCTGCTTCACTTACTGACAGCTTGAGCATAAGTTTATTTAAATAAGCAGAGCTCTTCCTGATGGGAAGCCTATGGCAGGAAGCTTACATTCTAGATCCTAACAGTTAATCAGGATAGTCCCAGAACTCTTTGTTCTGGGAGAGTTCATCACCCAGTTAGGATGTCCTCCACTGTGCACATGAGTGTAGTGGTGAAGAATCACAGAATCACAGAACTGTTTGTGTTTGAAGGGACCTCTGGAGATCACCCAGTCCAACCTCCCTCCCAAGACAGTGTAACCTGGAACAGGTGGCACAGGAATTCATCCAGGTGTGTTTGGAATATCCCCAGAGAGACTCCATGGCCTCCCTGGGCAGCTGTTCCAGTGCTCTGCCACCCTCAACATGAGGAAGTTCTTCTCATTGAGGTGGAATTTATTGTGTTTTAGTTTGTGGCCATTGCTCCTCGTCCTGTTGCTGGGCACCACTGACAGGGGTCTGGCACCATCCTCTGACACCACCTTGGTGATATTCATGTGTATTGATGAGATCCCCTCTCCTCTTCTCTGTACAAACCAGGCCCAGCTCCCACAATGTTTCCTCATTATAGAGATGCTCCAGACCCTTTATCCTCTTTGTGATCCTCTGCTGGACCCTCTCCAAGCGCCCCCTTGTCTCTCTTCTACTGAGGAGCCCAGAACTGGGCAGAGCACTCCAGATGTGCCTCACTAGGGCAGAGTAGAGGGGCAGGATCACCTCCCCTGACCTGCTGGTCACACTTTTCCTGAAGACCCCAGGATGCCATTGGGCTCCTCACCTGGGCACTGCTGGCTCATGGCTTAAGGCTCCCAGCTCCTTCTCAGCAGAGCTGCTCTTGAGCAGCTAGGAAACACAGTCTCATAGCTAATGTTAGTTACCTTTCAAAGGCTTCCTTCTGGAAAGAAACTCTGAACAGCAAATGTACACTTTTCCACTTATAAATAGTTTTATGCAAAAGAGACTTCTATAGGATCAGTCCTCAAGAAACTACACCAGAAATTTCAGAGGTCTTTTCTGAGAGTTTTGATAAACTTTGTATCTGACTAAACTGGCTACATCACGATGACAATTTTTCTGAGAGTACTTTTTATTTTAATCATAGACAAATCAAGGACTATAATTAAAAAAAAAAACCAAACATGCAAGTCCACATTGTTTTTTGTTCTGGCTTTATTCCTCCTGTTGGATATAGGCCTGGGTGTTTCTTGGCTCTTATCTGAGCTATTGACAGCTACCAGGCAAAGACTGCACTCAGCTGATGGATTGATTTATTAACAAAACTGACAGAGGTCTGCATTTGATCTTACACATCTCAAGTTTAACTTCTTCGGACAATCACTTAACTTTTTTTCCTCCTGTAAGCAAGCCAATTATAGCCAATATGTCTATCTCTTTGAGGGAAAATGTTGCAGTTTGTTCCCTGTAAAGGAAATCCTGCTACTATTTTCACTGGGGGTAAAGAAGTCCTGCATAACATAACATGATTTATCTGGGAGAGATATGATGAGGATGCTATTTTTAATGATAGCTCAGCTAAAATATAATGTTCAATGACTCTTGGAGGTTAGAATTTGAGAATCAGAATCTCAGAAAGACAGAAAAAGGGCAACATGAAAAATTGATCATAGGAATGCCTAATCTCCACAGAAGGCACTTTCAAAAGGGAACACCTTTCATGCTTTCAAAGGGAGCCACCACCTGAAAAGGCATTTATCAGAGACAGGAAACAAGACTCCTGTGAAACTTGCAGTGCAGAACTGTAAATTACAGTAACAGGTTCCCATGTTTTATTGCAATCTTGCAGTTTTGGCTATATTCCCTGAAAGCTCTGGGTAAATTTGTACTATGAGTGAATCTGGGTGTGTTTACAGGTGTCACTGAAGACTAGACAGTGGCAGTAAGAGAATATTTCTGTTTTCTGGATCTTGAAACATCCTCCCCAATTCACAAATCTTCAGAGAGTCCTGGTCTTAGCCCTGATGTTTGAAAGGGTCTTTGAGAGGTATTGGAACTACTGCCCTTTCTCTTTCATGGAATACTTGGAAGTACAAAAGTGGCTTAATTTTTACATGAAAACTATGCCCACTGAAATCCATAAAAGCAGAAAGCACTTAAGAACCTCAGAAAAAAAGTCTTCTGTTATTCACATGCCTACTTTAATTTTAATACAATAAAAAAGTTAAGATAAAACATGGACTACACCTCAGATTTCATTCCAAAACCAAAGTCACCCAAGTCTATGTGTCTCAAGTATTGTTCTGTTCCGCTGACCCAAGCTGTCCAAGTCTTTCGGTTCAAGCTTGAATTTTTAATCTTTAAAACCCACTTAGATTTTCCTCTCTGACCACATTAGCAGTTGTGCCAGTGTGGGCCATAAAACTTCCCAGATTTTATAGCACTGCTGGTAGGTGTGCTGTGAGGTCTCCTGGAGATGCTCCTAGACAGAGGATGTACCTGTGTGTGGGATTCTAAAGGCTGTAATCAATAATGTTCTGGAGCTTGCTGTGAGCACAGTTGGCTTCTTATGCTTGTACACTCATTTTATTTTATCTGTGTGTTTGGTTTGGACTGGTAGAATAACATTTGCTGATTCTGGTGATTTTTTTTGTGTCAGGTTGAAGATGCTGGAACTTGGGCGTATTTCATGAATATCTGAGACTGTTTTGCATTACAGATAGATCAACACTACCTCAGCAAACACCCCAGGGATTCATATCTCTGTGCAGAGGACAAGTGCTTTCTTGAGCCAAGCTCACATTCTGACAACTAATAGAATTAATGTTTTTGCTTTGCACACCATTGCCAGCATAACTGATGCAGCACACGACAGTGACCTATAACTTGTTCATTCATCAAAACCTGAACTGCACAATTTTCTGGTGTTTTCTGTATGGCTGGATAAATGCCTTGATCCAAACACCACTGGAGTCAGTGAGAAGGCTGTGTTAATGTTGCTGGGATTTAGGCTGAACTCATAGAGGTCAGGGCTGTTTGGAGGGCAGATAATTTTGTATGGTCTTTTGAAATCCATTCTTTTAGAGAGATATCCTACATACAATGTGTGCTAGAGGATTAACAGTACAAATCATCACAACTCATTAGGACCATCATATAGAGATTCATAAACCTAGTTATTTTATATTTTTTAGATTCTTGTTGGGCAGTTTCTAACACCTGTACTGGACACTTAAAAATGCTGTGAAGCTAATGTATGCCATTCAGTCCCTGGCAGTCTGCATCCTGCTGAGAATACAAATGGTTTGCAGTTGTGCCTGTGCCTCTTGCTCACTGCCATGTCGGGAAGTGAATGCAGATGGACTCATTTGTTGACAACCAACAACATGGTTTTGATAAAAATTGCAGCTATGACACCAATTTCCTTTTGTATAGCAATCCAAACTCGCTGAATATTTGCAAAAGGCTGAATTCACCTCAAGGACAGTGCAGAAATAAATTTAGCAAAGGCACAGAGATAACAGGAGCAAGGATACATAACTCCTATTTATCTTTTTTTTTTTTTTTTTTTCTTTTTTTTCTTTTTTCTTTTTTTTTTTTTTTTTTTGGTGCAAAGCCTGCAGACCAATTCACATCTTCATACAAACACAGAACCTTTGAAATCCCAGAACTTCTCATTATAAAAATTGGTGTCTTTTATTTTTGTGGTCCCATTCCATTACTAGTGTTGTTTAGAGGGAAAACCCTCAATTGGGAGTGACTGACTGAGGGTGACTGCTTCTCTAGTCAGCAGTAGCACCTGAAAAGCCATGGAAACATGGAATGCTGAGAACCAGAACCAGGAAAATCATTGAAGTTTCTCAAAATCAACCAGGCAGATGACCCAGGGGCAAGGTGACAGCAAACCAGGTCTCCAAAGCCACAGGGCAGGCAGCAGCCAACCTTCAGGCTGTTGGAGCATCTTAAAAACTAATACATCCAGGAAGAACTTTTTAATTCCAACAAATTGATAAGGCCAAATATCTATTTATACACATGGCATTGATCTCTGACTGATCAGACATCAGTTTTCTTCTTCACCTGTGTCTCAGAGTAAAATCAGTTTTGGACCTCAGTCTAGTGTTAGACTCATCCTTCTGGGAACACTGCTTCAGATTGATGGAAATTTGTCTTATTTCATAGATTCTCAAAGGATTATATTTTTATTCCACCATTGTTTAACTATTTATTCTTCCAGCCTTCTTTACTGCATCTAATATAATTTTTCAACTTTATGTGCTTCATTCTAATCGATAGTGACTTCCTCATGTGCATCACTTGCAGCAAGACTGATGTTTAATTATTTTAACCTGTAGGGAAATATTGAGAAAAACATAGTGAAAAGAAGACAGAAGTGTCTGGCTCACCTCAGAAGCCTCTAAAAAATCTGAGACAATCCTGGTTCATTTTTGGAAGTGATTTACACACTTTGGAATTGGAGGATAGCAATGCCAGTGAACAGGAGCCAGGTTTCTAGCAGATGTAAATCCCTGTAATACCAAATTGGAGAAAAGAAGGACCAGTCTTAATCCTTTCTAACAACGTAGAGAAGAAAAATGTTTTGCACTTTAAATTTGTTGCTTTCAGGCTGTTAACTGAACAGAGAAATGTAGGGTTGTTTAAGCAGCATTTTCATTTTACAAATGACTAGACTATGTGTTCATTTCCCCAGAAAGAAAAATGAGTTGCTTTCTTCTCCCTTTTTTATCCTTTGGAGAAAAGATGTGTGTGTACATTGCAGGAAACTTGTTGCCTGTTAGTGTAACAAAGGAGAAAGTGGAAGTGAGGAGAAAGAACAGTTTCATCCAAAGGTCAGAATTGGAACAACACAAAATTGCTATAAATTTTTCATGAATTAGTTTAGACTGGATTGCTCCAATCCACAAATTACCTCTCAGGTAATTGAGTAAGGGCAAAGCAGTCTGTCAGCTCTCGAAGCAGAGCTCAGTAGGCTGGCAAGACAAACTGCATGGCTTGGTGACTGCAAGGGGAGCTCTGCAGCAGGGTCTGCAGTTGGTGGCATCTGCAGAGACATCCCTGGGAAGGACCTTCTGCCTGGAAGGGACAGCCTGCAGCGTGATGTGGCTGCTGGGCACAGGCTGCTCAACTCCTTCCCCTGGACACTTGTGGCACCAAGCTGCTGCTGCTGCTGCCATTGCCACCCTGAAAGGTGATGTGGAGACCTGGCTTGTCTGAAAATGTCACTAATTCCCTTTTCCTGCACACAGCATGGGTCAAACACACCTGAGGCCAGCTGAGGTGTCCAAGGATCTCCCACCCAAACACTGTCCCAGCAAGTCTTCTGTAGGTGCAGTGTCTTGTCTGCCAGACTCACATCCCAGGTGCCCAAGGGCATCTTGCAAGTATGTTTAGAAAACAAGTTATGGCCCCACACAGAGGTTTGCCTGAATAAATCTGAGTATCTACAACACAGATATCTCTATGAGCTGCTCAATATGTCCATTGACTACACCATGACTAAATCAATTGATATTTAGTCAGTGTAAGTCACTGGTATCCATGGTGCAATTTGTCTCATTCTGAAGCAGACATCTAAAATTAATCAAGTGGCTCTCATCCTAGAAGTGCCAGTTTCTCTCCATTGACTATAATGTGAGCCTGATGTGAGATATTCTGATTTAACCCTTCATTTCTTCAGATGTTAAAGGTTAAGGTTTCTTTCTAGTTTCTTTCTAGTTATATTGGTCGTGAGTGAACCCTGACAAAGCCTCCCCAAATGCAAGAGTTTCTGTCTGGAAGGAGGAGAGTAATTTATGAAGCAGAGTTTTGTCTGAATGACAGAGTCAGCTCAATCAACCACAGGGATGGTTGGCAGTTCAGTGACCCAGTGCCCAGCTTAGCTCAGGCCAACTGCAAATGTGACCCCCAAAACAGCTCCTGTCACTGGCCACTTAAACCACCATGGCTCAGTGGCACTGTCCAGTTTAGAAATCAGAGTGAAAAGAATAATTTACTAAATTGTGCAGGGGCATTATTTTGTCCGTTATTGACATTTGTGGTATTTGCAGTATTTAAACACTCTGACATTTTCCCCCTTAGGCTATCAGTGCTTGCTTGCAGCCCAGAGGAGAACAGCTCTGTGGACAGTGCTGTTGCACGTTTCCACCAATTTGTCTGAGAACAGAATTAACTGATATAAGCAATTACGAGACTTACAAGATTCATCATTGACCTCCTTTGACTACATGAGATAAATGGATATGATGTCACTAAACTGCCCTCTGATTATCCTTTAAGATTACAAACTCTCTTGCAGGTAACATTTGGGATGTCATGCAGGAATATAAATATAAAATTCATTGATGGCATATTGATTTCATACAGTGACTCAAAGCATTTATCTTAGCTATACTTATTACATATCTAACTCCAAGAATGGCAGCAGATTCAGCTTCTCACTAATGGAAAACATTGTTCAGGTTTCTCTGAAGAGAGATACAAATTGTTTGGTAATAGTGTTTTGCATAATCACCTGTTTAAATAATTACCAACATCCTCCTCCTGCTGATGTTCCATAATAAACCTAATGATTTCTGAAAACATTGTGTAGCCTTCTCTAAGTGGTGCAGACATGTCAAGGTTTTCTGCTCTAGCAATTAGAAAGGGAAGAAATTGTGCTTAGCATGTGTAGGACTTTTTCCTCCAGTGCCAAAGCCAAATGTTCTGCCAAACATCTTGCTCATGTGCAGTGTTTTCTGCACATATCCAGCTGTCACTGCCCTGTGTCACAGAGCATGTGAGTTGCTTCTTAGATTAAGAAAAGAGCAAAACATTTTGTCTTTGGGATAAGTTTAGTCATTAATCTCCTGAGGATTTTTTTTTTTCCAGAGAGAGTAAATATGGTTACTTAATGCTGCTGTTTGAATTGATGATATTTATATAGTCTTTTCCTGTTGGGGAATTGGGAAATTGACTCCTCAATAGGGTTGAATGTATGCTTAAGTAAATAACAGTGTGAAATGCAAAGCATGTTGTGATTATATTTTGCCATTCCTTTCAAAATGAAAGTTTGCAAAATACATTTCAGTGGAACACTTTTTTTTGCTTTAATTATGGTAACATTTTACTCTGATGCAAGCCTGTTAGTTTCTACAATGACACACTGAATGGTTATGGTAGACAAGGATGGTGGCAATGCCATCCCTTGTGTCTTCAAGAGCATCAAGCCATGGCTCCAGATTTCACATCTTGTGGTGACAGTGGCATTTCCCTTACAGGCTCTGCTTGCTTGTGCTCCATTTTACTGGTACTTGCCCTTTAAATTGAACAAAGATAAGATAATTTAATTATCTGTCTCAGTTTAGTGGAAGTGAGGTCATTATTTAACTGTTTAATATTTTCCTGTGTCAGCATCACTATTTTTTCCAATAATGTCCTTATCTTCTCTTGTCCTTTCAAATTCCTGAGGAGATCATGGGTCCTTTGCAGAACGAACCTTTAAATGTATTGACATTAAAACCCACAGATACAATGAGACAGGATTAATACTTAAATCTCAAGGGCTTCCAAATGTCAGTGACAACATGGGAGTTGTGCACAGAACTGATAGAAAATTCTCATGAAATGTGCCTGTCGAAAAACACTGATTTTCACTTATTTCAGGCAGTTCACTTGAAATTCTCATTCTCCGAAATTAATTTTTAAAAAGTTAGACATTACTTCAGTTTCTGGGAGGATTTGTTACACCACTGAGTGCAATTATCATTCCCAACCTGTTGTGAAACAAAGTACTTCAAGCTAAAAGCAGCAGGGATGCTGGGCGTCGGGGGCTCTCTGTTAAAAGCACATTGGTCTGTTCCTACTGGAGCTAATGCAGCCTGCTTTCCTCCAGGTTATGTCTTGTGGTTGGCTGTCTGGTGTCTAATGAAGTGTGTTCATGTTGCATCTTTTAGTACTTTACAAGCTCTCTTTGTCAGCCAATTTTCATGAAACATCTCTGTGATTTCTGCTCATGTTGAATTTGGTTTGGGTGTAACGGGACTGTCACACAGTTTCTCTGGTGTGCACACACACATACAGAAAAGAGCTGCCTAACCTCTATAACCTTAGAAAAAGAGTTTAAGATCTCTTGGCTGCAAATAATTAAGCAAATTCTGAATTTGCTTGTGGGGTTTGCTTGTGGGGAAATCACTGTTGCAATGGTCAGGTTCTGCATTCACTGGTTATTGCAGGAGTCCATGTCTCAACCTTACAGTGACCTTCCTGCAGAAGAAGATTGCCTTAGGATTGTTTGCACCAGCAACATGCCATGGCCATGAATGCTATCAAAAAAGAATGTACTGGTTTGGAGGGCATCTTTTGTCAAATGAATGCCAGTGGATAACACTTCGTGGTTTGTTACCTAACCTGGTGATTACAATGAAATTACAGCTCATGGCAGAAACAGATGATGGTTGTGTCAGAACATTTGAGGTTTTAATGAGGCAGAATTTTGTTACCCAACCTTACATCCAGTAGCTTGTCATCTAGTTGTGAGCAGAATAATTACCAGTGATAAGGACTCATTAAAAAGGTAATTCTCTTTTAACAGGAGCTGCTGTCTGAAGCTCAGCCTTTGGGCTATCAAAGCTCTGAGTGGCATATGGGAGATTGCAAGGAGCTGGCAGTCAGCATGCAGCTCAGGGGGTTAGGATGGAACAGAATGCTTTGTAATGTCACCCTCCATTTACAAAAAAAAGCACATTGGATAGAAGTTAGAGGAATGCCCTTTTGAGGACTTATGACTCCCAACGTTTTTAACAATAGAAAATATGAGAAGATCAGCAATATCTGACTCCATAGATGAGCACAGACTTTATAGCAGGGACAAAGGCAGCAAATTGGATATAAATGAATCAGAGAGGAAAAGCCTTTAGAACAGCAATGACTCCAGGAACATCAGGGCTGAAGAGGATTTTGGGGAGATAGGAAGGAAAAGGAAATCCTTAGTGCCTTTTAGGGACACTCTTCACAGCTTTTGTGCCCTTTGGGCTTGCGAAGGAGTGATTTGGCTGACTTGCAGAAGGGACAAGGCTGTGGAAGTTTGCTGGATTCAGTGTGCCTAGGAGAAGGATCAACATCACTTTTTGTCCTCGCATTGAGCTACTTGTTGAGAGACTCACAGCTAAATGACCTGAGATGCAGTTAAGACCAAGTATGGGAGTTTTTGAGGCTGGGAATTAATTTTCCTCCTTGACTGGATGGGACTGATTGGAGGGAGGAGGCTGCCATTTGAAAAGAAGGCAGGTTCTCTTCTCTACAGCAGCAAGTGGCAACTCAGGACAATGCTCATGGTGTCACAACGTGGCTGGTTACTGCAATTAGACTGTTCATTTTGTGATTATTTGCATGCACTAATAAAAGCAGACAGAGGGGAGTGTGTCAACAGCAGTTTGATATTTGGGAGATGGGTAATCAGCCTTCTCTGCTCCAGTGTGGATAAAAGCTGGTGAAAAGAGAGCAGATTCTTATCTTTGATATTCAGTTCAGTTCTCTGGAACAGCTGCCCTTTGCCTTTGCAACATCCAGGCCTCAGAACATTGCAGAAAAACATTGCCCAGCTCAGGTTTTGGGCATGGCTCTCTGACCTTGCTCAGCTTGGTTCAGAGACCATTAAAAATTACCTGTTGTGGGACTTTTCTTGTTGTTATGACCATTCTCTCCCTTTGTAAATCTTATTTAAGGACCTGTTTTTACTCTGCCTGCCAGTATGTCAATGGAAAGCATGGAGGTTGTATTGAGAAGATAATGGAGGAAAAGCTTTGGGGTTTTTAGACCCTTTTGTACAAAAAACATCAAACTTCTCAAGCCCACATACACAATAGGTAGGGAGAAAGACACAAAAATTATAATACTATTATTATGTACTATGTATTTTTTGTATTAATGTAATTTTACTTTATTATCAGGTTAAGTGAATGGCTTTTTAGTAATTCTCTAGGAAAAATTCTCTTCTGAGCTCAACACAGTGATATTATTTCCCTCTGTCATTATCTGGGAAGATTTTTAATGTGGCTGATTTAGGGAGGAAAAGGATGGTGCACCCCTGCACTCTCTGCTCTTGCCTTTCCTGAACCTTGGAGTCACAGGGTCCCTTCTGCTCTGTTTACTGCTTTTACATCCCTTTTTATACCCTTCCAGGGCATGTGCAGCAAACTAGAGGTACCCAGAAACAAGGATTACAGAACTTCATTTAAATTTCCTTGTGTGCTGGATTGTCCTACCTGAGACAAATGTTTAATGCATTTCATTTCTGTTATTCTAACTATTCTGCAGTTAAGGTTGAGCAGTAAAGACGAAATCCTCTCTGTCTCTCTCTCTCTCTCTATACTCTTGTGGCACTGCAAACAATATTTCAAGGCACTTTTTTGTGTTCTACCTTAAGAATGCAGCACTGTCCAGAGGCAAACGGTCCCTGTAGCTCTATTAATGTTAAATGAGGCTTTTCATAAATCATGACTAAATTTCCTGTGTTACATTATGCCAGAAATTATTTTCTAAATGTTCAGTGAAACCAAAGTAGCACACAAGGATTGACATTTAATTGCATATCTACCTAAAGATATTTTACACTCTCCAGTCGAAGATAATTTAAACACAGTAATTCATATTAATGCCATTAAGTAGAAAGGAAGTGTATTTTCAATGCTGAAAAATGTTTATCTGGCAGCTTAATCAAATATTAGAGCAAACAGAAAAGTCTGAGGTCTAATTTTCAAATGTTGCTCGGTCATGTTTGAAAAATGGTAAATAACCCTGCATCTGTCTGCCTTTCCAAACAAAAAGGTGGTTAGCTACCAGAGATCAGTAGAAGATTTATATGTCTCTTTTTGTCTTTCATCTGCCTAAAGCAAATAAAATTCATGCTGCACCTATAATGATACAAGTAATAAGGGAAATGGTAATCAAGCAGAATTAAACACTCTGAAATTGTCTAGCAATGAATTACTTTAAGTGAATGTTTAAACTGCATAATCATTTTACTGGAAGATTGCAAAATCTCATCAGGCACTGCAGATAGATGGAGAGCTAAGGATTGTCCTTCCCCATGAGCACAGTCCCTGCTGATGAAAATGCTCCTCCACTTGTTGCTGTGACTTGTACCCCTCATTCTTCAAGGCTCAATCCTTGTCTAAATCTTTACACTTGAAGGCTCATCATGTTTATCCCACTTTGGGACTGATATCTGCACAGCCTTTTCCTCTCACTTCAACCACTGGGTTTAGAAAACTGGTGCAACTCTCCTGGTGCTCTTGTCCTTCCCTGTCCCATGCCGTGTGTAAATCCTGGTTCCCCTGTGAAGGAAAGGCAGCACAGAGATGAGCGCTGGAGAGTTTAGAGGTTTTATTTTCTTGGTCTCAGTTGAAAACCTCTCCAAGGGGCAAGGCTGGAGGGTTCCTGTGAGGGTGAGCGAGCCAGAACCATTGGATTGAATGGGGAAAAGCTGTGCCTAGATTTTCCTTAGCTCTTTACAGTCATTTGCACACTCATCAGTCAGTATGGGAGGACTCTGCAGCTGTTCAGCAGGAAGAATCACAGCTTGAGGCCCTTTTGTGTCTTCAGACTGCAAATAGGGCAGGAGTGTGCCTTAGCTAAAACTCCCTGGGTCATTTTGGCTTCTGCCAGTCTCGTGCAAGACAAGGCTTAGCTCTGAGGTGTGAGATGAACAGAGAACTTCTGCAAAACATGGGTGTCTCTGTCATCCCTGCTGTGGCTGCCAGTGTAGGAACTCGTTTTAGGGAAGGAGAGCATTGTGATGTCAGAAGAAAACCAGTTATTAGTAGCTGCTGTCAGCAGAAGTGTTTTCAGTGTTGGTGATGTTCTCAGCTGGTTCCAGCTCACACATGGCTGAAGCTTTCCTGCTCCCTGTTCTTTGTGCTGCCCTTTTCTGAGAGCACTGAAGAGCCATCCCTGATAGAAAAATGCTCAGGAACACACAGCTGCTTTTGCCTGCCCTTTCCTCAGGGTAGCTGAACATCTCTGAGGGAAAGATGCTAATTGGCAATATCCAATTCCTGTTATATCCATGTGGATCCACAGGACAAAGCTGGCAGCAGAGGCAGGGCTGCTCTGAATTATGGCTGATCCCAAATTATGGCTGACCTGTTGTCATCTGAGACATCTCTGCTCATTTCAGCCATTCACCTGAGGCTGCCAGACACTGAGTAAGCCAGAAGCAGGACCTTATTGTGCCAGACAACAGCATCCACACATGAACAGGCTCTAATAAAACATGGGGCAATATCTTTTCAGAAGCATTGGCTCCAAAAGGGAAGTTCATGCATATTCTAGAGTTTGCAGATGTGACAGTGCACCTGCTCCCATGGCAGCATCCCTGGCTGTGCAGCTGGGGATGTGTTCCTCTGTTTCCAAGCAGTAGATTATTGTCTGAAAAAGTTCATTGGTCTTATAAAGAAATGCTTCAATTGGGTGAAATCTCTCTGACCCTCTGTTGTTTTTGTACTCACCAGCTTTCCCTGTGTGGGTGAGTCTTTCCTCCCCTCATTCAGAGGCTTAACAAAAGTCATTAAAATTGCCACAAAGTTGTCTGTGAGCAATTCCTGTGTGTGGAAGAAAACAGACGGGAGAGTGTTGGAAGGATTGTTTGGTTTTTAAAAACTCTTTTCATTTTTCTGATCTCCTTGTCCTCTTCAATCATGTGAAGCAGAAGTAAGCATTTAAATAATAAGACATTTTGTAAAATTACTTTTCCCTTGCCCTTGTTTTATATTACATGAATACATCCATTTTCCCTGCATAAACAAACAAGATTAATAATTCTTGGATGTTTGAGAATATTTCTGCCTCTTATCATCAAGCCCACTCAAATGATTAAAAGGAATAATAAAAACAGCATTTCATGTTGAATAAAATGTCTTTTATTTGGCCATTAATGCACTGTGGTCCTTATGTACCAACACCCTAAGCAATTAAATTCTCATGAGGTAGATTAGCCTTTGAAGGCTAATCAGAAACCCAACAGTAGCACATTTGAAGGGGCACATACTTCAGGAACTGGCTGAAGGATGGATGTTCAGAGGTAGTTTTGAAGACTGGCTGTTCATAGCAGAAAATGGTTTGTGTCATCAGAAGTGAGTGTGAATCCATTTTCCTGTCTTGTGAAAAATGTTAAAGCTTCAAGGAGCTCTTTGTGCCAAACCCATGTGCATTGAAGACCTATCAAAAGGACTGTGTTTGCTTATTTATTTTTCCTGAGAAATGAGGAAGGGGAGGTTGAGGAACAGAGCAGTCTTGGAAGAGTAAAGAGTTTGGTAGTCAAGTCACTCTCCTGAACTCCCTGTGGATGCTCTGCTGGTTAGGAGGGAAAGGGCTCTTTCAATCTCCCCTCACTGTCTCTTATAATTCTGTGACTTGTGCCTGCCTCCTCTACTCAGATACTGATTGGAGATTTTGATTCCTCATCTTCTCCATCAAAAATGAACAGGTTTTGAGGAAAAAAAAAAAGATCAAAGGGTCTTGTCGATTCATCAGTTCTTTACAAGGAATATCTTGCTGAGCACTTTCCAATCAATTAGCTCTCTTGTTTTACGCATCCAGCTCAGCCCCTAAATTTTCTTCTCTCTGCCAGAAGTGACTGCCCTGCTGTGCAGCAAAGATAAAAGTACTGCTTTGCTTCTTGAGACAAAGTGAGGAGAGATTGAGGCATAAGCAGCAGCATTTTGTTAAATTGGGATGAATCTGGAGCACCCACTTTGTGTCTTGAGAGAGTGACCACATGGAGGCAGAGGACAGAACCCTCAAGTCTTCTGGAGCTGGGCCCAGTGAGCTTAGTCTGTATCAGCACCATTCCTGCATATGGGAAATATTCTGCCATACAAACAGGAGGACAACCAGGCTGTCAGCAATGGGAGGAAATCAAGATAAGTTGGAGTCTTCTCTTCTTCTCCAGACCACCCCCTGGCTCCACAGCTTGGGGGTTTGAGACTGTTCAGAGGGTGAATATTCTTGGCAGCAAAGCATCCTTTTGAGTTGGTTTAGCTATAAGAGAAGGTAGAACCAAGTTGGTACATGGCTTAGCAGTGAACTGCATTGAAAAGGACCATAGTGACCACTTGGGAAGTGTACCATTAAATAGAAAAATTTCTACTGTTATGAGAACACTCAGTGGGTGTCCACATAGTTTGGGACCATCATCCCAGTTAGGCAGGAATGAAAACATGATAGGATTTTTTTATTTCTACATTTTCTTCTTCTGCCTTACCCTCCATGATCAGTCTTTTAATGCTTCTGGAAACTTGAACTGAAGAACTCACCAGTGGGTGCTGCTGACTGCAGTGTCCCAGCATCATTCTACAGCTCCCATTCAGAGCTCAAAACATCTTTTGATGTCTTTTTGTCATACTCTACTGGACTTTGTCTAAGTCACAAAGTTGAGTCTTTCTCTACTTTTAATTTATTTCTCTCTCTCTTTTTTGGCTTATGGTTATGGGAAATGTTTTATTTGAGTTCATCTTCAGTTCAACCTCCATTGATAAACATTACATGTGTCATAAATTTACCAAAGAAAACTTATTCTGTCAGCAAAAACATTCACTCAAGTCAGACCTGCTTGGCCAGGTGGATGAGGGGAGCATTACATGACTTCAGAAGAGTTGTTCTGGCAAGTGTCACGGAATTGAATTTAAAATGTCAGACACTTGCTCCCGTTATAGCTCCTGCTGGGCACCAAAGCCTGTTGAAAAACCCTAAAAGACAGCTGGAAAAGGGAGTATTGTGGCAAATGTCACTGTGTTTTAATTGACTGGTCTGAGCAAGGAAAGCCACAAAATACTGAGAGGCCAAGTCCTTGCCCTCGGGTAGTTGGCTTCAGGAGAACTTGCAGGTGCCTTCAAAGCGTACGTCGTGCATCCCTGTTGTCTGAGAAGATGAGAGTCTAATGCAGCTGGGGAAGTTCAGCTTTGAGTTTGGGAGGTGCAGATCTGTGTTCAGCTCCACAGGTCAGGGGTTCAAACCTTGCTAACGACTTTTGAAGAAGCGAATCTCACACGTCTATGTCAGAAAGCAGCCCCAGAAATTTAACACCACTGAGTTCTCAGTAATCTATTGAAAAGCAATGATATGAAGAAGAGAAGCTCTTTGCCTTTGAAAATGCAATCTATCTCCACACCCTGTACCTGAAAATGTGCTTTAGCAGTGGTAAAATGTCACATTGCCACCAACACGCATTGGACAGATCTGCTCACAGCAGATAGGGCTCATTTGGCAATATGCAATAATGGTAGATATTCTCAGCATTCAAAAGACTTCAGCTGAGCTAGAGTTGAGCCAGCCCACCAGGGAAGGCTGCTCTTATTTTCCTTAGTCATTGCTCTCCTCACACGTGTTCATTATTTTCTCCTAAGAAAAGTAGAGTGTGTGGGGAGAAGACAAGGGAGCAAATTCATATCTCAGGTGTGAAGATGTGTTGTTAGAGAGCTAAAGCCATAGGCATGGGCATGTGGAACAGGTCAAAACATCTTAACTTGCCTTTCAATCAAAGAACTGTGAAAGCTTCTGGAAAAAATTCCCTCAAGTATCACCTGAGCTAACGTTAAAATGTCTTTTATACATAACAAAATAAAAATAAGGCCAGTGTGAAGTGATTATTTATTGCTCTCATGCTGAGTTTTTGGTCAATTCCACACATAGGAAAAGAAAGTGCATTTGAGCTTTATTTCTAGTAATGATTTTGGGAAAGATTTTCTAATATCTTGCAGGGCACCAATAGCTGCCAGAGGATGAGAAACATCAGCATAGATGCACCTTCCCAGGACCTGGGCCATGTGTAGCATGTTGTGATGTTAATTGGTAAAGACAGACAAAATGAGAAAGGGTAGCATCAGCCAAGGAAATTTGGCAGCAGATTAAAAGGGCCTAAGCAATTTAGAAGAAGATATGAAACCCCTTCCTTGTGAGAGTGAGGAAAACCTACTCTGCTGTAAATCCTCTGGCATGATGCTGAAAGAAGTAGTGCTGTACCTCAAGGCACAGTCCTTTAAAGAATGAAAATGATGCTCCTGGTCTGCTGAGGTTCAGTTCAAATAAAGTTTCAGTTTGGGCTTGTGAAGGATGCAGTCACTTTGCTCCTTTGCCCTGCTCCCTCCTGTGTCACAAACTCCCAGCTGTGCATCTGCTTGTGACAACACTCAGGACAGGGACAGAATAGCTCAGCTTTCAAGTGGTGGTGGAGGATTAAAACAGAAACAGAACCTGAGTGGGTTGGTATATTTTTTGTGTTGTGAGAAGCATCAGGCAACAAAAAGAAGTGAAAGAAAAACCCACTTCTGTCTCAGGAGACCCACAGATTAAAGAGACAAGCTATGAGAGAAAAGAGATGCCTGGAGAGGTGAAAGATTGGCCCAAGGGTCACAGAGCCAGGGCAGGGTTTGCTGAGGAGTCAAAGCTTTCCCAGATGCAGTCTATGGTTTGTCTATTTGTTGGACGTTCTTAAGATGTCATTTTCATAGCTGAGTTAGCAGCTGTAATTGCACTCCAGTCATCTTTATTACTTTCTGATAGTTTATTCAGGCAGCCTCTTAGGCACAGCACTTTATGTACAAGCAGGTGTGTGCTGTGAGGGCTCAGTTTAGGCTGCATTTAACTCTGCAAGGTAATGGCAGACAATAAAGCAAAGCAGACAGGTGGGAGGGCTGTAACACTGAATGTGCTGATATATCAAAGGAAAGATAATGAAATCCTATGTGGGTAGATCATCCTTCATCTGTAAAACAGGACAGTTCTCAGCAAGAGTGAATTACATTTAAATGTAGCTTTGCCTTCCGAACATTTTTTGGACATTGTCCATTCTCTCCTGTCTGTGTTGTGATGACCACTGAACTTTCTCCTGGATCTCAAGTTTAGCACGGACAAGAGAAGAAGAAAGTTTCAATAATATTTAAGGGAAAAAAACCCTCAAAACTGCCATAGATTGAAACCTAATTTTTTTGCCTAGCATCAGCTTTCAAAAAAGTGGATAAGGCTGGACCTGGAAGTAAAGATGTGCTGGCCAATGGGGATCCGTGGATGGAAAATACAGTGCTAAATGTGAACAGTGTAAATAGTGAACATAAGAAGATTAATATTCTTGGACGTTCTGGAGTATCACTGTCCTGCAATAACAAAAGTCAGAAGGGTGAAATTGCATTCACAGCAGTAACTCTATAAATGTGTGTTATGACTGTTCAAGAATAGCACTTTCCTTGAGAGAGAAAAAAAAAAGCAGGACAAGTGATAAAGACAATGAAGAGAAGAGAAGAGAAGAGAAGAGAAGAGAAGAGAAGAGAAGAGAAGAGAAGAGAAGAGAAGAGAAGAGAAG
>JAOTQP010001286.1:6740512-6779647 GCA_026413545.1 Cichladusa arquata
AATCCCTGCCAAGACCAATAGTTCATGTTGCCTCATGAAAGGACATTCCGTAGTGACCCAAAGACCTGCAATGATGACCCTTGTTTTGAATTCTGATCTGAGTAGTTTGTACAAAAAAAGAGTCATAGAATCATAGAGGCTTGAGTTTGAGGGGACCTTAATGACACCTCTCTGCCATGGGCAGGGAGACACTCCACTATCCCAGGTTCTCCAAGCCCCATCCAACCTGTCCTTGGACACTTCCAGGGATGGGGCAGCCACAGCTTGTCGAGGAAACATGTTCCAGTGCCTCACTACACACTTTATTAAAGAGCTTCCTCCTAATTTCTAATCAATATCTTGTCTCTTTTAGTTTAAAACCTTTTCCCCTTGTCCTATCACTGTCTGCCCATGTAAAAAGGTGCTCTCCTTCTTTTTACCATCATCTGTATGAATGTCTTAGTAGAGTTAGAGAGACATTTGGTAATTAATCTGAATTTCTTTCCATGAAGATGGGAAAATATAAAAAGAAAAATATAAAAAGAAAAAAGACAGGACTCCTTTGCCACTGACAATCATTACCCAAGGAAAAAACATGACTTCTGAATAATGAGTTTTGTTCACTAACAACTGGGCTTCTACACCACAAATTTTTGCCAGCATGGTTTCCTTGCTAGCCAGTGTGATGGGGCTGATTTCCTCTTCACTTTGATGTCCTGGTAAAAAGCCCTAGTTTACCAGAAGTTACACTGCCATTCTCGTGGTAGAGTTTATTTGAAGACTGAATGGAGGATAAGAAGTGAGACACAAATTCTTAAAGGGCATCACTCAACTTGTCCTCACTCACTGTCTTACTGATGATAATATCAGTTTCTCCACTTTCTGTGTTCAAGCATCAAAACTTTGCAGTGGAGCCTACAGAGAACGAGAATCTCCTGATCAGTTATCAGGGCTTTGCATTGTGTCCCTTCCCTTATCCATGTCTGCCCAGATCTCTGAAAATCACTGGCTGCAGGGGCTCTCTGGAGTCAGGTGTTTGATTTGTGCTGGTCTCTTGCCTCCTTTCTGGCCCAGCTGCAGGGACTGAAAGCAACGTTAACAAAAACTACCCTGTATCCTTAGCCTAAAAAATCTTAAAAATAACCCAACCCACTGCTAGAGTCAGAATAGAAGGCCACAGAGATCTCCAGCTCAAATAAAATTTGTTCTTCTTATGAGTTAACCATTGTGTTTAAAGAATAATTTGTGACTTTGTCACAAGTCTGTCTACAATAAAAATAAAAAAAAATATTTTGTATTACTCCATTTCCTCAATTTTCATATTAGTGGTTGTGACATGGTTGCATTTGTATGATTTAACCTACCATTGATAGAAAAAGGAATAATTTGCTCTTAGTTCAGAAGAATATTATGTGGTTCTTCAGAACAAACCCATAAAACTTCATTAGATGTTGCCTTTTTTTTCCCTTTAAAGCATTTTTCTGTGTATCCGGCAGAGTATATTTTTTAACTGCTTTGCCTAAAAGTTAGAATTGGTTAGACTGCCTCAAAACACACTTATTTAAAGACATTTTCACTATCCTAAATAAACAACATGCTAATTTATTATGGGACACAGCTCTCTGCATTCAGGAAAATGAGGATGGAAACAGTGCTGCTTCCTGCCTGTGGCATTTCCTTCCCTCCTCTGGATCACTACCAAACTACATTTCTGCAGTCTTTTGCTTCTCTGCTTAAAACTGAGTTTCAGACCAGATCCCAGGAAACACTGAACATTTTAAATTCCTGTTGAATAGGACATGCACAGTGAGAGTCTTAACACCTACTCAGGTCAGGTACTTCTTTGATTCTGCTACAAAAGAGGGAAGCTGTGAGCTTCAGTTCCCACAGAGTTATTCAGTGTTTATCTCCAAAGGGGTATGACATCTGGAGTGCAGTAACAAGCCTTTATCCTCCTAAGCAGACAAAGCTAAATGCAAATTTCACGGCAATGAAAATAGAGAATTTCCATTTCATGCTTGGAAGAAGGGGCAGGCTTTGTATGACCTGATCCAATTACAGAGACTTCCTGAACTGATAGATCTGATCTGATCCAAAGTAGCTGCTGCTGCCCTTGAGAGCCTGCAGTCCTTGCTGCCTGTTTCTGTATCTCTTCCCTGAAATTTGATCCTCTGCCCGTCCCTGTCTCCCAGCACTGACTCAATTTTTGTGCTTTATGAAGTTTCTGCTTCTGTCCCACATGGGTGCATTTAGAAGCCTTCATTACTAGTTTAAACTCCTACCTTTGACCACTCCAACCTCTCCAAATTCTCACATCTTCCTGTCTGCAGCATCAACCCCTCCATTGACCATCCCATGTCGAAGTACTTCCCATGTGGAACAGTCCTGCTGGCTGGTAGGAATTACCTGGGAATTACCTGGACTGTAGGAAAGGCAGCAGCCATTTAAACTAATTTATATATGTTTTTTTATATTGTGGGACCATTTAACAGCTCTCAGCACAAGCTGCTCCCCTCACTGATGGAGCTGTTCTGTGACACCACCAGGGCTGATCTGTACAGGGCCAGGGGGAGGTTGTGGCTTTGCCCCTTTGGTTTTGGTGACTAATTTTTTTCCCCAGATAAAATCTTATCTTCCTTTTCCCTTCCTGCCAGCAGGTACTCACATACAGAATCTGTTGGTTGGGGCAGTCCCAGATGGTAAAGGACAGCTACCCATGGGCACATCTGTGGTAGAGCAGGAAATCAATCTTCAACCAAAATGACAAGATTTTTTCTTATTCTTTAAACTCAGAGCCCAGGCAAAATGCCAGGCCCTATGACTGCTGCTGAGAGGAAAAGAAAGGACTCTTTGCTGACTTCAAATAGGTGTTGCTGTCCTTAGAGCAGAGAGAGAGCCTGGGGCTGTCACACAGGGATGGATAGAAGTGACCCAAACCTGCAGCTGTAAAGCCTTGGGGCCCCTTCATCCTCTATCAGGGACATAGAGCTGCTGTGTGGAGCAGAGAGGAGCTCACTGTCAATGATGTTTACAAAGGGGGGGATTGAAGCTTTCCCAGCCCCTGATTGCCAGTCATGAAAATATGGCAACTCCAATCTCAATTTTTCCACATTTTCAGGAACGGGTGTGGTGTTGAAACCTCCTCCAAGGCTGCACCAGATTCTCCAACCATGGGTTTGGAATAAGGGAGAGTAGAGGAAGGGTCTGTCCTGCCCAAAATGGCTCATGTAGAGCAGTGTGAAACTCTTCCCACACTCTTCTAAACCTCTGCCTCCCCTTCAGGCAGGACAATGCCACAACCTTCAATCAAACACCAAGCAGCCTGAGTGCAGCTGGGTCCCCTCACTGCAGTGCATCTGTTCCCACTAAGTGTGAGGTGCTGTCTTGCAAACTACTCCTCTCTTCATAAATTATTGATGAAGCTTCTCCCTGACAGATTGCAAAGCCAGGGAGCCTTGGGCAATTCTGCTCCTCCCCCAGAATGTTCTAACACTTGTATTTATCTGAAGAACATATGCTTGTTGTTCATGATGACTTTGCAGCTTTTTGAGTTGTTGTGCTCTTCAGGAACACAAATGCTTTGGCTTCCTGCAGACAGGAGAATCACCTTCCCCTCCTCTACACTCAACTTTTCATAGTGTTTTTGGAATTTAATAGGAAAAGACACTACTGGGGATGAGGCTGGACTGCTTAGTGATGGGTTATGAAATTTTAACTTTGGGCTGACTGTTGGTATTGGTGTAAATGCTCAACAAAGAAGCAAGTTAACACAAAACTCTGTTTTGTATTTTGTGCGTTTCTACACAGCTTCAAATCTGAGGTGCAAAAGAACGTTGTATTATTCAGGTTTTATAAACACAGGAGGTTCTCAGAACAGTTGGAAAACATGACTTCAATTGAGTTTTCAAAAATACAGATTCAAATTGACCACCTTAGAGTCAGCATGGCAGATATGAGCTTCTTGTCAGTGTGCCTGGGGGGACTTGTCTGCCCTGAATCATCCTTGTGTTCCTTAGACCACTAAAAACTTGAGGCAGAGCCATATCTCTGCTGGAAACTGAGCTCCCCAGGCATGCTCTGACTACAGCAAGTTGCCTTGAGGGCATGTTAGCAGCCAAAACCTGGCTTATCTCTACATGCAGAATAGCCTTTAAATGGCAACAGAAAATGTATTTTACGGTGGGTAAAGCCGTGTGCTGCCACTGCTGTCCCAGCCACAACCAAGGCTGAGCTGGGCTCAGGGTTCTCTTCACAGTGCTTGAGCTACACAGGTGGTTTTGGGGCGGGTAGGTCTGCTGGGGTCACGCCCATGCACAGTCAGGCCATTTTTAAAGGGCTTCACTAGTGCTGGAAGTTGGATTGCAGCTTTTAGAAAGTGGGTTAACCATCAAACTTCACTTTCTTCCCAATTTCCCTCAAGTCATCTTTCTAGAACTCAGCACCCTTTTACTGTGCCAAAAATATTTAAAAATATTCCCTTTTAAGTCAGCAGAATCTCCTGCCATTTCCATATTTAACTTCACCATTATTTTTATCTGCTCTGTTTTGTGCTTCTAGAGTCAGGTGGAACTTTTTTGTTCTCTTTGAAAGCTGCAAATTCTCACCTACCAGTCTGCTTTTGTGTTGGCTGCACTGGCTTAATAGAGAGGGCTCCTATGAATTCCCCAAGGAAGGGGATGTAGAAAGGAGGAGGGGTGGTAAAAAGCAGGTAGAGTTTGGAGGCTGGACAACACTTTTCAGCCCTGTTTGTGAGTGGTTACATATGTTCTCCTTGGAAGCATTCAGATCTGTCTCTGTCAGTCCCTGCATGGTAAGAGCTTGAACTTTTAGGATTTTAATTTTTAAAATTTGACATTATTTTAATTTCCTAAGCCATCAGTTATCATACCCCGATGGGCAATGTTTCCTTGCACCAGAGAAAAATAAAAGCTGGTTTTCCTTCAGTGCCTCTGTCCCAGTCCAGACCAATCCTTGGTCTAGGATATGAAGTACCATAAGTTTATATAAGGCTGTTGTTTCCACTCTATTTTTCACTATTACTAATACAGACTTTCAAGCAAAAACATAAATACTGAAAGAAGATTTTCTGCTTCTTCTATCTGACCTGGTAGTCTGGCTAATTCTCGATTTGGTTAAAACTTGAGGGTACAATCTCTTAACCTCATTTGGTTTTTACATATCTCCTTTGCTGTCTGAGACCTGCATTTAAAACATTCATCCATTGTGAAAAGCAGATAGCAAAACCATTGACTGCTGGCTAAAATGGATATTTCTAACCATCAGACACAATTAATCTCTCTTTCTGTGAGATTTCTACATCTTCATCAAAGCTATGCCCAGTTCTCACCCTCCTTAATCCTAAATCTCAACCATTTCCTAAACACTTGGGAAAGATGGATAATACTGTAAAGAAACTACCTGGAGTGTCCCAGGGCAACATCTGTGGCAGCAATTACCTTCCTGGTGAAATAATCCCATCTCTCATCTCTCAAAGGTTATAGTTTTCAGTGACAGGATCTTTTAAAGCCTTCTGTCATGGTTGGGAGTTTTTAGAAGTCTTGCACTCTAGTTGGGATCTCTTTATGAAACTTTTTTTTTTACATTACCAGTGAATGCTTCTTAAGTCACTACTGAAGTGATCATGTGAAAGGCAATGACAGAAATGGGACCACAGATTCACTTTTCAGAGATATGGCAAAACACTGTCTCTAGCTAACTGTGAGCACAGTATGAGGGTCCTGATTTTGGGGACAAGAGGCTTATTTCTGAAACTGGTATTGTAAGATTAATCTGAAATAAATCCACCCAAGCATCTCAAAATAAGATATTTTCTCATTTATTGGGCAGAGTTTGGAGAAGAGTTTCCAAACTTTCTGGACCACAGGAATGTCTCAGCCCCAGGTGTACCTCACTCATTCATGGTGAAAGGTTTGCAGAGGCAGCAGGGATGGGGTGTCCAGGACCTGTGGGACCCTACAAACCATAACTGGGGGATCTCTGTGGCTGGGCCTCATGGACATGAGCTGAACAAACTGAATACAAGCAAACACTGAATGACAGTCATGGCCAAGATTTTGCAGCCTGAAATGCAGGTGCTTCATTCTGGGAAGTTTTTCAAAACTGGAAGAGTGATTTCACTGCTG
This sequence comes from Cichladusa arquata, assembly GCA_026413545.1. Taxonomy (NCBI): domain Eukaryota; kingdom Metazoa; phylum Chordata; class Aves; order Passeriformes; family Muscicapidae; genus Cichladusa; species Cichladusa arquata. Next base: position 6,746,635 of record JAOTQP010001286.1, read on the forward strand.
GCAGCACACACAGCACAGGGCAGCACTGGGGGGAGATGCCAGCTGTGCTCTGGCAGCAGTATAGCTGCTCAGGCTGAGGTCCAGCTGACCTGTTTTATATTCCCACAGGGTTTATTAACTCAGGTCATAACAGACTTGCACCATTTTTTATTTCTGGTACTATGTTTGTCAAGCTCAGGGCTTGAGGGGCCACTTGGTGGGCAGCACCTGAGGGACTTTTGAGGATGATGCCCTTGAAGCTCATGCTCCTGTCTGGTAGGTATGGAGTGTTGTTTAGCAAGGATGACAAAAACCATTTCTGGAAACTTCCTAATTCACACAAAAACAATGCCACTGTGTGTTTAATTTCCACACTGAGCTCTGGAACAATTAGTTACAAAAAAAATTTGGTTGGTTCTGGGTAATCAGGTCCAGACACCTTTCACCTTTGTGAACATTGTAAATCCTGTTCATAATCTGACAAACTCTATTTTGAGATTATCTATATTGCCTTTCCTCCATTTCAGCAAGGCATTGAAAATCCTCACTCTTCTAACAGAAACTGCCATGTGATTCTCAGCCCAAATTTACTGACAGCTAAATTCTTGTTCCAGCATTTCTTTTAATAGTCCTCCTTCTAGGGTTTATACCCAATCCATCATCTCACATTTTACAGAATGATCATCACTCTTTCATTTTTTAAACCAAACAAGTTAAACATAAGATAAATAATTTTAGAGTGAGAGGAGATCAGACTTATTGTCTCATAGAATTTCACAGCAAGTCTTAAGCACCTCTTTCAAATAATCTTTTTTGTTCTAGAGTGCAGTGGACTGAAGTTCTGTAGTGGAGTATTAAAGACAGGGATTTGTTTATTTCTGTGGGAAAATACCTGCCATGCTGTGCCATTACTGGAAATATCACATCTGAAAAGTCCCTGGCTCACAGTGATTATTTTCATGCTGAATTCCCTCTTCCCTCCAGTCATGCTATTTTTCTTGTGGGACTATTCCCAATCCAGAAAGCTTTTCACAGTTCCTGCTCTCGGGGTTGGGTTTTATGTGCTGGGTTTTTTCCCCAGCATTCTGGGCTACGGAATTTTCAGTACCCTGGGTATACTGAGATCCCTGGACTTGGCTTTTACCTGGGATGTGACTTTAATTTTCTACCTGTGCTCCATTACTCTGATTGCCTGGGCTTTACAAGCAATCCTGCCTCTTCTTATTAAAAGAACAAACATAATGCTTATTTAATATTTTATCTAGAACTTTAATCCCCTCTCAATCCATACTGGCTTTGTCCCTTTCCTTACTCTTTTTTTTAGTAGGTAGAGACCTTTCACAGAAATAACTCAGTTTGACTGCTGATGGTTCTGAGATGATGGTCCCAACTTATTTTTCTTGTTCAGATTGGGTTACAGGAGTTATTTGCTAAAAAGTGAATAAACAAGGACTACTTATCTGTAAGCAGAACTTAATTGGTAGTATTATTATTGGAATAATTTAGAGATAATATCACAGTGCCCTTCTGGCACAGGATGCGCCATCACTTTCATGCTCATTGATCCTCTTTAATTCCCATGGCCTGCAGACTTCCACCAGACCTCTGGAGCCCACCATGCCCAGGTCACTGTATCTGACACATGGATGTCATTTAACATCATTTAACAACATTAACAAGTGGCTGTCCCTCGATTTCTCATTTCCCTGACTCCCACCTTCTGTGACACCAGGCACAATTTGGTGGGTGGACAGCATCCTGCCTAGGTGTGCACCTTTCACAGGGCTCTTACACATCAAATAGCAAAATTAAATGGTGCTGCTTTGATTCAGTCTAATCATGTGTCTCAATTTTGTGAGCATTAAAACCATTCAAAGTATTTTCATGTAACTCTAACTGACACCTTTTTCTGGGGTTTTTTTGGTGATTAATGAAAAGAAGTAGGGTGAAATTAAATACATCTAAAATGTTTTGTCAGTTTTCCCCCTATGTTCCAACTCTGCTTTGCACTGACTGACAAATAAGATGCACATGAAATTAAAATCACCAATGAATAACGCATTTCTCCAAGAGAGCGTGTAAAGCCAGGAAGATTGTCTTTCCCATTTATGAATTTAAAGCATGAATAATTTAGCAATGTACTGGCACACTAAATATTTATTTGTGGTGTTGCTCTGAGCAGAAAAGATTTAAAAAGCCACAGAAGACAAACTTGACTTTGACCATGAAGATATAAATAGGAGATTTACATGCTGACTTAAGAGGTTTAGGAGCATGTACCTCAGTTGCAATAGGATTTATGGTACTAAATCCACACATTTCTTCCAGAAATGTCCTCTAACATCCTCTGTGGTTCCTAGATATTGCCTTGTTTTGTCAGGATGTGCCTTCTACTTCTGGCCCTTTTTGAACACAATATGCCATAACACTCTGGAATCAGCACTTCAGCTGCATGGTTTTAATTATAAATACACTTCATGCAATTAAAGATTAAATCCCCCATCCCTGACTAGCTTTTCTGAAACTGGGCTAACAATCAGAGCACTTGTGTTGCTGTGTGCAAGGCAAATCATGATTGGCCCTCCCTGGAATCAGCCTCTGGAGGGAATATGGGGGTGGGAAGAGAGGATAGCAGAGTCTGTTTGCTGTAAATAGAGAGGAAGGAATCTGGGGATGTGTTTTCCACTGTCCTGTTTCCAAAGATGAAAAGCAAACACCACCTAAAACCCCTCAGGCAATTCAGTGTCTCTGTTTCTCTCTCTGTTCTAGCTGTCGCCATTTGAAATGGTTCTTAGGGTCCTACACCTCTGAGTTACTGTTCTGAATCAAATTACAGCAAGGCATGAAGGGACAGGATGGAGTGGACAAAATGTGCAGTTACAGACCAGCTCTTAGGTACTTGGTTTTATACTTCAAACATCATGATTTTAAGAAGAAAGCTGCATGTATTTTTAGCTGGAAACAAACAGCACAGGTAAAGCTGTAAAGAGAGATGATATTTTAAATAAGGAAGCATAAGATGACTGAGCATCCCAGTGTTTGCATTCTGGGTCATATTAGAAGTATCTTTTCAAAAACCTTTCTTGCTGTTTTTCAGTTTTGCAGTTTCCTTTTTTTTTTTTTTTTTAACAAGCCAATCATACTGTTTTCCTTTGCAGAGTGGTAAGATGAACACTGCATTTTCAAGCTGGTAAATGAACTGAAATGCTGCATTTAAAACCACTTACTGCCAAATCTCCCACACAGGAGAAAAGCCTTGTGAGCCTAATAGTCTGCCCAGAGCAGAGTCTGGGCAACTCAGGCTTCAAATCAGCTCCTTCCCAGGAGAGGCACAAAAAATGTGAAGTGTCAATGAGATGGCTTTCTGAAAGAAGACTCCCAGCTAAATGTTGGGTTGTGCATGCAGAAGGCATTGTCTGAAATTCTCAGGTCTGTGGTGCAGCAGATGGTTGGAGTCAGACCAGATAATAACCATGGCCTGTTGAGGTTGCATGAGCCATAAATGGCAGGAAGATAGGAATGAATGTTTGTGCTAACCCTGTAAAAACTCTGAAAACTTCCGCAGCATTACAAAATCAGGCAAACAGAGGCCAGGGAAAGCCAGAATTTGAGGAAGACTATAAATTTATGCACAGGCCACTGTGACTGCCTTTTGATGCAGTAATTAATGATGCACATTTCTTTGTGGTGTGAGGGCTCAGCAGGAAAAAGAACTCTCTTCTGACCTGTCCTGACCAAGCCAGTGGGACACCTGTGTCAGAGGACTGCTTGGAACCCCTGTCTTTGGGTCTGGGAGCCCTGGGAGCATGGATTTGAGCATGGGGCTTCCCTCTCACAGTGGGGTACAGAGCAGAACCTCCACACCATCAGAGAGAACAGATTTAGGCTTTCTGCTAGAATTACTGTTCCAGCTGGTAATACTCTGAGCTCCATCCCTGCAGACAGGCTTATGGCAACACTCAACCCTGCAGTGCCCCAGCCCATCAGTGGGGCAGACCTCAGTCCTCAGGTCTCAGCTGGAAAACAGAGGCAGGAGCAATTCCTTGTTGTACAGGGATGCTGTGAGCCAGGGAAGGCCGTTCCTGACAGATTGCAACTTGCTCAGACAGCAGGTTAAACAAATGGAAAATGTCTCTTACAAGCCTGTCAGCTCCTCCACTGATCTTCTCCAGAGCACAGACTGGTAATTATAGCACTGCACTTTAAATTAAATGGTGAGTTTGTCCAATAAAGCGTAAGTTAATTAATTTTTTCCTTATTTTCTATAAGATTTGTACTGAACTTGTGTTCAAAGGCCTAAGCCTTAAGTGTTTTCTAGCTCATTGTTTTGTTTTAGCTACAACTAAACCCACCTCATCTGAAGCTTATATCATTCACTGCATAAATTTGTAAAAACTGTGTTCTTTTCTTTGGCTGGTGGTAGGTGGCCACATATCTGAAATAAGATTCCTGGCCTTAGTTTACTATTCTGAGTATAAATTTTTCCTGCTTGAATTCCTGCTTTATTCTCGACAAGACTTCAAGCTCATTAATTATTTGACACAATGAGTAATTTCATCTTCACTCCATAACTCTGTATATTTTAATTTCTTTGTCCCTTTTTTCAAAAAAAGCGAATGATCATTTGTTTTGCCCATTTGGAACAAGCAATCTCCTGGGAGCTTGAGCCAGTGCTAGTCCTTCACCTTTCATCTGTAGCTGAAATGACCCACTCAGCAGCACAGCAGAGTTCACACTTTTCCACCCCCTGCTCTGAAGCCTCCTTACTTCCTGCACTGTCATCTCTTCAGCTGCATGAGCTAAAGGCACTTTCCTCAGCACAGCACTGCATTAGCTGGATGTTGTTTATGGGTTTCCTTGGCAAGGGATGCTGTGGCACACATCAGTGGGAAGGTGGTCAGGTCACACACACCTGGGGTTTGGGCAGCTCCTGGAGGAGTGGGGTTGTGCAGGGTGACAATGACCTTTTGGGGGAAGAAGTGTTGTCCACACCAGTCTCCCTAGGACCCACCTCCTCCCACTTCCAGCTGTGACCTTTCTCTGTCCTCTCCCATGGCAGCAACAGCCTGGCCCAAGTGATCTCTGTAGGATTAGGGTGGGAAATGCATCTGACTCTGTCCCCCTCGTGTGCTCAGCCTGGCACTGTTTCCTGTGCTACAGACAATGCTGAAAATCCAGCCCCTAGCTGCTGCTGGTTTTACTTACTTATCTGTGTTTTCCAAAGCCCAGGTCTCACAGGTAGGCTCACGAATGACCCTTTTGAGGTAGGATATTCTATTTTGTCAGACTCTGGATTTGGTCTCCAATATGTGGCCAGTAACAAAGGAAAACTGGGATGCTTGATACCTAAATATACATGGAGAAGTCAGACTTTACAATGCACTGCTCCTGGTGAAATATCATTTCCTTTGAGAAAAAGAGCCACCTTTCTGCATTTTGGATATATCAGTCTTTCTTAAGGGCAACCTGGATTTTGTAGAATGGATGACTATAAACACATGGAAAGTTAATATATGCAGTGTTGGGTGAAGGTCCAGTCAAAGTGAATTCAAATGTGAATTTAAGCAACAGAAGATCAATTCCTGAGCCACAGTTCATAACTACTTAAACAAAATATAGATTTACTCCTGCCTATATAGATAAATGTACTTTTCCCTTATTTTACACTGATAAAAACTGTATTACAAATGGTTTATCTACATAAGAGATACAATTTTTTTTCCTGTGGAGAGAGAGCAGTGGTTAATATGCAGCTTTTTATGGCTTTCTGGGATTAAAAAATGAGGGGGATGCTCTAAACTTTTTAGTGAAAGATGAACCAATGACAAAGATGTAAGTGAAACCCACAGCCCACAAGTGCCTTTCATCAAATACTGCCCAATCAATAAAATGCTAAAAAAAAATTAGATAGCTGAGGTAAAAATAACACATACAAGATCTAAAAATAAAGATTAGGAGTTGAACTAAAAATAAAGATTAGTATTTGTCTTGGGATTAAATGGTTTAATCCTTCTTTGTGCTGGATTTTTTTTTTTAATTGCAGGTGGTTTGTTAGTTTTTAATTGCAGATTGTTTGTGGTCCTCTGTGGGACTGACTTGCTAAAAAAAAGTGTTAATAGCAGGAGACCACAGAGGGACAAAGAGTTCCCAGTATTGCAATTTTCCCTAAACTTCCTCCAGCAAACCTTGCTTAAGGCAGCAGGATCATGCTTTTGGAAAGAGCTGGAGACTGAGTCTTCCGGAAGTGCTATGTTTTACATGTGTTGTAAAGGCTGTAGCTTTTCAGAGGTGTCCAAAAAGCTAAAATAAACCTCAGGTGATTTAGTCACAAGCTAAAGCAGTAGCTGGGGAAGGCTGGTGGGAATGATAGAGTGGATGAATTTGGTTTACTAATCCATGAACATGGAGGTTGTCTCCTGCTGGATTAGCTCATCAAAAGAAGTTAGAGCAGTAAAAGTGCACTGGTTCTGGCCCTTTCCAGTCACCCCTGTTTTGTTTTAATGCAACAATGGATGCTTTAGCTAAATCTGATTCTCTTGCAGTGCTGAGAATTGCAACGGCTGCTTTAAAGAGAGCAGAATTCCATCCTCTGTTGTGGCTCACTACCCTTCAGTGGGTAAATGCTAAAGTCAACTCTTTTCCAAAAGATTTACATCTTTCCAACCCACATCCACTAATTGATTGCTCTCTACTAATTTTTTTAGTGTTTGTGATAGTTCTGCTATCTGCTGAGGTTTCTGATTCACTGCTTTATTTGAAGTGGCACTTTCTATTTCAAGGCACTCTGATTCAAGCACTTCTAAGCTTATATTTAAAAGGATATTTTGATCATCACTGCCTTCATGGAAGTCACAATGCTGAGGAGATGCTGCACAGGTTGGGTTTGTGCTGCTGTTTTCATCACCTGAACTATATTCAAATATTCCTATTTGACAAATGTCTCAGAAGTTCAGAGAAGTTCTAAATGTCTTTCTGTTCCCTGCAGCTTCTGGCAGAAAAGATATCTTTGTTTACATGTGGAGATGGAGAGAGGCTCTCAGCAGCTTCTGGCTTCTGCCTTTAGAATGGGGTGAAGACCCTTGACTGGAAATGCAAAGTGTTCTGTGTGGGCAGTGGAGGATAATGGGCCAAATGAAGGAGAAATGACACTGCTCTGGTGAAAAGTAGGCACTGGGCAAGCTGAGAATAGACACTGAAAAAGATAAGAAAGTGAAGAGGTTTCTATCTGATGGGGAGAACAGTGATTGAAAAATGTATAGAATGAAGAGAAAAACAAATGTTGGGCAAAACATATTGTCAAGATCTTGTGGGGATTGTGACTGGGCAAAATTATATTTGCCAAGACCAGAGGAAAAGGTGTTGGAAGGACCATGGGGAGAGAATCAGATATCTGTCACTCCCCTGTAGGAGCTCCTTGGTTCTGATTATTTTTTTCAGTAACGTTACAACCAAATGTTTCATGTGGCTGAAATCCTCTTCTGATAGATAGAAGAGTTGTGGTGTAGTTACAAACTGTGGTATTACTGAGGAGAAAAAGAGAAGGTGAATTGCTATTAGAGTGGCATTAAGGTGGTGCTAAGGTTTCTCAGCAGTAGTGGTGTTCACTTGAACTGTGTGAATTGTGTGCTGCAGTTTTACTGTGTCCACAGAGTGAAAGGAAGACAGATGAGTTACAATTTTCTGCAAGGAAATTGAATGGTAAGGTCTGCCCTAAACTCCCAGGAGGAATCACTGAGAGAAGTCATTTGATTTCTCAAATTCATAGCATTTTGGTATTGGAAAAAACCTCCAAAGGTCAGCCAGTGCATTCACTGCCCAAGGCAGGACCACCTTTATCAATGTTATTCATGTCAAACTTGCTCTTGAAGATGTCCTGTGCTAAGCACTCCTACACTCCCCAGACATCCCATTCTCATGCTTATAAAGCATCTAGAAATCTCTTTTTCCTGGTTTACACTTTGTTGGCTACCAGTAAAATATTTCAATTGCCTGTTTTGAAAGTCACTTTGTAGACTTGATGGGATGACTTCTCCTCATGACTGCAAGGCACATCTGTAACTGCTGTTAAAACACATTTCATTGCTGGTTTAGGGGCCAGGGTTTAGCAGATGTGCCATGGTGGAGTTCAACACCTGCATCTGGCATCATGCTGATGTTTTACTGCAATCTAGGACCTCAGCAACAACATCTCATACAAAGACCTGAGATTTTGATTTTTTTTTTTTTCTCTGAGAAAAACAAAGCTTGAGGCTCTGCCCCTGCTTTTTTAATGCAGAAAATAGGGATTCAAATGTGATTTCACTTAGGCTGCTCTTGGGTTCTCTGAACTCTCTGCACTCCTTAAATAGTCACAAAGAAAAAATCTGGAAGAAAGTTCTGTAACTTGAGTCACCTGAACTGTGAGAATAGTTGTTCCAAATTTTTATAGTATATATTTGTGAGAGTAGAGTTGATCCAGTCCTCATGCTTCTTTCTTTTAATTTTATCAATACCCCTGTAAGACTTCTTAAATCTTTATTTTGTTATTTATGCAGAAACAAGTCATTAAGTTCAATAGATTAAATAGATCCTGTTGCCCCAAAAGAGCATCTTCAGCACAGAAAGAAATTGGAGAAATAATCCTTTTAGGTTTGTGCGGTTATAGGAAGAAATTACTTGTATGCTTCATGAAAAAGGGAAAAAAATGCAGGGGACAAATACTGATCTTAAGTTTTCATGTAAGATGTGAGCTCCTTGCATCAAGAACTCTGATTAACTGCTTGTCTCTACAGACATGCTCTCATGCAGAGCAGCACTGCTGTAAATGTATTCTCCTGACTGTCATATTAATAATGTCTAATAGGAACCATAAAATTACTTTTGTATCTCTCCTCCAGCACCCAGCACATACACATGAAAGGCAAAATACCAGAGCTATATACATATTTAATAGACAGCCACTGCTTGGAATCACTGAAAGGGCCTTTGAAAGCATGGAGAACTTAATGAATGTTTCAAACACAACTGGTCCTTACATGCTTGCCTTGAAAATTTGACCTCAGTGGAAAAGCAGAAATAGTCAGAACGCCAGGACTGCACTTTGGGTAAATTTTGAATCAAGAAATGGTAAGGGACCCAAGGTAACAGGCTAAGTATGGCCTATATGATGTCTATGGAAACGTATTTCATCCAAGAATAAACAGAAATTTTAATGCTTCCCTTTCTTTTGGCAAATTGTGTTGTTTGCTGATGAAAGAAGTATATAATATTAGTCCTTGTGGTTATTATCAATGTTATTACTAAAGATTTCACATGCATTTTAGGGAGCAAGAAAATAAATATATACCCACCAAAAATCCCAAAGCCTGTCTTTAGGAGCTGGATTGCTGTGAGCAGGAGGATGGGGAGCTATCTGAATCTGGTTGAATGGAGCTGTGCTGTCCTCAGGGAGAAGACTTCTGTCTGCTGCCTGTGGCTGGGACAGAATTCTTCTTTCAAATGGACACTGAGCCCTACCAGGATATTTCAGAAGTGCATTGAGACAGTTCATCCTGGAAAATGTGATTTCACAGCCAGTAAAACATTAGACATGGTAATAAAAAGGCTTAATATGTGTTGTTTGTTCTTCTGGTAACAGTGGTTTTTTTTTATTATTTTTTATTTTTTATTGAGCTTTTGAAGCTGAGCAGAATGAAGCCTCTACAGGATTTTTTGAGCAATTTGGTTCAGATTTTCATCTGGAGGGTTATTGTTTCCTTGCAGACAATAACAAAAAAAAAAAAATCCCACAAAAATAACTGCTTCTCTGGGTTTTTGACAACTACAAGCATAAGCCCCAGGCACTCCAGTCCTGGGGAAACAGTCTCTTCAGGCAAAAAGTGGTGCCTTGGTGCTGGCCTGTAAAACTGTCAGATAAAAACTGTAGTTTAATTGCTGGTTTAAGACAGCCCAAAGCTGCACTGCTTTCTGCCCTAGCTGCCTGTCATGCCCCAAAAGGAGAGCCAGAGGACCTCAATGCAGCAGGTAAATGAGGCTCCTTGCAGAGTGTGTTCCATGGATTGCACAGCCCAGGGCAGTGGGAGGGATGGAACCAGCACTTTCCACAGCGATATCAAACCACATCAGCATTCTTCCAGGCTTGCAGGCAATTAAGTCAGGACTGCTGAAGTCCAGGGCACTAATATAAACTGTAGGTGCTAGCAATTTACATTAATCTGGGGGCTGTGAGTGTGGCAATTCAGGGGTAGCTCCAAGCTCAGTTTGGATATCTCTGTGAGGAGAGAGACAGAGAGCCTAAACATCAGCCACCCTTAAATGGACTGTGAAATGTGAGTCAGAGCCTTGATTTAATTCTTTATTACGGTGGAGAGGCTCAAAGTAAAGCATTACATTTTACCTTGGAGCTCTCAGCAGTGAAAGCAACAGGTTGGCTACGGCAAAAGCCAAGCACAGGTCAGTGGCATGAGAATGTGTGACTTAAGTTTAAAATTAAACATTTTGCTCAGCTGCAGAGGGCCAGTTATCTTCTGTGATGCTTCCTATGTTTTCCAGTGTCCTGTTATTTTCCCTGAAAATAGAAGTCCAAAGTTAAGGAGGGTTTTATACAGTGAAAATCTCAGTACTGTGTCTGTGTGGAGGCAGCACTGGGGCAGGGGAAGAGACTGCAAGCACCAGGGACTCTCAGGAGCTGCATAACCCCCTTGTTTTAATGTGTAACATTTGGGATCCAGTCAATGTCATCTGAAATGGGGTGGGCCAAAAATAAAAACAGCAAGTGAGGAACGAAGTGGCCAGAGAAGCAAAACTGGGCTCACAACTTTCTTCTTTAAAAGCATCCCTGAATAGGTAGATGCTCTTCATGCAGTTCCAAGAGCATCCAGAAAATGAGGAGAGAGCAAATCTCTTCAGAGCCAGTGGGAACCAAAAATGTCAGAGAAAAAAACCCAAGGATCCCTTGATCAAGGGCATCAGAGACAGAAGGGATGTCTGAAGGAATGGGAGCAGATGTGTGACCACAATCCATCACCAAGAAGATGCTGTGAGCTGTGACTCTTGAAAATGCCATTATCTGGGAGCAAACTAAAGTCTTCACCTGTCCAGCAAATTTTAGTTAAAAAAAGCAAGAGGCTCTGGAATCACAAATGATTTAATCTTTTAATCTTAAACATATTTTAACCTTTGTGTTTAATAGCTGCCAGAAGACCTGCCATTAATACAGCTTATGACTAATTTGTTTTTTAATCCATTTATTCTCCTGGCTTCTATGATATATCACAGCAATGAGTTACAAAATTGAAGTGTGGTAAGGTGTTTGGCAGGCTGCTTATTCTTGTGGCCTATTTGTCATACTGTGAGAAATAGTCAACAGCTCACTCTCTAAGTGCAATAAGCCTTCCTAGCTCTTCTTTTACTTGTCACCTCAGGGCTGAGAGAGCTTCTGCAGGGTAGGAATTGTGGGTAAATTGGGATCTTTCACCTGTATTTTCTGTTTGAGTTTTTTCCTGTCCTTCACAGTACATTCATTTCTTTTGCTGATATGCACAGCCTTCAGAGTACAATAAATCACATTTCATTTATGTTTCTAGCTGGCTTAAATACATTTCAATACTTCAGACTCTCCTTTAGAGTTTTGGTTTTGTTCTTCTGCTGTTCATCAGCATTTCCTGTCACAGAGGCTCACAAAATTAATTCAGGTTGATCGTTTTTTTAACATGCTCTGTGTAAGCAGCTCCAGCTGGCTTAGCACACAGTCCCTGAAAAGTACTGAAGCCAGACACAGTTTTTACGTGGACACAAAAAAATGTGAATGATTTCACCATTTAGCTGCTTGTAACTTATCAGCTCCAGGTAACTTGCCAGTATATAACTTTGCCACTTCATTTATCTTTCCCAGCTACTGCATATAGAGGTTTCTCTTTATGCTATCCTGCAGAAAATCTTTATCTGCACCTTTGCAGAAAATGTCTTTCTCTGGAATCTCCTTCCTTAAACCAAAGCAAACAAGTAGATTATTGATTCTTGCTGCAGTGCATGTTTATTTTATTTTATTCAGTTAATTGTTATAATGGTTTGTTTCTATGTACCCCCATGTTTTCCCCAAGTTGTATCTACCCCTGAAACTATTTTATTTGGCATTCCCCGCCCCCTTGTCCATCAGTGTTACCCTGCCCCTTTTTCCAGCACCTTCCATGTCCATCATTGTAACCCTGCCCCTTTTTCCAGCACCTTCCTTGTCAGTCATACCCTGGGCCAATCCCTACTTGTTCCACCCCTTTGTTAATCCCCGATTACTCGATGTCCCATTGGCCCATGTGACCCTTTCTCCTCCCTCTGCTCCCCACATTGGTTGTAACTCCCCTGTAAGACTCTGCCCTCCACTCCTCCCCAAAGACCCTTCATTGGTCAATTGTTTGTGCCCACCCCCTGATCTGCCCCCGTATTTAATCCCGAGCACAGCAGTGCATGGGGCTTTTTGTTGTTGGATTTTTCAGCCTTAATAAACCCTTTGGGACCCCAGAAGCAGAGAGACTCTCTCTTTTACCCACTTGTAGATGTGGGCCACATTGAAGAGCTGTTAGCTCTAATGGTTCTGCCTCCAGGAAATTTCACTTGGGGCAATTCCCCACACCTGGCATGGCACCAATGTGCCTTCAAAGAGCTAGTCTGGGTTCTGGCAGCCTGTGTCAGATTCTCATGAGAAACGTGTCAGCAATATACATTACGTGGGTGTGGACCTGTTGGAGTGAGCCCAGAGGAGGCCATGAAGATGCTCAGAGGGCTGGAGCACCTCTGCTTTGGAGACAGGAAAAGAGAGCTGCGTTTGATGATCTTGGAGAAGAGAAGCTTTGGGGGAGACCTTATAGCACCTTGTAGTGCCTAAAGTGGTTATAAGAGAGGTGCAGAGGGATTTTTGATGAGTGCATGTAGTGATGGGATAAAGGGAAATGGCTTTAAACTGGAAGAAGGGAATTTTATATTCAAGCATTATCCAGATGAAGGTATCAGCTAGGGACACAACAGACTGTGTCCATACTTCTTCTCTGAGTGATGGAAAAGTCCCTCATGGATTCGTAGAAAAATTGAGAGGTTATTTGGAAAGCGTACAGTGAAAGAGTGGGTGGCTGTATGCTGATCAAACCTCAGGTGTATTGGTTTATGACACCTACAAAAATTGAAATACTATTTAATCTTCACAGTAGTGCCTCTGAATAAGCAGTACGGTAAATACTAAGAAAATGTAGATCTCCTAATCAGATACTCCTTATGTTTACACTTCTTACGTAGCTTATGCTTCTTATAAGGCTTATTTATACTTCCTCTAGCCATCAAAGAAATGCATTAACTTTCAGCTGAAAAGAGCTGAGTAATTTTTTGTTGCGTCATAACTTGGGAAGGTCAAACAGGAAGAGATGGGAGGCAAATCAGAACTATGTAGTTTCTTGCAGTTGTGTCCTAACTGTGTGCAGAGATGGCTAATCTGTGCATTGTGTGCACAGAGGCAGATCTCTGACAGTGCTGCTGTGTGAACCATCGTGGTGGCTGGCAGTACAAATTAAAGTTGCAGATCTGAATGTATGTTCCTTTAACTGACAAGTCTATCCTAAATAAACACTCTCTTAGCAGGGAAATGGGGGAACTGAACCAGGTTAAGATTTTTATGAAGAAATCTTGGCTCAGCATCCACTGAAATAAATCGAAGCTTAATGCCTTATTTTTTTAGTTGTTACTGTGTAGCTATGGAAACCTGAGATCAGTTATGCAGTCAGTGTTCTGTGGTCTTGCAGTCTTTTCAGTTCTAGTGTCAAACAGGAGTTAAAAAACACCTCCCGACAGAAATTTAGTCTTCCTGAAAATGGTGAGGATGACATTGCGTGCTTAGAACACCATCTTGGGAAAGTGCTTTCAGTTATTGCAGAGGAAAATAGTTTAATCTTGCCCACTGGTGCATTATTTACAATGTGGTAGCTCTGATGTGCCTGTCCTTCTAAATGCTTAGCAATGGAGGGGTTTGGCCATGTGAATGCTTGGGGAGCACTAAATCAATCTGTGGCAGCTGCTTCATGACCATTACCCAGGTACAGGCACTCCTCTAAGGGGATCTGACAGTAAATGTGAGGGACCTGGGGCTAACACACTTTTAAACTTCCATTCTTTGAGGCCTAAAAGCATAAATACAGATCAGTTGCTCTAAAGTAACAGTAAAGTGTTGATTTTTTAAACTAAGAAAATTACTCATGTTTCTGTATTGGTGTTTGTAAAATTATTTTCTAAAAATCAGGTTGTCATCTGAGAGCAACAGTACTCTGCAGTATATAGCAATGCATCTCTTAATTTTATGGAATAGGTTTTTTTTCTTAATGACCAAAACATGTATAATTTTGTTCCTGCTGAACTTTCAGAAGGAGAATTTTTACTCTTTGCCTCAAAATGTTTATGGTTCTGTTCTGTGGCTGGTTTTATGGCTACCATGTCAAAAGTATTTGGTGACTGCTATTCTGATGCCCAGCTGTAAAAGATTCACAGGCTCCTCATCTGCATAGTTTCTTGAAAAGCAGACCAGTGAAAAATTTAGGGCAGTTTGCCAAAGCTGTTAGAAAGTGGCAATCTCTGTAGTGGGCATAATTTCACAAAGTTGATAATACAAGAGTGGAAATGTCAGGGGAGATTGTGACTAAATTAGACACTGAGCTGCAAGGTGTTTAGATACCAATTTCTTGTCGGCATCAGGGGAATGTCAGAGCAGATGTTTTACACCCAGAGTGGAACTGTGGTATGCATCCACCTCATGTCAGTTCTCCCTGGCTGGGGAATTGACCATTGGTGGGGAAAAGGAGAAGGCAGCACTATTGGGAGAGCTCCTGCTGCCCAAACCCTGTCAGAAGGAGGTGTCTCAGGGGAAATGGTTGCTAAATCAGGTTTGTTCTGAGAATGGCAGGCAGTTAGTCAGGTCTCTGCCTACTAAATGCGTTCACTGGGATTTCCAATAGAGAAGAGAAGAGAAGAGAAACAGAAGAGGAAGAGAAGAGGAGGATTTTAGCAGATCTCTGTGCAAAGCCCTGGTTTCTGCCACAGGATAAGGGAGGCACCACTTGGAGAAGTTAGTTCCTCTTTCTTCTCTCCATGTTACATCTGCACTCTGTTTCCTCAAAACTCCTTTTCTACCACTGGCCTTCTGCTGCCTTTCACCATGCCCAGCCTGATAGCTCTTTGGTTTACTTCCCAGCATAATAGAAGGCTTAAATGGGAAAACTTCTAAGTACTAAAAAGTCACAAGCTGGGTGCTAGACATGACTGCTCTGCCTATGTTGTTCTGTGTTGTTTTTTTCCATAGGATCTCAAGGCTGAAATGTTTACATTAAGGGCATATTATCTGCTCTGTTTTGATAGGATAGGGATAGGACAAGGAGTAACGGGTACAAATTAAAAGAGGGGAAATTTAGGGTAAATATTAGTAAGAAATTCTGTCAAATTAATTAGCAACAAATGCGGTTCAGGACATAGATCATGAAGTCTTGATCCAAAGATCATGGAAAAATCCACCTCTTCTCTCTTTTTCTCTCTTAATCATACTGCAAAAGGAACAAGGAAAATGCAAGGCAGATATTTTGAAATGAGATGAGACTAAGAATGTGTTGGAAATACTCCCTTTGGAGATACGAATTCAGACCGTGGAAGGGGTTGAGCCCCTCTGACCTGCTCAAAGGCTCCAGACACCCAGAAACATTTCCTTGGCTGCTTGTGAGAGATTTTAAAAATATTGCCCCATTTAAAGTTTCTGAGCTCCAACAGTTTCTGAGCATTGAACTCAGTGGAAATTAAGACAAAACATCCCACAGCTCAGTGCCTACCAGCAAACAAACTTCCAAGCAGATCCCATTGCCAGATGCTGCCTACTTTGCTTCTTTTATCAGCCATCACCTGCTTTTATAGACTTAGTGATTAATGTAGGCCATCCAAATCCTCAGGCAGAAATTGTTGCAACTAGATTAATATTAAATACTTTTGGCTTATTAAAATAATAACTTTGCTTTTGCATAATTAAGATCTTTAAAGGATTATCTGTATTTTTTTCCTGTCCATGTGGCAGTCCTAAGAGCTCAGTAGTTATTGATCAACACACATCCTAATGGAACCACAAGAGTTTGTGATAGAGCTCTGATCTGTCTCTGCATTGCTAATGAAGGCACTGTAAGCAAATGAGATTAGCTTCGGCTTTATGTAGCTCATATAGAAGCTTTGAGAAGATATGAAATAAAAGTCCTCCTGATAATTTTTACATTACTAGAGATAAAAATCTTATCATGACCTAAGGTAGCATCCTAATTTTTTTTGAAATCTGCAAGTTCAAACCTCTGTCTCTCTTCCCAGTCAGCACTCCAGGTTTGTTGTGTTTTGCAGCAAGGAGAGACCAGCATGAGATAAGGGACCATGATGCTACCACAGCCTCAGGCCATGGGGCAATGGAAACAACAGCTAATGATGATCACAGAACCAGAGAATATTGGAATGGACCTTAAATATGATTTAGTCCCAACTCCCCTGCTGTGGGCAGGAACACCTTCCACTGGACCAGGCTACTCAGAACCTCATCCAACCTGGCTTTGATCAGTGCCAGTGATCCACCACTTTCCTAGGCAACCTGCTCTGCTGTCCTATCATCTTCACAGTGACAAAATTCTTCCTCATATCCAGTCTAAATTTCCCCTCTTTCAATTTGTGTCCATTGCTCCTTGTCCCATCTCTATCCTATGAAAACATCTGTGCCAAACTCAGCCCTAGAACAGTCTGCATTTTGTGTTCCATTCCTTCCTTTGGGAAGTAAAGCACTGTTCACTTCAAAAGTGGATTTTTACTCAGAAAAGCAATACACTTTGTTCTGCTTCTGAGTGGAGGGAGCTAGTGGCTGGAAATATATTAAGAGAAAAGGAAAGAGGGAAAGGGGATTTTGCAATTTGTCTGAGTCACTTCAGGAGGTTCTCTGGAGTGGTAGATACTCAAAAGGAGCCTTTAATTACATTTCTTGTTTGGCTGTGGTGAGATCAAGGCCAACTGCTCTGCAGACAGGGTCTGGGGAGCCAAACAAGCAAAGTTTGTCAGTAGAAGGTGCAACAAGATTCTTGGGATTGACTCCTCTGACAACTGAACCAAACTCCTCAGGCGCCAGGTTGGAAAACTGAAATTGGATAAACATTTCTGACAATGAGGGTTGAGTGATGACCTCCAGTGTGGTGACATCCAGAACCCTCTTGATACTGCACATGATCTCAGAGCCTGTGTTAAGAGCTTGCACCAGTCCATGCACATTTTCTTCAACCATCACTGACTCAAGTCTATGTTTTTCACTACTACATCTCTAGCGTGATAAGAGGCAAAAA
The DNA here is from genome assembly GCA_026413545.1 of Cichladusa arquata. Taxonomy (NCBI): domain Eukaryota; kingdom Metazoa; phylum Chordata; class Aves; order Passeriformes; family Muscicapidae; genus Cichladusa; species Cichladusa arquata. The sequence goes on from JAOTQP010001286.1 coordinate 6,763,968, forward strand.
AAATCTTTAATGATTATCAGGTCTTTGGATATTGTGATGATAGAGCTATATTAGTCACCAGAAAATCTGTCAGTAGTTGGCTGAGGTGATGCAGCAGGAATCAGACAAAAATTTATTTTTAGGTAAGATGTTTTTATCCATTTTAGCAACATTTCACACTAGTTCTCTCAACCCTGAAACTCTAACAAGGACCATTTCAGAAATTAAAAATGTATGGCATGAGGCTATTTGATTCTACCATTAAGGCACTTCACTGCTGTTTTCCTGGATCATCAGGGGAGGAGGAGGAGGGGGTGCCCTTCAAGTTAGCAGAAGCTGCACATTGCACAGCTGCATGGAGGGAGCCTGAGTGCATTTTACTCAGGGGAAAGAGGCAGTGGTGGCCAGCAAGAATTGCCTTACATAATAGAAATGGCAAACAGCCTTTGGGTGAGCAGCCAAGAGGGAGAGAAACCTCTGGACATGACATGTCAAAACATTTAGGAGGTTTTGCCATTGGGTCCCAGTAATTCAGAGAGCGCAGTGGCAGCAAAGACATCCCACCACATAAATTTAATTTTCTTTACATGTTTTTCCATTCTTTGTCTTTTCATTCACATCAGTTTGGCTGTGTCCTGGTACTGCACAACCTCTAACTGCCTGAGCAGATTGCTTTTCCCTGACATGAAGAATAATCTTGGAAAAGGTAAGGGCTGGGCTAATAATGCACTGCTGTTGTGTAGGTGTGTTCAACACTTCCTTTAAATTCCTGCTGGCTAAAGGGTTCAAAGCCAGCTGGCTGGAACAAGGTTTTTAACCCTGCCCTTAAACACCTAAATGCAAATGGCCTGATTCCTGAGAAATGGTTGAACACCCAAGGAAATTTCCTGTCTCTCTGGACACATTTGGGGAATTCTTGTTAAAGAGCTACAGCACTAATTCTCACACCTTTCAGCTGGCTAACCCTGAGGGCTTGGCTAATTCCAAAGGACTGAGCTCTGTGACCCTTCTGCTGAGTACAGTGTTCATCATATCTGAGCTGGAGCAAAGAGCAAGAGGGCGTCAGGGTAAAATTAATGCATTAGAATCACAAACAGAACTGGAAAGAGAGCACAGCTGTAATAATTTTGTTTCTTGCTCTAACTCTCCCTGTGGTAAAGCATGGCTCATTATGGGTTTTTGGTGCTCTTTATGGCCATTATTTTACTTCTGCAAAAATTGCCACATTCATTCTTAGCATGGCTGTCTAAAGGAAGAGAGATCAGAGACCCAGTGTAAGACAAGGTAAATAACCTTTATTTGTCTGCAGGTGCTGGAGCACCTTCTGGAGGAATGTGTGAAGCTCTGAGTATCCCAAAGTCCCACCTGATGGCAGTGGACTAGCTTCTCTCAGTGTTTTGTAACTGTTCCTCCAGACTGCACTCATGAAAACTAAGTTTCTGCAAGTACTACTTGCTGTTAAAATCACATTCTGTTATCGGGGACATTCCCAAATCAGTATCCTGGGTTTTGACTGAAATGTTCTGAATGGCTTGGCCATTTCCAAGAATAAATTTAGATGAAAGAAAATGAAGTTTGTCATGTTAAAGAAAGACAGGAAACAGTATCTCTGCTGTAGACTTCAGTAGGAAGATTCTGATTTCTAGAAGAGAAAATATTTCACATATTAAGAACTGACTTCAGTCCTTGTTTAAGTGAGGGAAAGCTCACTATGATATGACAAAAAGATCATCTCTTCCCAGCTCAAGGTTGCCCTGTGATGATTTATACAAAACTCCTCATAGACTCACAATAATATCACCTGGTGTGCACATTTGCACCCCAGGCTTGGGCTGGCTTAAGTCCACAAGAAACTCTTCTCATGTTTGAATTTGTCCCTGTGATTTGAAGTTGAAACAGCTTTAATTCTTTCCCTCTGCAATGAGCAAGACGCAGAAGCTGCATTTACTATGAAATTTGTGATACGATGCTTAGTCCAGAGGCTCCTAGAATGGTTTAGGTTGGAAGGGACCTAAAACATCTCATTCCAACCCCCTGCAATGGGCAGGAACACTTTCCACTAGATCAGGGTGCTCAGAGCCCCATCCAACCTGGCTTTGAACACTTCCTAGGGATGGGGCAGCCACAGCTTCTCAGGGCATCCTGTGCCTCACCACCCTCACAGGAAAGGATTTCCTTCTAATACCTAGTTTGATCCTGCCCTTTTTTCAGTTCAAAGCCATTGGCCCTTGTTCTAGCACCATGTACCCTTGCACAAAAAGAGCCATGAAGCCCTGAAGGATGGGAAGGGAGCAAGGGTTATGTGTGACTGCAGAGCTGTTAGCACTGCTGGGACAAGCAGGTCATACTTAGTTAAGCAACCTGTTCATTTTCACTCTGCCTGAACAGGAGGTCAAGAGAAGTTTGGTGTAATTAACAGTAGAGAGATACAGGGGATGCAAAAGCACGAGGCAGTGTTTATTTAAAGAGCTATAAAACTGGTGAAATAAAAAAAAATTCCTACCAGAGAGGGAGCTATTAGAGTCAGCTTTCGTTAGGAATATTTCTGTAATAAAGAGCTGCAACTCCATAAAAGAGTGTAAAACTGTCTGAATAAAACCCAGGGAACAGATTTCTGAAGCCCAGGAGCCACAAGGGAGATAGGAGCATCAAGCTTTGTTCATAGCTCCCTTACCTTGAGCTCATGCATGTGTGGGAAGCTGCATTCCCACAAATGCTTGGTTCATAATGATCCACCATTGTCCAGTGGCTGAAATTAGTGGGAATTTAGGAGTCCCAGTGGGGAGCTGCTGCTCCTGCAGGGCTTGTGTGAGAATGCTGGAGAGCTTTTACAGCTCCTGGAATACCTCAGCACACTGCCCTTCATCACTTTGTTCTGGTTGCAGCTGTACCCCATGGTAATAGTGTTAATAAATATAATGCAATGGCTGATAATGGTCTTTGACATGGGTTTCCCAAGATTCAGATGTTTTCTGTGCAGTGAGGCTGTCCTCTGCTATGGGCTGTTCCTCCCCTCCCCTCCTGGGAGCAGTCTGGCAGGAGGGGAATGAGAAGGGTCAGATGCACAGAGCTCAGAGCAGCAGGGCTGGGCCAGCACTGAAACCAAAATGGGCCCAAAAGCGGGGGTGCACAGAGATTCAGGGCTTGTGGGGTACTGTCAGTGCTCCCCCTGGTCTGTCAAATAGGGCAGCAAGCATGCAAGAAAGGACAGAACCTAAAGTATCTTTCGTACTTTAAAGCCCCAGAAACTGAAAATAGTAGTTAAAAAAAATGCTAAACTGAAATTATGATTTGACTGATGTGATAAGTTTGCATGATAATGTTTTGGTAGCAGGGGTGGCTTCTGTGAGAAGCTGCCAGAAGCTCCCTGTGTGTGATAGATCCAGTGCCAACTGCCTCAGTTTGTGAAGAACTGCAGCCCATGGAAAAGACCCACACTGGAGAAGTTTAGGGATGATTCTCTGCCATGGGAGGAATCCCATGCTGGAGCATAGAAAGAGGTGAGAGTTTGCCCACAGGGAGGAAGAAGCAGAAGAGACAGAGTGTGATGAACAATCCCTTTTCCCTGTCCCCCTGTGTTTCTGTGGGGAGGAGGCAGAGAAAATTGGGAGTGAAGTAGAGCCCAGGCAGAAGGCAGAGGTGGGAAGAAGGAGGTAATATTTGTAAAAAGTTACTGGTATTACGTTACCACCAATCAAATGAGAGTAGGATAATGAGAAATAAAAACTAAGGCCACTACTGTAGCTCCTCCACAACCAAAACCTTGCCATGCAAATATAACACAAGTAATGATATTTCAAGCATAACATGGGTTGAAAAATGATCCTCCATCATGTAAAGGTGGACATTAACTCCTTCCATGGATCAAAGGTTCATTCTAGTTAAAGAATTTGTCCTGCCTTTGCTCCTTAGAAAGTGCTTACCACAAATTTTGTTTCTATAAAAACAATAATTATAACCATCGCAATCAAAGGTCACCCAAATGTAGGAAATAAAATTTTATCTGAAAAAGGACATTTAAAGCTGTAGGTTTTGGCTCACTGTCAAGAAACATTTTCCGTTTCACATCGTTATATGAGCTTTTGGATTTGTGAGGAAAGTACAGATTCTGAAATAAAACTAAATGCTTAGATTTCCACACTGTTCTTTTTCATTATTGCTCAATGAGATAAATTTCTAGTTAAAGTTTACACAGCTTTTTATAAACCTCATAAAATGTTTCCTATGTCCCAAAGTCCCCTGATCTAAGGAAAAGCAAATCTTGTAGTTCAGGGAATATAGGAACCTTGTCACCTAAAAACAGACCTGAAACCCACTTTGTGTAAAATCCTGTCCCTGACACCAACACAGAGACTGTTTCAGAGGGAAGCCACAGTACCTGGCAGGGTACTGGTGGATTTGCTTTCCCACACCAGTCTCTTCTCACAGCTGACTGCTTTAAGTCCTGATGGGTGAGGTTCTAAAATCCTTGCAGCTCCCTAGGGATGGAGGAGATAGATGGAAGGGTATGCTTGAAGCTCACAGGAGTCCTATAGGGGAAGAGTCCCCCATCTAAGGAAGCTGCTGGGGAGGTGGACAGACACCAAAATTTTCCACTGATTACACATGGACACTGCAGGAAAGACATAAATTCATAATCTCAGGTAACACTGGGATTATTTTGTAAACTAGATCAGACCGTCTGGTGTCCATTTCATGATACATTCTCCATCTAGGACAATAATTTCACCCCAGACAGCCAAATGAAACCAAACCAGATGAAACCAAATGGAAGCCTTGCACTTGGTCCTGCTCTCAGAATCACCTCAGCCTGAGCCCCAGCTGGGAATGTAATCACTGACATGTTTGAAGTAATGAGAGTATTTATGTACTTTGGCAGGTGAGAGTGACAGTGTTCTGCACCTGCCAAAATTGAGTGCTTGCATGAGCTTACCTTTGTGGCAGGGATTTCTTAAGCTTAAAACCCAAAGTTTTCTCAGAGACAGATAATTACTTATTTTTACCATGTAGAAACATTTACACAGGTTTACCATGGGGAGTCATAGTGTCCTGGGTTTTGTGTCTTGTACCTTCTTAAAAAGAAACAGTTTGACTTTGAAAACAACATTTCAGAATGTTCACATCAAATTCTCCTTTCTTTGAAGTGCTGCATGAATTGTTGCCAGGTAGGGGTGCAAAGGCTTTAACACAGGTGTGTGAAGGGGAAATATCAAGTACACTTTCTTTTGGAGGAAAAATGTTTTCGTGTATTTTCTTCTGCTGGGTTTTAACCTGGAAAGCAACGACAAGAACTGAAAGCTTTCCATAGCTGAGTTCACATTTCCATTTGTAATTGCAAGGTCAGAGGAAGATGGAGCAGAAAAGTTTTAAACCAGAACCATATGGAGAAGAGAATTTCTGTACTAATGGACATGTTAATTCTTCAATATTTGCTTGCACATCAGAATGAAACAAGTTTGTGTTTTAAAATTTCAGAAGTCCTGCAAAAAGCTGATTCAAAAATTCTTGAAAGGATCTTTTTGCCATGATTTCTGTGAAAATAAGCATGCTCTTTGGAAATGTCTATATTGCAAAATACTGATTAATGAGGAAGTACCTACTTTTCAAAGTCTCCACCAGAAAATATAAATTATTCTTATATTCCCTAGAAAAAACTCTCTTCCTCTGTTGACTCCTCTGCCAGCCTCCCCCATTCTTCTTTCTTCATGGTGTAATTGAAGGAATAAAGTTAATTGAAAATTAGTGGTTAGGTGCACTTATTACTGATCACACACAGGAAATCCCTGCAGCTCCAGTGAGCAGAGGGCCTGTGTCCTTCTCAGGTGCTTCTGGACTCCACTGACAGCTTCCATCCCACAGTGCTGGTAGAACTTCATGGGTGCTAAGTGTTTTAAACTTGAGCTCTTCTTCACCTCTTATTTTGCCTCCAATGAGTCAGTGTGAGTTTTACAATGGATGCAAATGCAAGTACCTCCCACTTAACGAGAATTATATTACAGCATCTCATTATTTCTTTCATTCTAAAATGTATACAAGGACATTTCCCCCACAATTAGGCTATTGTTGTGTGATCCTCTGAATAGGCAGTGGTTTCTATGACTGTTCATGAACAGAATAATTGATATTTATGTAGTTCTCAGCAGACTGCAATTGCTCTTCTGTGGTATAAATGACTCTATATTGGTCATTGTAAAGCACACTGGATTTGTGCTTTCTCTAGGAGTCATAACTGTTGTGGAACAGCTAAATCACTGTTGCAGAGGGTGTATCACTGGTGACAACTGGATGATTGATCCAAAACTAGTTCATTAAAAATTAATTTGATGTCTCTCATAATGTTGGCTCCGGTGCTGCTTTCTCTGAAGTCCTGCTTCCTTTGAAGTTTTGTCACTGTCTTCTTTAATATCAAGATCAAACATTTCATCTGCATAAGTGTTACCATTCAGGGCAGCTCTGTGTGTGACCTGTTTCCTTGATCAAGATTTTCTGGTGACCTATGCAATCAGTCTGTGTCTGTTGTGCTACTGAACATCCAGAGCTCAGCCACACAGCCTGGAAGACTTTCATGGGTTTTGGTGTGGTTGTTCTTTTGATTTTCTTTTTCCTTTTTTTGCATTTTGAGGGTTTGGCATTTTTTATTCTTTTTTCACATCCTGAAATGGTTAGAGAGGTTGGAGTTATAATCTGAATGCAGCTATAATGGATTTTATGCTTTACATCATTTGTTCTTATACTGGGCCATCATGACCTCCCAAGAAAATCCCGATGTGTCTTGATTGCAGTTGACAAAATACACATCACTTTTATTTCTCCTTGGATTCCAAAAGCATTAAGAATTAGCAGTCTGATTTTCTTCATAGCCTTTTCTCCTTGTCACAGAGATCAAGTTCACCTTTCTCAGGCTCCCTCCAAGTCATCAGTGTTGCTCTGCTGTTTTGCAATTTCACCAGTTTATGACAGAACACTTATATTAGTGTGATTGTTTCTTCAATTTTTCCTTTCTCTGAAAGTATTCCTCTTTTGGATACTTTTTATTACTGCTATTATTCTGCATATCTCTGTTCAATCCCCTTCTCTGATGAGGGAAGCTCATCACCAGTAGATGTGAAAATACAGGAGATAGAGCTCTAGGTGGTAGTAGGAACAAGGAGAATAAATGTGGCAACATTTCAAGTTATGCAAGTCTAGGAACTTAAATTCTCTAACTTTTGTTGATGCATTTTTGAAAAAGACAAATCACAGATTTAAGGACTTTGAGGATCTGAGTGTTGGAAAATTTCATCCCAGGCGCTTTGTCCAAGGTGACATGTAAAGAGCTTATGTAAGAGCTGGAACCAAATATCTTGAGACCTGATTAGCTGCAGGATTATGAGCCTTTTGTTTATTCCCTCTCCTGTGGTCATTGCAGCATCACACACTCCCCTCAGTCACATTCAGCTAATGGAAAAGTTGTCATCTAGTATGCTGAGGATATTGCTTTGTCTCTCATATTTCAAACATCCCAAACTACAAAGCTAAAGAAAAAGATGTCTTCAGCTCCTCATTTATCATTTCTATTCTCACAGGATCTGCTGCTGAAGAATTTGTTTCCTAAGTGAGTTAAGGGAAAAATCCCTCCTAATTGCTAAACTTTTCTGGTTTATCTCTTATTAGTTGCAGTTCAACACATGAATTACTTAGATGTCTATTATTAATGGAAGATTATCATAAAGTGTATTTTTAAAACACTTCAAATTTAGTGATGTTTTACCCCTTTCAGGAATATTATGCTGACAACATAGGAGGAATTTGCAAAAAATGCTTTCTGGGTGGGGTAATAAATCGATGTAGCCAACATCAGCTCAAGTGATACTGAAGGCAAAAGGCTTTATGGAGTTTTGCCATAGGTAGGTGTGTTCTCCTCCTCGTGGATGCTTTGTTTCTACAGCTCTCATATTTCACTGCCAGCACTTTATAACCTGAATCATTTTGAGACAATAAAACCAACAGTCACAGTCATTGCCTCCAAATACTTCACAAATTACTCAATCCATTTTGCCATTTCCTTGGAAAATCAATTCCATGTCTCTATTTTAGCTCTGGTGAGCACAAAGGCCCCTGTTTGGAAAAGTGCTGGTGTGCCAGAATAATCTGTGGCCAAGTGGGATCAGCACCTGTCAAAAGCACAGTGTCTTTCCTGCCTTAAGCTTTATCTATGAGCACACCTAGCAAGGAAATGCAAGTATTTCTTGGTCTTTGAGGCAAAAGAGATGATGAAAACAAAATGTGGTTACTAGTTTGCAAATCTGTCATTAAAACTGACACTGAGAAATGCACCTTCAAGGTGTGTTTTTTTGTTATTGTTGCTTTTGTTGTTGTTGCTGTTTTGTATTTTGTTTTGTTTGTTTTCGTCTTTTTTTTAATTGCAAGAAGTAATTTCCTCTGGGTTAGCACATGGTGACTCATGCCAGTTCCTGCAGCAATGGCACACAATAAATTACACAACATAAATTACATGACATTTCTTGTCATCTGAAGAACCAGGTTACAGATTGCAAGATTTACATAAATAGTCTTGGCACAATTCTTTACAAATATGCACAGCCATACTTTTTTAGCTTCCACCAGGCACTGAAATTATTTGTCATAGTTTTAAGGCAAATAAAGAAGCTAAAGTGAATTTTGAGAAATGATTTTGGAATCCTTGGGATCCTCTACAAATGTTTGGCAAGTGTCAAAGGTGTACACAACACCTTAAGTATGAACTCATTCTCATTAGGCTTGGACAGCTCCTGTGCTTACCCACTGAAAATCTTCTCTGTCCAAGTACAGATTCTGCCAGGAATTTCAGCTGAAGGAAGTAACTTTCTTTCCAATCAACTAAACTCTCTTGTCAGCTTCCTTTCTAATTAATCTCTACAAAGCAAGGAGTAATATCCACATACCAGGGAGAATACTTCAGCAAACAGCAACCACTGACCCTCTTCTCCATACCTTGGGGTGCAGCTCAAAACAGTGAGCTATAACCCCCAGTTAAATTCCATTCACAACAGTAACAATATTTACATTGTGGATTTAGGGTTGAAAAAGTGAACTATTTGGGCAGAAGACCTAGAGTTTTCCATCAGGCTGTCTACGCTTGTGTCCAGGAGAGGACAGCAGGTCCCAATGCTGTAGAGCACCTGGCTGTGTTGAGCAGCATGCAACAAGATCATGGGTGCAGGCAGAGATTTAACAGAGCAGAAAGTGGAGATAGGCAAGTGGAAATAGGCGATTTCATTTTCAGGTCCACTCTCATGGCTCCATTGTCCTGGGCACCCCCTCAGACACACAGTGGAGGCTGTCAGGCTTTGCAAAACTCTTTATCCTTTCCTTTTGTTGTAATGGAGTCTGGTTTTGTGGGCATCTACTTACACTATAATCAGAATACTTGTTTTGAAATATTTGGTTTCATTTGGGTGGGCTGTAAAAGCTTCCTGTTTTTCCTTTGCTTCTGAATGGAAAATGAGGCTTCAAAGTGACAAACTCAAGAGCATCATTTTGGAAGCTGTTAAAGTGAAATGTTCCATCATGTTAGAAAGCATTTATTTGTAAAACTTGAAAACAAAACTCCAATATTTCTAAAATCCTTTCATTTTTTTCAGCAGAAACAATCTGCAATTCAACAAAAAACCCCAAACTTAACAACAGTCCTGTTCTGGAAATTGGATATGAATCTACTTTCACTTGCACAAAGCTGCACACTTCATTCCCACTGAAACTCCTTTCTTCATTCAATGTAGTGGTTAGAGGAAAAAATAAAACAGCCTTCTCTCTGTTGAAGGAGACAAGCAGAAGGGAATGACAGAAGTGTCCTGGCTGGGCCAGGGACATAGGAAGTGCCAACACTACCAGTCTTTTTTTTCCATTTCTCATGGGGCTTTGCTAATGGGATTTTAGCCAGTGGGTTGAGGGTGCCAGAGATGTCTTTGAAATAAAAGTAGCCTGATTTTCAAAAATACCCAATGCCTGTCTTTTACTGGCTGCAGAAGAACTTTACTAAACTGAAAGCATGAACATGTTAGTGTAAGTGTTTAGCCAGCTGACACACAGGTTACTTTATCTATGAGGCACAATTTCTGATGCTAATATACAGTATTTCCCCTATAAACAGTGATGCAAGTGTATTTTGGAAAAGTGGGCAGTCTCTCAGAAAAGAATAATAATATTTTCACATATGCTAAGAAGAATATTGTTTACTCTGTGTGTACAGATCCTGTTGGACTCAGTATTATCCAAGCAAATTCTTATAGAAACTTAACACTGAGGCAGTTGTGTTATAATGTTCTTTTTACAGCCAGATTTAACAGTTATCTCTTGTTTTCCTAATTTGTATTAGTTAATTGCTTTTCAAATCAAAATGAATAGAGGCAGAGCTCCTGTGAGACTCTGGGAGTGTGCTGGGAGCATGTTGTGTTACATCTGCTCACTTCACTTTGAATTGCATCACATTTTGGAGTATACAGACTGTTAATGGGTGCTGTCACACACACTTCGACGCAACTATATCTCTACATTCTGAATTTTCAGCCCTAAACTTGACTCCACTGGACCCATGAGAAGAATTTTAGTTCCCTGTATGGGGTTTCTTTTACATCTATGCCAATGCATTTTGAAAGAGTTCTCTCAGACTATATTATTGCATAGATGTCACTGGACAAGACTTTGTCAGCATCATAGACTTGTCCCAAAGATGACAAAGCCAATGGGATATGAATCCATTTATTTGCAACTGCAGATACCTGAGTGCTAGGGAAAGACCCAGTTTGCATCCCTGAATTCAGAGACAGCATCACTAATAAACAGCATAATCATGTATGTGATCACAGTGTGTAGGAACAACCCAAAGATTTAGTGAGACACAAGAGGCTTTAGAAGAAATCTGAGTGAAGGGAAATGGTTAGAACAGTGAGTGTGGAGTAAAACAGAGGGAGGAACAGGAAAAAATGGGCACACAGGGCTGGAGTGAAGATACAAGTGACATGAGGCGAAGTTCAGTCTGTTCCACAGGAGAAGAGAAAAGCAGATGGTCTCCAGTTATTGCAGCTACTGCAACTGTTCCTGCAAGGGGCAGAAGTTGGCAAAGTTGCCTCCAGGATCTCTGGTGAGGAGCAATGGAATGGGAGGAAGATGGCAGGAAAGGATCACAGGATTCTTTAGTTCCCCAGGTAGGGAACGGTCTCCTCTGCCTTTGAGGCTGTTAGTCGGAGTAAGGCTGCAGGGATACTGCGCCCGTGTGCAGTGCCCTGAGAAATCTTTGCTCTCTGAAGATGTGCGTGTGTAGTAAATAAAGCAGGGCCGAAGCCTTTATTAAAAGCAGCTCTTTTATTGTTGGAAATTGTGGGGGTCACGGGGCTGCCAACGCCTGCTGCTGCTGCTTTTGCTAACCAGTCCTAACGCCGGGGAGGAGGCTCCACGAGGATCCTGTCTAATTACCAGGGTTGGGGGTTCCAGCCTCACGGCTGTACTCAGGAACTCCCAGAATGGCTGGTCGCTTAGGGGTGTCACTGTGTTCAACTGCCCACAGGTGAGGATGAGGGGATGGATGTCATCTCTCTTTGCACGAGGTTTTTGCCTACCCACTGGTGTCACTGGCGGCTCTGCATCAGGTGTGGTTCGGTCCTCCTTGGGAGTTTGTGGGCTGGAACTGATTTCTGTTTTGGAGCCTCACCTTATGGGAGTCTTCTGCAATTTGCATGATGGGGCGGCGCTGGTGGGATGATGGATAGGCGGGGAGCAGCAGCAACAGGCTGGAAATGAGGTATGGGGCAGGGACAGAAATAGGAAGTAACTGGGGAAATACAGCAAGCTGGAACAGGGAAATCAACTGGGGGATACAACAATTTTAACTAGGACAAACAGTGAGTTACAATATCTAACACTTTAACAAAGCTGTTCGCAACTCTCCACAGTAAATGGTCTTTTAACTTACTAACAACACAACCGCTTCACTACCGACTTAACTCACTTACTTCACATGGATATAAGAGAATGCAAACTGAAAACTGAAACCCTAAATTGCATTTTAAAAGTGAATTATCTACTTTAAGGAAGTGAAAGCTATCCCTGGATCAATCCATTCTGGTGAACATTGACCTAGATGTGTAGGTCTCCAGGGTGAGATATTTAGTTTCAGCAGACAGATGTTCATTCACACTGAGAGTCCTGCTAGAGGTTTGCAAAGTATTAAACTTGCATCTGATACTTATGCAGTGAAACAAATTCTTGCCTTCAGCAACATTAATTTCATGTTGGAGTTAGCCAGTGGAGTTGCTCAGAACTCCAGCTAATGGAAATGAGAGGCACATCTAATCTAGAATCTCATGTGTAAACTGGCAATATAGATTGAGACATTATTAAGAAATATTTCATAGTCAATACTGTGACTTCAAAGCTCAGTGTGATCTCAAGTCTCCTGGCATGGATACATGACATTTATTAATAGAGGTGCTGAAGGACTGGCATCCAGTTGATGTCATCAGACAAATTACTTCTCCATTACCTATTGATTACTGTTCTGCCTGGCAAAAAGTACGTGCTTACTTCTCATACCAATGGGAAAGAGAAAAATTCAATAGCTGGCCACTTTAGGTAATTATCCAGTTCTTGAAATGCTTTAACTATGGAAAAATAGAAGCTGTGGCTTTTCCAGCACTCAGGAATCTGTTTTCTCAGCAGAATAATCCAAGAGAACATATTGCTTTGGGGTTACTCGTAATTCTCTGATTCTTTTCCATTAGATGAAGGGTTTAATTCATGCTCCAGTCCTTATTATCCACAAGTGGGACACAGTTAGTCAGAGATGACTTTTCTATATCTGTTTCACAAGATAAGCAAGAATCATTAGGAGGGTTTATGAAAAAGTTTATATCCAACAGGTTTCCACAAAAAAAAAAAACAAACAAAAAAACCCCCACTGTTATTTAAATAGAAATGCATGTAAGAATGTGTCAGTTTTCACAAAATAGAATGGGAAAAAATCCAAGTGATTTTTTTCTCATTTTATTTTGATAGGAATAAAATGCTTTCTTCTGACTCTATTGTCCAGACTTATTTTGTCTAGACTGCTCCATCCCATGCCAATATGTATTTTTACAGCATTGCAAAGGCATCACATAAATTGATATATTATTTCCTTATCTCTGCAAAACATTTTGGCACTGCTGAAATGAAATACTTCTGTCATCTTAAAATCAAGCGATAGATTCCTGTGTATGAAAACACTTCTGGTTTCATTTTGTTTTCCCTTTCCATGAAACTACCTAATACAACCACAGATCTTATGATGTGTTCTGACAGAATAATAAAATCTATTTCCTAGTCACAGTTGAGATTATGGTGAGAAGATCCAGATTTGTTTGTGTTCTAAAAGAGCTGATTCTTTCATGTGGAGAAAAAGCCCCTACAACTCTCCTTCCTGTGAAATAATCCTGGTGTTGTTGCATCTCTGCAGAGGGGTTGTGGAAGTGACTGTTTATAGACCTTCTAACAGCATTTGAGATGGGATAGACTCAGCACTGAGATTGGAGAGCTCAAGGGGAATTCATTAAGACGGGAATGTGATGGATGAGTTTTCAGAGTGAAGCCCATGGAAGAAAGGATGGGAAACAGCCAAGTGCCCTTAGAATGGTGATGAAGGAAATGTTTCTCTACTAGCACCAAGTCAAAAAGGGATTTGTCTTGTTCAGATCTCCTAACTCACTGCTAAATGATGAAGAAAACTCACCAGGCAATTGTGACTCAACTCAGACATTCCATTCCTGCTGTGAACCACAAGGAGGGTGATTTGGGATGAGCATTTGCACTGGGGAAGGAAAACTGAAATTAATGAGAAATGTGAGCACAGATAGTTTATTGGTGGCAGATTTCAGCTCAGGAGACAGTTATTATCAGCATTTTAGTCCTTCCAAGTATCTCTTTAAGAGTAAGGAAGTGAAGTGTCATTGCTGTTGTGTGGGAGAAACAGGACTTTTGGACAGTAAATTAATATGATTATACAGAAGCTGATTTATTGTTTACTTTTTAGCTTTAATTATACATTTTAAGACTACTCCTTATGTGATTATATTTTTTGATTGGTGTTTTTATGCTGTTCACATGTTTTGTTGGAGATTTTCAGGTATGATAATTGGTGGTCATTTAGGACTTTACTGCTTACTTTTATTTTGTGTTTTTTAATTTTGGTATTTTGTTTTTTTAGCTTTTTAAAATTCTGTTTTAGCATAATTTATGTTTCAGTGGCCTTGAAGGGTCTTAACAAGTTGTAGAAAAACACTTAAAAATTGCTCATTCTGTGCTCCTGTTATAAACATTGTTTTAAACTAAGAAATATACAGAAAAACAGCTAAGCATGTGAAGAAACACCAAAATATGCAGAAAAACAACTAGGCAGTAAAATATGGAGAAAAACAGTTAAATATAGTTTGGCTGGTGCATATGATACAGACCACCTCCTGGACTTGTTCAGACTTGTCACTGTGGCTCAAACTTGTTCAGTATTATTGCACTGTTGGAGCTAAGGAACAGCTCCCCAAGAAAACACAGAAACTCCCCTGTACCTCGGCAGTAGTGCCCCCACCCCAGGGGTGCTCTACAGCTCTGTGAAAGAGCAGGCAAGCTGTTCTTTTAAGATCCCTAAAAATTGCATGGAAAGGACTTTGACAAAGCCTGCCCTGATTCACATCCCTCACAACTTCAGTTTCAGCCAGCTTCCACAGAGAGTAAATCAGAAAAGGGTTTGTCTCACTGGCTGTTTGACCTCTCTGTAGTTGTTTAGCTGCTCTCTAGATTGGCACACCATGGCCAGGGAAGCTTCAGGAGCCGTTGCGACTTCTTGCAGATCATGAAGTCTTTCTTTAATCTGCATTCTCAAGGGCAAAATGGTCACTTGCTGGAAAAATGGTGAGATGGATTTCATAATTAAAAAAAAAAAAAAAAAGAAAAAAGAAAAATGCAGCACCCAGAGGCTTTGTTTTCTAGATTTCTTGTAACTACAGCTGGGAGAAGGTTGAAACTTTGCACGACGACATTTTAAATAAATAAATAAATAGAAACATTAAAAACCCAGCTACTCAAATCTATTGTTAACATTTACTTCATGGAGAGGATCTCAGTGTCTCTGGTTGTCCTACAGCATTCCCCTTTCTCAGACAGCAGTTGTAGTAAATAGGCGGGGCCGAAGCCTTTATTAAAATGCAGCTCTTTATTTAATGGGGCAATAGGGAAGGCCGCCGCCCGCTGCTGCAGAAAGCCAGTGATCGCACGTCGAGAAGGTCCTCCTCTCCGCCTTCACAGGGGGTGGGAAGTCCCGGCCTCGCGCGCAAGCACGGAGCTCGAAATTGGCTCGTTGGTCCTGGGGTGTCTTTGGTTTTCAACTCCCTTTTGGTTCTGTTGAGGGTGATGTTCTTTCCATGCGGTAGCGGACGATATTCCTTACAGTTGGTGGTTGCTGGAATTGCGGTATGATGATCGATTTCCGAGTTTTGTTGGAAGTTCTCATGGGCCGGGATTTCCACCGGGCGCAAAGTTCGCTTGGGTATTTCTTTAATTTGCATATGGGCGGAGTTGGCTCAGCAGCAGCAGGCGGCCGGAAGTAGGGCAAGGGTGAGGGCGGAAGAGGTATGGGGGGAACAGCGGAAGTGGAGAAGGGAAGGGCGGATGTAGGAAGTACTGGAACAATTAAC
>JAOTQP010001286.1:6779747-6797351 GCA_026413545.1 Cichladusa arquata
GGAACAGCGGAAGTGGAGAAGGGAAGGGCGGATGTAGGAAGTACTGGAACAATTAACTGGGGATAGCGAGGAGCAACATCACGCAACGTGGTAACATTACACACAACCTCAATACCTTAACTTAGTCTTTTTTTAACAGTCTATTTTTAACTTTATCTATTTACTACAGCAGTGGATCCATGTCCAGCTCCTGTTTTGGTGTTTCCCAAAGCAAAGAGAAGAAACACCTTACCAGCCTGCAGGGAACATCTTGGTTATTTTGCAGTCTCTCCTATGGAATCCTCACATGGATATCTGAATGCTGTCATTATTTGTCAGGACTGTGAATGGGAAAACAGCCATAAAAATCTGAATGAACCTATGTGAGAAGAGGGTGAATGGGCAATTGCAGAGCTACAAAGGTGTGTGTTTGACAGGGTTGTGCTTTCTTCATTTGTGAGTAGGATCAGGATGTTCTTGCTCTGCTGCCTCCAACCCTTTTGAATAGGGTGACTTTTTCTCAGCTAAAAGGACTCAAGTCCTGGCCTTTTCTCATTTGCACAGTGAGCTCTAAATGCCCCCTACTGCATTCATGTACAACTGTCAGCAATAAGAAATAATATATATATTTGTCTTTATCTGTGTTTGGGAGTTACTCCTACCTCCCAGTGCTGAGTGAGTTAGCACTCAGTCCATCTTTCAGAAGATAAATAAATGAACAGACATTTGTTTTTTATTCCTTCTATGATATATGTAAGTGCTTTTGGTAAGTGACTGCTTCAGTTTTAACAGCTGGAACTTAAGCAACCTTAAAAGAGAGTGCAATTTTGTGTTCACTGAGGTAGAAAGGATAACTTTTCTGTCATGATGGAGGTTTTTGAATGTTATTACATGCCCTGTGAGCAAGTGGGGTTTTAAGATTGCAGTTCCAGAACTGAAACCTATTGAGTGATACATCAGGGACTTGAGAATGAAACATAAGCCATGGGTAGGTCTGTTATCAAGGATGAGGAGTGTATGGCATGTAATCAGTGTCCAAAACTAAGAGGGAGCATAGTGGGGACAGGTGACTTGAACATATTCCATAATACAGAATGAATGTCCAGGATTTAAACTGGGGAAATTACCTGGAAGCAGAGACTGATATGGGCTCAGGAAGGGGGATCTGGCATCAGTCACTGAGTGGTGATAATTGTATTGTTGCATCACTATTTTTTGTGGGTTGTTTCCATTCCCTTTTTATTATCATCATTACTATTATTATTTACCATCTTTTTTTTCTATTTTACTTTTTTTTTTCAATTATTAAACTGTTCTTATCTCAGTCTACAAGTTGTACTTTTGATTCTCCTCCACATTCCATAGGGTGGGGAGGAAAGGGAGGAGGGTTGAGCAAGTGCCTTCATGGTGCATGATTTCTCTAATTCCAGCTGGATTTAAGCCACAGTACTGGTCCATGACTTCCCATTGCTGTTGGCTTTGTCAGTGTGATGACACCCACAGGCTGATGATTCCCAGTTTTTACTGTTTCTCTTTGGATAGGGTACATTGCACAGACATTCCTGCTCTTGTTTAATAGCACTTTCTGCAGATGACTTCCTTGGATTAACATCTTGCCTTTGTTCAGCTGTCAAAAATAATTCATGCAACAGTGTGAAACATATTTGAGGCAAATAATAGAACAATAAAGAATATAACCACGTAGCAGTGCAATGCAGATGAAACAAATAGGGAAGGAGATGAAAGAATTAATAACTACAACTACTGGAAACAGATTCTCTTTTTAAAGGTAAACACAGAGAGATAAACATCAGCCTAAAAAGCAAAAGTGTGTGCAGCCTGGAAAGAAGATGTCGACAAGCAGAACACAGTCTCCCCTTAAAGCAGCAGAAAAATAATCAGAAAATATCTGGCAAGAGAAACTAAGTAATCTCTAAAGACTGCCAAAAAATAATTCATAATGCATTTGACTGCCTGCTTTCCTCTTTGCATACCCAGAGCTTTTGGTTGTGTCAGAGAGAGATCTGGCAAAGTCAAAGAGGTGAAGCCCTGAACAGGAATCTAACACATATTTTGCTTCTTTTACATCCTTCCCTGTCCTACATAGGCTTATGTGATTTCATCCCCTTGTAAATTATCCCATTATCACTGTAACACCTGAAAGGTGATCTCAAACGAACTGATCTGCATAATGTTACATCTGAGCTTATTTATTTGGAACAGCACTGCAAGCTTGGTTGATTTTGGGGGATTTTTTTTTTGTAGTTTGTTTTGTTGTTTGTTTGTAGCTTTATTTTTTAACATAAATATAAAATATATAGTGTTCACTTTGCAAAAGAGAAAAGTTGAAGATTTGTGAAACTCCAAGATAAAGAATTTCACAAGATGAAGACCTGACTTGAGCACATTTATGCAAGTCCTTAAATCCCTCATTGTTTAAATCATCACTTAAGTTTGTGCACAATGCAAAAGATATTCTTCCAGCCCATTGACCACAAGGTCTAGTAAATGTGTTTACCTAGGAATTTTTCCTGGTGGTACAAAAGTACATTTTGTTGTGCAAGGTTTCTACTTCAAATAATATCAGGTTTTTTTCTGAATGGGATGTAAATACAAGTCAGGAGGAGGAGTAAAGGGAGTAACATCAGAATTTGGGGGTTAAGGGATCCAGAACAATGATATGCCCTTGTCCACATCCATCAGGGAAAGAGGGGAGATGCTCAGACCCTGTTTAATTTCATTGGTGGTGATGGTGAGGGAAGCATGAGAAAGGCAAATCCCATCAGGCTGGTGAGAAACAAATACTTTTCTCCATAAAAGTTTAAATAGCACAAAAGATTCTCCAAAGGAGGTGGTCCACTTTGCTTACAGAGGATTTTTAAATCATTGTATTGTAAATGAATGGAAGTAGTTTTGATCCAAGAACTTACTTAGAAAAACAAAGCAAAATCCCATTAGTTTTTTTCTGTCCATGGACATCATGTTTTTGCCATATTAACCCCTTGATTTGGGACTCCTCCTGGCTATGTCAGGGAACAGGAAAGATTAAATTTCCCTATTTTTAAGCCAAAATTTGTCTGCAAAGAGGGAAGAATAATGGAGAATTTCAAAGTTAGAGATGTCATAAGGAAGATGTACTGGGTGTTCCTAGTGGCTTTTTAGCCCCTACTACTGTGATTTTTATGCATCAAGATTCTAGAAGGGATTTTTCATTTAGGTTTGCTTGTAAGAAACTGGATCAGTTTTCTCTGTAGCTTGTACTGCATTTCCTTTGCTATGGTAGACAGGACAAAATACATATAGCAAAGGATAAAAGGTACTTCACAAATCCTCTGCTAGAGGAGGTACCTAAAGCAGGAGGCAGTGGCCACACTCCACTGCACATTTCAGATGTGGCACAAAACTTGTTTGGGTTTGTGTTTCCCACTCCATGTCCTTGGTCAGCATGGGATGGAAGGAAGATCTGCAGGGTGAGGACAGATGTTCTCTGGCCCAGCTAAAGAAAAAATAAAAGTGTGTCTCATAGAAAAAGTGGTTTACTTCTTTTTTTTTCTGCTGACGTTTTCTTTTGTAAAATTGGACCTGAATCCACAGATTTGGGTGGGGAAAGGGAAGTGTTGTCCAGTTGTTCATTTATGTCCTCCTGACCCACAGAGCTGATTAGAAACAAGAAGTTCTGGCTCTTTTTAGAAGCAGTTGAAAATAATTTCCCACTAAACCATGCCTTTCTCATTTAAAATAATTACATGTATTTTGTCTGTGTCTAAGACAATATGAAGGGTAGATATTAAAAAGCATTTTTTCATGTTGGTATTGGATAGGCTTTGTAAAGTACCTTGATGCCTATTTATCTTTCATTTCAATCTATGTCAGGTGATTCAGAAAATTCTGATAACTCTCTTATCTTTCTATAAATACCTTAAAAATATCTGACCTGCATGACCCAGATAAAAGCAGACAGCACAGCAGCAGTTTGGATGCTTTGTGGATGGTAAATGATCCACATGAATTGTCTGGCTCCTCTCCACACTAGTCTCCTTCCATTGTGGCCCTGAGAAGGACACGACTTTCCCAAGTTAATTCAAGTTATAGACATGAGTAAGGAAGTGGAACTGCTCAAAGGGAGAGGACAGACTTGTCTGACAAGCAGGAGGAGCCTCCTAACATTGTAGAGGTAACTTTGGGAAATAATCACACAGGGAACAGTTCTTGACATCTTCTGGATCACTTAAACCACAACTGGAAATAGGCAGGGCCCATCTGAGCTTTCCTGGAAGAGAAAACACTGGGAGTGGCTATTTTTTATCCACATGTCCTTCTCTTGTCTCAGACACACTGCTAAAATTCATGCCAGATATTTATTTACATATGGATTAGCCAAGGTGTCAAACAGTTTCTGACACATCATTTGAGGATGCTCAGATAATCTAGAGGCTGTCATCACAATGGGATCACATCCTGCTGCAGAGGGAAAGGCTTTGCCTGCTTCTTCCAGTTCTGTTCTACTTTTTTGAGACTATCTTAGAAAATAAAAAATTGGGAGTTCTTGGACTTTGGAGAATTGTGGAATTTGGGAGCTCAGACTACAAAATCCTCTTTGAATTCCTTAAGCCTGGGGGATTATTCCCTTTGCTATTAGATGTTTTTGGCAAGAGTGATATAAAATATCCTTTGCTCTATCAAAAGGGAATATCCTGAGGAGGACTGAAAGGGAAGTTGCACCAAAAAGACCCTTTTTTAAGAGGCATTTCCAGTGAAGACATTTTATTTAATGTTGCTTGAAAAAAAAAATCATTTCTCTCAAACTCTTGCTCCTTTTTACGAAAAAAATTATACTTGGGCACTGCCAACTAAATCAGAAGGTTGCTGTCAGGCTTTATTAACATTTACATGCCCTTGAATGTTTCAGGGAGTGTTTCCTTGATATTGTGGTGTTTTTTTCTTGTTTGATGTCCTACCTTGGTGAGAGCATCCTGGAAGAGGGTGAATGCTCTGCTTTCTAATTCCTGTCTTCTGTTGTCATCAGAAGCCATATCGTTGCAAGCCAAATACCTTAGTACAAAAGTAGAGATATTTTGCTTCTTCATGCTCTTTTTATTCTTCTACACTGCCAGCTCATGGGTTGGTCTTTGATAATGGTTCCCTTCAGCACAACTTTTTACAGATCCTCTCGAGATTAAAATTTTTCAAAGAATACCACTAAACTTTCACTGAACGTGCACCAAACTGTGCATCAGTATAAAATTGTTCCTACCATTCTAGCTGTTTTGGAGAGAAAAACTGAAAAAGCAAATGAGGAAAACAGAATAAGGAAAATAAAATTTAAAAAAAAAAAAGGAAGAAAAAGATTTTTCGTAACTTCTGACCTTTCCTCATGATTCCTCCTGAATCTTTCAGAGATCTGACTTTCTGTCCTTGGACATTCCTATGTCCAAGTAACAAGTATTAATTGTGACTTGTACATATCAGTTTAGGAATAATAAAGCAAAACAGAGGAAAACAAGAGAATTAAAGAGGATGAGTGGAAGAATGTACCATAGGTACGGCTCAGGATGTCAGAAATATTCTAGAAATGTTTATGAGGTGGATAATAGGAAAATAAGACTGATTCAACAGGTAAAGATGTGCTCCACAAGCCAGTTACAACCCCAGTTATTAGACACCTGGCCTCCCCCAGCAGATTATCCCCACAGGGATTGTTTGCATTAATGTCCCTCAGTAGATTCTCTGCTGAAGTACAGTGGCTGGACAAGAGTGGGTAACACTCCTGCTTTGAGCCCAGAGAAATTCAAGCAGGTTTGTGTCATTCTCCTGGAGCAGAAGGAAATGGGTCCCAGAGACTGTAGAGATTAGGAACCTCTCAGCAAATTAATTCCTACTTGAAATTCTCTATACAGCCCTACAAAATACAGATTTTCATAGGCTTGAAAGGCTGGTACAAATGTCATCAGAGGAGCATCTTGCTGTTTCACACAGGGGAAAATCAGTTCTGCATGTGGCTTCATGGATGAGTCTGCATTGGCTTGTGGTAGAGTGGGAGATTGCAGCAGGGTTTTTATTTTGGTGCTATAATAAAATATCTGCAATAAACTCTTAATTATCAGTGCTCTGTTTCCATCAGAAATGCTCAACATACCTGACTTCAAAAGATAAGATTCTTTAACAGGTAGACAGGTCAGTTATGTCTTGTCAGTAAATGCTGCATCTAATATCACATCTATTTTTACTGAAGTTAAAATTGTTATTTTGATGCATTATTAGTTGTTAATTTTCACCTGAATACGTCACGTTAAAATAAAACATTTAACATCCAAACAAGGATGTGAAGAAACACAATTTCACCTGCAAAAATCAGAACAGATCAGGGCCAGGCACTTGCTGATCACCTTAGAGGCAATGTCACAGCAAAGGGCCACATCCTGTCCTTGTGCCAGCAGTGGGACTTGCAACAAGAGCAGTGTCCATGAGCATTTCCATTATGCTCTGGTTATAAAGTAGAACAGGGAATATGATAACCTGGGAAGAATTACCATGTGCTTGAGTACAGGAAAACAGGTTATGGAACAGAATGAATTGATGAGAAATGTGGATGGCAAAGGGAAATGTGGGTTCTCAGCTGGCTTAAACAAAGGCTGCCATGGAGAGGGAGCATCCCTTTCCTCTCTGCTGCCCTCACTTGCATGGCTCTTCTCTTCACAGTTCAGTAATTTCACTGAGTGAGTGAAATTTTCAGCCAGCTCAGTGGAGATGGTTTGTGACACTTAATTTGACATTACCAACCCAGCAGAACTAGGGCATATCTCTCAGGTCCACATACCTAGATCTGTGAGCCAGATGGGGTCACACCATGCTGTGGCAGATCTCCATCTGGACATCAGGGCTGCAGAACCCTGGTGGGGTGCTCAAGGCACAGAAATGGAATTCCTGGGTTTGTAAAACGTGATGCACAAGCTCTGCAGAGCTGAAGTAATTCTCTTAAATACCAGTCAATAGTATCAGTCCCAGGGTCTTGAGACATCTTCAGCTATTACCACTGACCTGAACTCTGTCTGAGACAGGCAGGATTGACATGGCTGTGATGACTTCTATGCCACTAAGCCAGCTTGGCCAGAGATCAAACTGGCCAGCAGAATATCACTGGTGGTGAGTTATTTCCAGATGCCAATGTCTTTTACCATTCCTACCACAAGAGTGATACTGGGGTGTGTTTTCTATTATCTAATTGGGTGAAGCCCATCCTTATTTAACATTACTTTGAAGTTTAATATAGTTTGTCTTCTTTTTTAGGTCACAGGACCCACAGATCAATATGTATTGAGTTAAACAACCACAATGAGATAGTTAATTCTTGTCCACCACACTTTGAGCACTACCTGCATCGACTGGAGAAGGCAGAACTGCCTCCTTCCACTGAAAAGCAAGGAAGAAACCACTAATGACATTGCCAAGTACTAACCCTAAGTTATTTAAGTTGGAATTTTTTATGAATTAAACTATCAGTTCTTCCACATTAAATAATAACTTTGCCAAGCAAGCTCAATAGCTTGCAATAGGTATACATTTGAAGTTTCTATCTGCACTGTAGGTTTTATACTCTATGGCCAATTTCAAACACATTAAAGGTAAAAATGCCACAATCTGACTTAAACTGACATCAGGTTCTTCACCTGATGTATAAATCACTATTTTTTTTTGCATTTCAGTAAGAAGCTTCTATATAAAACCTGGTGTCACCAGTGAAAGTAGATTTACTGCAGGGTATTTGGCAAATAAACAGCACCATTATCCCATCTTTGCAGCTTATTTTTACACATAGACTTCAGCAGCTGGTGGCACGTGGTTATCCTACCTGTAACACTGTGAAAGGGTTTAGCTGCATAAAGCACTTACTGTCAATGACATTTTTTTTTCACAAAGCTCAAAATACTTAGCATTTTTCTTCAAACCCTGATGTTTAAGTCTCTGTGATCACGCACAGCTCCTCTCTACCTCTGATTGAGTGTAAACATATTAATGGCTTTATGATTAATGAGAAAAGCATGGAAATGTCATTATTCACAACTTAGAGCTCGGAAGATAAACAGTAATAATCCCAAAGCAATTGGCTTAAAATTAGTAGAGTTATATGTAAATAATTACAAGTTGAAAAAAAAAACAAACCACAAACAAAAGCAAATTTTATACTGGCAGTTATGAATGGCCTAGAAAGACAATTCACTAAGAGATTGGGGGAATGTGTTTCTCTCAGGTCCACCATGGCAGGATCCTGAACCCAGGTGATTATTTCTTAACATTGCTGCAATACACAGAGATAATGTATTTTTCTAAGAGCAGTGTTCAGAGCCTCAGCATTGTTTAGTAATGCTGAACAGCAGATGATGCCTCAGGGAGCTTCCAGTCTCTTGGGGATTAAATGGACTACTGCCCAAAGCCCTATGAAATAATGTCTTTGAGGATACCTACCAGGCAGTGAGAGACTAGAAATAAATCCTGCCCAGCCGTGGTGTAGCATGCTGTGACACCCCAGGCAGGGCAGTGCCAAGGTGTGACTTGTTTAGCAGTGAAGACACCCAAACCATGGCATGGTCATTCCTGACCTGGGACAGGTCCAGGACCTGCTTTTCCTGCTTTTGGAACCTGCTCCCACGAACAGCACTGATGGAGACATCTGACAAAAGAAGTGTGTGGGCTTTTGTTGTATCTATCTTAAAGCTCCACTCCTTCATTAACCCTTTTGATCCAAATTTTCTGTGTTCAGTTTTGCACTAAGTAATTCTGCTCTTTCAGAAAGCAGAGATGAGGAATTACCTCAGCCAACTTCTCTTGAGACATCTCAATATTTTCAAGTAACTGCCTTTGCAATCTGATTTTTTTTACTGCCTTTTAAAAATTTTTTGACAGTCTACAACCAGGCAAATGCCGTGTGCAAAAAGAAATGAAGGTTCCTTATGTTTGCCACTTTTCCAGATTTGCTAAATATGTAGTGGTGGGGTATTTCCTGCTTCTCTTTAGGTTTATGAACAAAAGAGCAGTGAAAATCATGTTCCTGTCACATGAGATTTCATAATATTCCTGGGAAACAGCATTTGTGATAGAATCAAACCAAAACTATTTCTAATTTTTTTCCTCATAAGAGTGCTCACAGGGAAGAGTGTAGTCTTGCTGCTAACTTTTTCCAACATCCCTGTATGTCACTATCTTCCTGTCTTTCTCCATTATTATAGTAATTCCAAATTAATTTTGTGTGTCTCATATATGACTGTAGAACAGTTTTCTGGAAAAAAACCTTCTCTCCCTCGTATCAAACTCTGAAGAAGATGCTGCACTCACATCTATTCAACCACTTCCCTAGACAGAGAGAAGCAGCAAATAAAGTATTTCTAACTCTCTAAATAAATGTCTTTAAGGCAGGAAGTTATAAACAACCTGTTGATATTGGTGGTTAGGTTACAGTGACAGCATCAGCACCATGTGGCTATGGCCATGTATTATACTGATTTAGTTACTTTTTGTGCAGCAAACAAAAGATGTAAAAAGACCTCTACCAGCCTTACTTCTCCTTGAATATTCTTAATACACTACTTTATGTGAACTGCCGGAGAGACCTTTTCAAACACAAGTTTCTGAGTTGATCAAAGCTATGCTAAATGTTTACTCCCTTCCCTTGGATCCGGTCCCTCAGTTAATACCCAGGTGTTCTGGTTTGTTTTGGTTTTTTTGTTTTTTTGCTTATTTGCTGAGGGTTTTTTTGTTTCTCTTTTTGTTTTTGTTCTGCTGTTTTTTTTAAAGCTACAGTTAAATGTAATTTAAAAGGGCCAACAAAGTCGAAGTCTTAAAGTTTTGTGCATGTGTCTTTTTCCTGAGTTTATTTGCCTCCCTCTCATAATCTTTTTATAATTTTGTAATTAAATCTGCAAAGTTTGAAGGCATATCTTGCATTTCATCTACTTTCAACAGAAAGTTGTTCTCTTTAATGCATCTGTTTCTTGTTTTGGTTGCAAAGATTGTGCATTTTCCTTAAAAGTGCTGAGGATCCTTGCAGTGCTTTTTATCACTGCATCTTCAAATGCTTGACAGGAATAGAATCTTTGCTAATGGCTCTCTTTTATTATGCACTGTTCTCTTTGGTGTCAAATATGACTATACTCTTCAGGGAGACCTAAAAAGGAATGGCCCACTCATTGTCCTAGTTCATAAAGAGCAACTGAAGTGGAAGAAAAATTATCATTAAAGAACTTTCCTGGAGATCTTCCAGGGAAAGCTTCAAGACTGAGCAAATGAGAAAGGCAATCTCCATCAGTTACACCTGATTGTTCAGGGAATTAAGCTTGTTATAGAAATCATAACAAATGCATTTTCTGTCATTGGGAGGTTTGCTGGCGAGGCTAGAGCTGGAGGAAGAACTTTGGGCTGTGCTGAAATTATTACACTTAGTGATGTTATAGTTCATACCTGCTGTAGCTTGTTTTGAACTTCCATCCATGTTTCCTTTTTGGTGCTGGTGCTCTCCTCCACCCACAGAAACAGGGAGAGCTGTCCAGGGTCCAGGCTGATCCATGCCCACCCAGCAGTTCTGGTCGTGTCACTGATCAACTAAATAAGGCAAACCAAGATCTGCTTAAAGGAGAAAAAAGCCATTTAGAGACAGACCTGTCACACTGTGGAGAAGAGAGGGGCAGGTGTGTTGTGCAAGGGGCTATAAACAGAGGGAGAAAAGTAGATTTGTACCTGAATAGCACACAATGATGGCAACCTCTAGTGCTGCTGCAATACAGCTGAACCACAAAAGTATCTGAGCATAGCTAATTTTAACCTTCATGGTTATTATATCTGGTGTGATAAACAGCCATGACCAAAGACAGAGAGCAGCTTTTTATTCCTGTGTCCTGATGCTGGATAAATCCTGCTGTATTTTACATCCAAATACAGTTTCAAATACTGCAGCTGCATTCTGGGATCAGCTGGCAGAGCTGTGGTGCACCACAGGGTCCCACTGGTCCAGGACAGGTTCACACTGTGGCCTGAGGTAACCAGAGTTTCCTCTGAGAAGGCCCTAACTCTGGATGTTAGGGGTGGCAGAGGAAGCCAAAAGAAGGGAGACTGGCACTTAGTAGAACTTCTGATCTCTTTGCCACTTCTACATGCAAATCATCCAAACTCCAAATGCATGAAATCAGAAATAAGAGCACCAGAAAGAGCACCAGAGATGGAATTTTCTCTCTCTCTCTCTTTTTTTTTTTTTTTGGTGTTTTCCACCAGTCTCTGCAATACTGTTTATATCTTCTGTCTCCCTCTATGTGGGTCACAGACAGACTTGTCTGCTCCTAAAAAGTCATCATGCTCTTTTATCTGCCATCAGGACCAGTCAGGCTGCTGCAGATCTACCTGCCCCACACCTTGCTGTGGCTCATGACTGTGAATTCTTCCAGCTCATAAGATGTGCCAGAAATCCCATTTTCCCACAAAGCAGCATTGTTATAACAGGTATAAAATAACTAGAGGGTAGGCTGTGGAAGCTGCACATGGATGGGCAGAAGGAGGCTATATCTCATTTTTCCATCTCAGTAATTGCTCTGTTTGCCCTAAGGGCAGCTCTCCTAAATCTGCCTCCTTCTCTGTCTGGGGCAGGGCTGAGCTCACCTCTACTAGGCAGCACCAGCCCAGGTCTAGTCCTCTGCTTTGCTCCCACTGGAAATATTGGTTAGGGTTTGGTTTTTTTTCCTAATCATCTACTAGAAGAGCAGAGAGAGTGTGGGAACTGCATTTTTTAGGGGATGGACAGGATGGACACAGGAAAGTGTGTGTGTTGATGCTTCCAAGGGGTGTGCAGATTACTGTAAGGACCAAAGCTACTAGAGATACCTGCAATTCTGCTTATTCAATTATTAAATCAGTGCTCTTCACTTTTTAAAATACTTTAATGAGAAAGGTACTTAATTTGCACATTAGCTAGAACAAAGGCTTTTGTTCTGAGTTGATTAAATGCATTGCAATTGTTCCCACATCTTTCTCCAGGCAAGCACCCCAGAATTTATGTACTGAAACACACCAGCAGTGGTGATGACTATGCACAAGAGGATGGGGATAGAGAGGATTTTGCTGCCTGTGTGTCTGGTTCTTGTGTAAAAGCTGATTCCTCTCTTCAGCCTGCTTTCCTCCAAGCAGGGGAACACTGGTTGAAGGTTTGGGCATTGACATCTGGCTGGTCCAGATCAGAACCCAGAGGAATTTGCTGATGAAGAGAGGAAATGACACTGCAGCCTTTCAAAAGCCATTTGTGCCTCCAGGCCTGGTCAAAACATCTGAGAAGTCATTCTGGCATGTCAGTAACATACAGGCATCCAGTCAATCATGTTGCATTTGGGGCCCTTTGCCTAGACAGGGAGAAAGAGAGCTGAGAGAAAATGAGCAGCCAGCAGAGCCCACCCCAGAGTGCCAGCTCAGCCATTCCCTGGTGCAGCAGTGTCTGTCCTGTCTGCTGGAGGACAGAGCTGCAAATATTCACCCTTGGCATGGTCTGCCACATCAGGCAGCTGCAACCCTCATCACCAGGAACCATTAGACGCTAACATCTACACAAACCATGGATTTGGGAGTGATAGTCAAGGTGAGAGAAGAAAAGTCTTGGCTGATCCCTTCTGTGTCCAAAAATTTCCATGGCAATGTGAGTTCAAGAATGTCTTCAGTGGCAACAACATGCTTTGTAAAATTCTCCTTGCTCCTCTTTTTACTCCAGACATCTTTTGAACTAAGCCTGTCAACAGCTTCTGGAGCTGTTCAGAACCTTTGCTGTTGGATTTCAAACTTCTTTTTATAGTGCTGTTCTCTTCTTTCTTCCAGTTTGCACAGAGGGAGTAGACACATCTGAACCCTCAGGATATTTTTGGGAAATTAAAAAGAAAAATACTGTGTTTATTTCAAGAAAGCAAAGAAAGCAGCCCACTTTTTGAACAGGGCTAAGGTGGCTGTTTAAAATATTGATGCTGTTGCTAAAGGCCTGGTGACAGAATGGTAGTTCAGCTTTGTTGGTGTTTGTCATTCTCTTTGTTCTCTCATGAGACAAACCTGTTCATTTATATTGGGGGCAGCTTGCATGGTGCAGATGAAGGCAGTGAGAATGAGCAATGAACTCTCTGCACAGGAGAGGAGCTCTCAGTAGCCCTCCTCAGCCCAAGACTGCTGAATTTAATTCAGGATGGTGCATGGGGATCACAACTGCTCAGGGAGGGAAGAGCTGGCTCTTGAGCCCTGCCATGCTCAGCTGCTTGGGCTCAATAAATCAGCTGGATTTATTCTCACATAGCTTTAGACATCTCTGCTATCATTCTGGGCTTCCTTTACAATCAGTAAGAGGAATGGGCACCTACAGCAGTGTTACAGATGCTCATTTCCAGAGGAGCTGCATCCCCCAGATTCTGCTCACTCTCTTGCTGAATATCCACTAACTCTGGTGGGATCCTTGTGGGATCAGTGTGGGTGAGAATATTTAAGTGCAGGGAGCTACATTTAGCCATCTGAATTCATCTTTAGTGGGAAAAAGGCTTTTTGCTTCCATCTCCTAGAAGCTTTCTATACTTTAAATGTATGTATTCCAACTTTCTATCTGCAACCACTCCCTGGTGGGAGGACACGTGTAGCAAGTTTAAACCCACTGAAAAGAAGCTTGTTTTTCTTATTTACTTTTCTCTGACTGTGCAGGAATAGTTTTCTCACTTGCCAGGCTCCATAGGTGACAGAGTATAAACCACAAAGTTTTAGAAAGTGTTTTGTGAATAAAGCTATGAGAATAACCTTAGTGACACTACTGGTGGCTCATGGCTTATGAACCACTGAGGCACGTCCAGAGAAGGAAATAGAAAATTATGGAGGAATAAGGAATAAAATTCTGCTCTCCCTACACTGATAGAAATGTGGAAAATACTTACCTGGCAGCTCTCATGGTGAGTTTTATCAAAGCAGCTGCTGCTGGCCTAATTCTCCTGCCAAGTAATCCAGGTTTTGACCTTTGTGACAGCAGAGTTAGGGCAGCCTAACTGTGTGTTACTGTTCCCCACCACCCAGATGAGTGTCTCTGGCACCAGAAGTGTTGCAGGGGTCCTGGTGTTCATGAACAATTTTGCTGCCCTTAGACACAGTTCCACTCTGTACTTGGGAATTATGCTGTCTCCAGGTGCAGCCTCTCATGGTGGAAAAGAGACAGCACAGGTGGTTTTCCTTGTGTTTGCTACCTGTAATATAAAGAAATACTTCCTTGACTGAAAAGTCCACATTTTTTCTGGGATACTCTGAAATTCCTGCATGGCCTGCTGGAGACGAGGAGCAGCTGCCCCTGTGTTTTGCAAAGAGACAAAAGCATTCTGTTGTTGCCCTGTTAAAATAATGACTCACATAAAGGAAAGGTTTTGAAAAATCAAGCAGGAGGAGTGAGAGTGCATGTGACTGTTTGTGCATGATGCATAAAAGTCTGAGTGAGGATTAATGTTATATTAGAAATTTAACAACTCTGAATCACTACAGTTTTCATTTAATGTTTTACCAAATGCCTGTAACCTTAAAAGTCTAATACATGACAGATACACTTAATTACCTCACAGTAAGGAAAATAATGATCAGGACTGTTAAGTAGGAGAAATGAAACATGACTAAGCTGGCATTTGTTACTGTGCCTAGTTTTAGACTTTTCCAAGCCATTTGATGGCAAGGCAAGTCTGCAAGCAGTGGGTGGTTACTAATGCCTTTTCATGGTCAAAGAACACTTTCTGTGCCACTCTCCACACTGGGCTTGGGGTGGCCTGGGTCCTCCCGGATGCTCTGACAGAAAAATGGGAGGACTGGCATGAATAAAGGGGGTAGAGCCTGAGAGTTCCAATCTGCCTTCACCACTGACGCCATTGGACTGGGGGAGTCATCTCCTCCAAGCAAAGGCTCAGTGTGAGGTGAACAAGAAATTAATAGTGTTGTGAGCTTTAAACTAAGTAGAGTGGTTATTAATTTTAAAATTATTTATTATGGAAAAATGCAATAGTCAGTGCCTGGTTCAATATTCAAGTTTCATGGATAAACAGAACATGTAGTTTCAGTGAAGCAGACTTAGCTGTGGGCATAATATGGATTGCACCACCAGAAGGGAGAGATGATTTTTTTGGCATAAATTGAGTTCATCTTTATCTGTTGAGAGTGAGTTTAATTTTTAAAAAAAACCAAATAAACAAAACCTGATATTAATGGTAAATCCAGCCATAGTCTTCAAAAAATATCCCTCGTGAATGTCCTTGGGGATCAGTAGACAAAGCTTTCGACTGGAGCACCTTTTAATGTAGTATTTTTTCTTCTTCTTCTTCTTCTTTCCTCAAATTTTTATTCATTACAAAGTCAAAAACTGTTGAGTTGAAAAATGATCACGTTTAAATTTCTTTTATGTTAAAAATGTCAGTGAAGCAGCAAAGTGCTTTTTGTATTTCTCCATTGCTTGAGGCATTTCTTAAAGCCTTTTCTCATTATCTACTTCTACCCAAATGCCTGGGAAAAGAAAAAATTCTTCTGAATGAATTGATTTATGAACACAGTTATTGGTTTATAACACACTTTTCATTTTTTTTCTGTCTTTCTTTCCTGGATGAAAGATGTTTAGTCTATGAATATTATTGGTTCTAAAAATTCTTTTTCATATGTCTCATACAATCACAGAGATTAGAGAGAGACAGACTTTTTTGGTCTTTTAATTCATCCCCTTACTATTGCAGGACTGTCATCTAAAGTATATCGAGTACTTTGTTTTTTCCAATTCAAAATAATTTGGTAGATGTACGCTTTGAAAATGCCCAGAAAACAATTCCAGGGTCTCATCAGCCCCGTGCTGATGTGGATCAGTTGAGACAGCCCAGCTGGACCAGCAGTGTCACAGCACAGCTGTTTTTGGGAGCAATCTCAATGATCCACTGGTGCATCTGCCACATGTGGCTGCTCCCCAGCCCATCCGTTCCTGCATGGCTCAGGTGTGAGTCTACAGCAATGCTCACACTTGTGTCTTCCACCTTTCCCTCTCTTGGGGACAGGAGGGAGGCTTGTAAAACTTCCTTGTCCTTATTTCCAAGGGCTCTCTGCACACCAGCTTCTTCCAACTATGGTGCTTAACAATTTCAGATATGCCTTTCTGGGTGGTGCTTTTAGGTTTGCAGCTCCTCTAATGAGAGTTTTTGGAGACCTGCACCTTTGAATCCCATGGGGCAGAGTGTGGCTTGTTTGTGGTAGATGGAGGATGCACACCAGGGTATACACACTCTGGGTATCAGGGGCTTTGCCTCAGCTGCTTGTTTTTGCTCAGAATGTCCTAGATTGAAACAGCTCTTTGCTTTCTATCCTGACTGCAACGGAGTATTGGCATCCTTCAGCCCATGAGTTGGTTTGGAGGGCAGCTGAGATCCAAGTTGGAACATGTAATTACTCTATTTTGTATGCGTGCCTTTGATATATTCTTATTCATTTATTTTTTTAATCAAGAGTGTGTTTAACATGCTGCAAGGGCCAGGTAGGCAATTTCTATTTGGTCACAACCAATTTTGTTTATTTCTGAGCAGAAAACATTCAATTACCAAGCAACATAATGCAAGCTAAGGTCATTATCTTGAAATTTACATCATTGGTACAGTTTTCCAATAGCAAAAAAATTCAAAGATAAGCTTTGAATGTTCTGTGTTCTTGAAGGGAGTGGAGCCAGATCCATTTGCTAGGTCTGTCACTGCACTGTTTCTCATGACCCATGGGGCTGGGCTGCAGGTCCTCTGCAGAACTGCCATGGTTGTGCTTGAGCTGAGAACAGAGTTCTTTTACTACAAGGTGTGGCACCATGCAGTGATTAGAGACCTTACACCAGCCCAGGCTGCTTGTTCAAATACCAATTAATTTTTAATATTGAAAGTACTTGCAGAATCATTTGGGGTGGAAAAGACCTCCAAGATCATTCAGTCTAATCTTGGACTGACCTGCACCTTGCCAACTACACCACAACACTGAGTGCAACATCCAATAGTTTCTTGAGCACTTTCAGGGATGGTGAATTCACTACCTCTCTGGGCAGTCCATTCCAACTTTAAAAACCCTTCCCATGAAGAAATTCTTCCTATGTCCGAACTGAACCTCCTCTGGTGCAGCTTGAGACCATTTCCTTTTGTTCTGTTGCTGGTTGCCTGAGAGGAGAGACCAATCCCCACCTGCTACAGCCTCCTTTCAGGGGTTGTAGAGAGTGATGAGATCCACCCTGAGCCTTTTCTCCAGGCTAAATTCCTCCAGCTCTCTCAGCTACTCCTCACAGGACCTGTGCTCCAGACCCTGCCCCAGCTCTGTTTCCCTTCTCAGGACACTCTCCAGCCGCTCAATGTCCTTTTTGTAGTGAGGTGCCCAGAACTGGACACAGCACTCAAAGTGCAGCCTCACCAGTGCCCAGCACAGGGGGACAATCTCTGCCCTGGTCCTGCTGGCCACACCATTGCTGATCCAAGCCAGGATGCCTTTGGCTTTCCTGGCCACCTGAGCACTCCTGGCTCATCCCCCTAATTTAATCCTTAAACTTTCTATTAATAAAGCTGAAGGAAATTTACCCCAATTAGAACAAAGATCAAGTTCTTC
>JAOTQP010001286.1:6797402-6849935 GCA_026413545.1 Cichladusa arquata
AGTGCTGATCCAAGCCAGGATGCCTTTGGCTTTCCTGGCCACCTGAGCACTCCTGGCTCATCCATTCCTGGCTGTGCACCCAGATCCAAGATCAGTAGTTGAGGAAAAAAAGTAGGAGCAAAGTCTTTCTGACAAGAGGTCCTTTGGGCAACATTGTGTTGAAGGTAATGAATGGAGTGCTCAGATTTTCCTACTTCTCTGTTTGTTTTTGCTTGCTTCTTTGTCAGTAGGAAATAAAAGTGCAGCTTCCACATATCTCAGGCAAATCCAGGAATGCTTTTAAGTAGAAAAGTACTCACTGCTCTTTTTCAGCAGGTGCCTTTCACATCCTTTAGTGCTTATTGCAGTAATCAATTAAGGAGACTATGGTAAGCATTTTTTAAACTAAAACTCCTAAACACATATCCAGGAACCAAAGTATGTGCCTGGATTTCTATGTGCCAATGTCCAGGAGATCACATGGACACAAGGCCCTTGGTAAAAAAGGAGAAAGTGAAAAGGAGGAATAAAAGGAAATGAGAAAGGAAAAACAGAGAACAAAGAAGGAGGGGGAGGAGGAGGAGGAGGAGAAGAAGGAGAAGGAGAAGGAGAAGAAGGAGAAGAAGAAGAAGGAGAAGAAGGAGAAGGAGAAGGAAACCTCTATTAAGTTGATTCATTTCATGTAGTTCATTTTGGAAAAATTATGACCTAGGACATAAATATTTACTTATATCCACTCAGGCAGACTTTTAAAGCTAGACACACCTATAGCACTGAGCTGTGTGTTTTGGGTATGTGCCATCCATTATAGGGACAGCCAGATCCAGAAGAGTTTCTACTCAAAGGCAGATCCACCTGAAAGTGATGCTTCTTAATATCTGTTTTTCACCAAGGCATCACTGAACCCTGACCCAAACTCTCCTTGATTGTGTAGCAACAATTCCAATTTTTATTAATGTCAGTTAATTGCTTCTTTCTGCCCTTGCTGCTCCTTTGTTGAAATTTTGGGGATATGTCCACACCACTTATTTAATTTTGGCCTAGGAGACAGTGGGTGAGGGTAGGTCCCAGCAAAAGCATTTAGTGGCTGACTGTGTTTTTGCCAAGTGACAAAGGGACAACTGCTGGATCCAGACCTTGCTGGACAAAGATATGGTTTGCTTTAATTTTTAAAGAAGAGCCTGCAAGGTGCAACAGCCACTCCTCCTCCTCCTGCAAATCATGCCTGCTTAGAGATAAGCACATATCTGGAAACAAATTAATTGCATCTACATTTCTTTCTGGCTTAATGCTTGTACTGCTCTGCTACCTGGAAGCTGAAGTCATAAATCCAGTCTCTCCATGTACTTTCCTGCTATGGCAGGAAAAGGAATTTTGAGGAGTTGTTACTGTTTGCTTGAGTCTGCAGAGTCCCACATCACTGTTCACCCACCTTTTGGATAATTTTATCACTTTCCCAAGCAATTGCTGCTATTTCTTTGGAGGATAGCCTTGGCTGCAATTCACTTTGGCTATTTTAGGTACTAAATTAAAATACCATTATTAGTCTATGTAGGTGTATCAGTGAGTAGATTGTTGGTATTGCCCTAAAAATACAATGTTCTTTGGCCAGCCCTCTCTAAATGAGGGTGGAACAGAATGTCACCAAGCAGGAAATCAAAGGTAAAATCAGCAGTGAGCAAGATTAACTAAAAGGATGAACTGAATAACAACTATGCAGCATAAAGCTGATCTCCTCTTAAAGGAAGATGTTCAATCTAGGTTTTTCCAGTAATCTTTATTATTTCATATGAATTTCCAAAGAGGCTGAGGAAGGAAGAAATATTGGAAAAGCAACGTTTTAAATCCTGCTTAAGGGACAACTCAAAATTCTACTCCCTTATGCAGCTGGTCGTCAGTAGAGCACAGATATCCAAGACTATTTTTGTAATTCAGCCTTTTCAACCTGATTCCAAGTAGGGCTCAGACAATATCTGGGTAATTGCAGACTGCTTGGAGATATTCCCTTGTTCTCAGTTTCAGGTCTCTCTCAAAAACAGAAACAATAAAATTGCATAGATTGTTACTTCAGAAACAGTCAGAAATCACTGATCTGCTTTCCATGATGTTCTCTTGAAGCACATTACCATTTTTGTGGGGAAGCACAGTGAAAACCAACAGTGTTGTGGCACACATCTGTAGTGGCAAAGTTTTGAAGGGGGGTATGGGACGTCGGTAAAAAAAAAAAAAAGAATATTGCTTTCTGTAGCTCTTTGTTGCTGTTGTGAATAGCATCACAATATCTCTTAATGAAGCAGATGTTCAGATAAAGAGTTTCAGGCTACAGGCACCAAAAAATAGAAGTTTCCACACAGCTTGAGTTCCAACTCTGTTATCCTTGTTAACCAGTTGTCATGCTCTGCCTGGCAAACCATAAGCTCAAAGGCATCTGTTTGATGGAAAATATATCAGAAATATTTCCATTACAGTTTCTTAAGCACAACTTGCTGTGCACTCTTTCATCATGTTAGATGGAACTTTTTCAGACTTGTGATCCCAATTGCTATTACTCATTTCACTCTCATCTGGGGCACCATGACCCTAATGCACTGCTGTTGTAAAATGGGAAAATCTGTAAAATTACATACAAAATGTTGTAAAATGTAAAATCTGTTTACATAAAACAGATGAGTTTTGATTTCATTGCTTTTTTACTCTAATTATGTTTAGCGCTTGCTAACTGGAACTCTGTCAAACAATCTCCAAAGTCTCCAGAGAAAATTGTTATGTTAACATCCATGCTTGGTAATCCTCTAACACCTTTGGGACTCGCTCATTTTTGAATGTATAAATGAGAAAATTGTAAGGGGAAGGGGAGAAGATGTTTTGGAGGAGAGATCTGGTTTGTACATTAAGTGTGGGGTAAGAAAGTCACACCTCACTTTGGAGAAACCTGGATCACTGGTGGATATCACCATTCCCAGAGTGAAAGAGATTTGGAGACTACTTTGAAGCACAAAGTAGCTGCTCAAAAGGCTTGGTGAACCTAGAATTAGATGCAGAGCAAAGACAATTAGACTGCTGGGTTAAAACCAGCATTTGCACTGGAACATCTGCTCTGTGTTCGTGTCCAGACTCTCATGACCTCCTGCAAGCCAGAGGCTGGTGAGTGTCTACTGGGGAATGTCAACCAGAGACATGGACAAAGGAACTAATCTGCCCTGTGTACATGGCTTAACCAGATGTGCTTATTTTATAGCTGCCATGGTTGATGTTGAAGTGGCCTGCTTGGCTCCTTGACAAGGAGGGATTTGGCAAGTGGAAGCACAAAGCTGGCTAATGGGAAAGGTGCACAAATCTCTGCAAAAACAATGGCTGGCTCTGTGCAATCTGGAGGCAAAGCCAAAACCATCATGTGCACTGAGGTATAAAATGAATGAAATAAAAAGAAAAATAGGACCATAAAGGGCAACAACAGTGACTACAGTGTAGTCGTGCTGCTTATGGCCTCCCACAGCCCGTGTTAGCACAGATGCTGTAACCACTCCTCTCATGCCTTTGACTGGGAGACAAGTACTCTCCTCATGCTGTGGAAGAGCTGTAATGTGGTGGTGAAAACCATCTGCCAGGGCCTGTGCAAGTGCCTCCATCCAGCACACAGGGGAAGAGTGCCTGTCCTTGCTGTGAAAGTGACACAGAAGGACACAAGTCCCCTGGCCACCGTAATTCAGCTCAGATCATGAAGCGGACACTGCTGAAGGCTCGTGGAGCTGTGAAGGCTGTTGGCTTTCTCAGCTCCAGCTCAGACTTTTCCCAGGCTGGGGATTTTTCTCAGAGGGAAAACAAGAGAAAGAAGAAAGAACAACACAGATAAACACCTGGTGTTGACCACCAAGCTGTGTAAGTGTCTTGTGACGTTTAGCAGAAAGCATGTTTTCAAAGAGGTGTTGCCTTCTTGGACCAATGAGTCTTTTCGACTTTCTTTTGCATGATCTCTCTAATATAAATGCCATGGCTTTTCAATAAATTGCTTCTTCTTACTGCTTGGAAGAAGTCGTGTGTGTTGCTGCATTATTTGCTGTTCCTAACCAGACAGTGACAGTAATGAAGTCTTGAGTTCAAGAGCCCTGCAGTGAAACCTCAGTGGAGGCAGCTGGAAGCAGAGTAAGCCTACAACAGCAGCAGCAATGGTGGGAGTTCAAGTTAAAGCTCCTGAATGCAGCAGCATTTGTGCAAACTGCATGAACACCCCTGTGCTCAGCCCACCCTGGCCCCAGCTCTGCAGCTGAGGGTGGGTTTGTGTCCATGCTGTGAGTCCTGAGGTGTGGGAATGGCTTTTGCCCTACAGGACATGGAGTGGGAAATGATGAGACAAACAAAGCTTAGTTTATCACTCTACAAGACAGAAAGGAACCTGAATGTGCAAGGTGGTGTAGAGGGTAGAAATCACATGGGTTATGCCAAAGTTTGAAGAGCTGGTGTAAGGTTTTCATGTTTGCTAACACATATGGATGCTTGGTGGTCCTATGAAGACAGACTGATGCTGTTGTTGTGTTATGGACAGATTTCTTTCCTCAGTCTCAAGGACAGAGCTGTCTGGAATTCCCAAATTCAGGAAAGGGGATTATCTGGCCTGAAAGTAAATTTTTTCCCTATGGCTTCTGCATCTTCAGGCCTTTTCTTCTAAAGATCACAGGCTAATCCTGGACTATGCTAAGATGTCTCAAGGGAGATGGCTTTCCTATGGGAGTCTCTATCAAGGACTGCAGCACTATATTCCCTTTGTTTATTTTAGTTAATGCCTGAAATCACTCCAGAAAAAAGAGGGGATTTGAGTAAAAAGGAATTTTTCAGATCTAAGTTACAGAGGAATCAAAATAGCTTTACACCTTTAGATTTATCATGAAGTTCTGCCTCAATGGGACTCTGTTGCCAATGGAGATAAAAAGGTAGTTTAAGAGAGCAGGTCATCTGACCTGTTTCAGATGTCTCTGTCAGTACAATGGTTTTCCCCCACCTCTGCCCCTGTTCACTGGACCTCCACTGACTAAAGGCAGCCTGCAGTGACTGGCTCAGCTGCAGCCACGTCCATTTAGTCAGCTAAATCCACAGGCTGATACACAGAATCTGGGTCAGAGATGTCAAGTGGAAAACCAGGAAAGCAATGAACAGACACATTCATCAAACTCTTCTATTGGATGACAAGCTGGTGCAGTAGCAGCAGTTCATAGCAATTTCTTCTCTTTCATTAAAATGTGCTTAACTTGGATTGCTATTCACTTAAAGGTTCTCCTTCACATTTCACCTTTTCCCTTAGAATCAGCATTGGAACTCACAGCATTTTCTTCGAATTTCAGAGCCTCAACCTCCAGGGTTACTTATTTTTTTTTTGCAAAATTTCTCTTGCCTAAGCAATGCTGTATACTAACCAGAACTATGTCAAAACATTAATTCACTTTCCTAATTATTTGGTAAGGGGAGGGCATTTGGGATATTTAAATAATGTTGTAAATCTAATTAAGGAAATCTAAAAGACTCTGAGTTTTCCCAATTGACATTATTTCCTGCATTTCTTTTACTGATGCTGATGTTCCTCCCAGTCACCTCTGGATTCATCAAGAAATGTCAGGATTTGCAGAACAAGCTGTTTACACAGGAAAATTAAGAGTACTCAGTGGCATGCAAGTCTTCTGATTGATAATATGCCCAAAGCACAGTATATGGACTTCTTCCTCTTCTGAGGCTGGGTTCTGTGTGCCAAGCACTGTCTGAAGTCTGCAGGGATTTATCTGTGCACCTCTCTGCAGTTGCAGGGGGATGGAAGAGTGTTGCCACAGTCTGAGTTGGAAGTGCAATAGCAGACTGCTGTATTACTGTCAGTCCAGGCTCTGTCTGGAAGTGCAAGCTAAGACCGCTTCCAGTAATTTATGAGATGAGTGAGGAGCCAGCAATGTGGAGAAAGCTGCCAGGGAAAATCCTTAATAGCATGAAATGCAGTGCTAAGACAACATGGAGCCGTGGTACAGTGTGACATGAGTTCTGTTCTTCATTTTTGTCAAAGTACTGCAATTTCTTGAAGGCTGAGAACCTCTTGAGAAGGAACCACACCAGTCCCAGGGTCAGCTAACTGTCCAGATCATAGAATGCCACAATGGAACGTTTATTTTCTCTGCAGTGACACCTTCAAGACAGTCAGTGCTGACTGCCCCCCAAATTTACCAAA
Organism: Cichladusa arquata; assembly: GCA_026413545.1. Taxonomy (NCBI): domain Eukaryota; kingdom Metazoa; phylum Chordata; class Aves; order Passeriformes; family Muscicapidae; genus Cichladusa; species Cichladusa arquata. The sequence continues at coordinate 6,803,584 of JAOTQP010001286.1, forward strand.
CTATTGCTTCTCCTGCTTATTAGCTCAGGGTCCTCCTGACAGGTCATAAATGATAAAGTTGCCCTGAATATTTGTACAGTGCATAGGACAGATGGAGCTGTGACCCATGATTGAGGTCATTAAGCTCCTATAAAGCCAGCAGTGATAACAATAATAACAAGAAGTTTGACGAAGTCTGTGCCTTCCTAATGGTTCTGGGAAAGATCTGCTGTAAGCAGTTCCTTCATACAAGATGCAAAGAAGCACTGTGAGAACCATTCTTGGGATTTGTCACTGATTTCTGTGCCATCATTACTCTTTCTCTAACCCAAATATTTGCATCTTCAGTAGTTCCCATATTGTTAATCCTTTTATTGTCATTGTTGTTTTCATGGATACAATTTCTCCTCATAAGTGACTTTTCATTGGTGCAAGCATTGTTTCATTGCTGCATTGTGTTGTACAGCTGTTATTTTTCCTAGAATTGCATTCTTTGCCTGTAATTTCCTGCTTAGTACTTAGCACAAAGACCTGTTGTCCTTTCCTGTAATTTTTGCTTTTTTTTCCCCTCCCTAGTTCAGTTTTGCTTTTGTCTGTGATTCAGCATGCACAGACTTCTTTCATGGAGTGTCCTTTTCCCTCTCTATAATTTGCATCTTTTGCAATATTGTGTACTCCTTTCTTGTTTCAAAGGAAATTTGCAACACTTTTTCAGATTCTCTTCTCCTATGTGCTGTTCTGCTTCAGGTTCAGCAGTTCTTTCTTTTTCCTCTCATTTTCCACTATCATATTAATATAGTGAATTTCCACCACCTTCCAGAGCACCCTGTTCCAATGTTTGAGCACCCTTTCAGTGATGAAATATTCCCCAGTATCCAATCCAAACTTCCCTTTTCTTTCTCACAGGAATCTGATGACTGAGCACTGCCTCTCCACTATCACCTTATTCCCTCCTCAATCTTTCTGTCTTTTCCTTCCCCACTTTTCCCTTGTTGCTCTCTCATTGAGCTACAACGCATCTACTTAAGCACTCTGAATAGTAGGATGGAAATAATTATTTTGCTGTCAAAGGTTTCATTTTTGTTTCCTTCTCTGGACTATAATTCTTTCATGAGCGGTCACTGCAGAGTTAGTCTCAACTCATTCCATGTCTGTCAGAAATCCAAGCCATAGCTTGATATATTCAATCAGTGCCCTTGGCTTCTGTGCAGTAATGTGCAGTGGGCTTTAGATTAAATTGTTATTGTGTGTTAACAGCTTATGCACCTTCCAGTGCAGTCCTTGGGTTGTTGGGATGGAGAAACAGCTGCTCCTGAGTGAGATTGGAAATAGAACAGCAGCAGTGGCTGAACCAGGACTGGTGGCAGGAATCCACTGCCTGGGAATTGTCTCCTGTGTTGTGGCCAGGCAGGGCTCAGGGGTCTTGGTCCAGCCAAAGCAGGTGACACTCCTTTGAAAAGTCATGGAAATACTTAGCAAGCTTTGAAGCTTGTTGAGTAGAGGCTGTAAGTGAAGCAGGTTTTCTGGAGAGAGGTAAAATAGATTTCTGGGCTGATTTTCATCCCTGGCTAAAATAAAGAAACTATTAGGTAAACAATCCCCTTCTTCAAAGTAAAATCTCTCACCTTCAAAGCTAAATTAACAAGATGGTGCAGCTCAAACTGCCTTGGTGCTACTGCCTTGGTCATGAAGAATGTGCACTGGTATTTCACCCTTGTGGCAGCACAGCCTGTGCTGGTGCCTGCAGCCTGCACTGAGGACTTGTCAGAATAATCCCAGCCTGTAGGCCAGCCTAAATATACTGCCAGCCCAAACACACTGCCAAGTTAATCTCTTTATAGCCCTTGCCAGCACAGTTCCTCCTGGCTGTGTGAACAGGAGTGGGCACCAAGATGTCTCCACGCTACAACAGCTTCATCGAGCAATGCTGAAGAGAATTTAAACCCCACAATTTGAAGTTAATTATATTCAGCATTTTACCTGAGAAACACAGATGATACCTTTGTTGTCTGGGATGAAATTTTAGAATTTCAGAATTTTAGAATTTTTAAAACTGATTGGTTTCTAAGAAAAATTTAAGACACTTCATTCTACCATCAAATTATCCCTTGAATTCTCTTCTAGCAGTATCAAAGTCCAGCAAACCATGGTTACCATAAAAATTGTATCCAAAAAACTGTGCTATATAAAAATGTGCAAGTCACACCCCAGTGAACACAAACTCAGAAGTCATCCAAAACTTACTAAAAAGAGACAATAGGCTGTCAGGTTTTCACTACCATCACATCAGTTCTAAGGGGATCCCATACCCACCCTGACAGTCTGAAGAAGCTGCTTGGAAAGTAAATATTTTCCAGACAAACTGTCCTTTTATAATTTCCCAGAAACTTGCTTCAAACCTGTGAAGCTGCATCATGCACCACCAAACTCATCATTAAAAGGAAAATACCAAAGATGAGTACATACCACATGGAATCATATAATTCCTTGAATAATATGTAGGAAAATTGTCAATATGTCCCCAGTCTTAAAAATATTCCTGAATCTTTTTCCTAGGGCTCCTCCCAAAGCATAACATACTTCACCCACTACACAACATCCTCATGGAAATTTTATGGATGTAACAAACTCCATGAGGCAGAAAAGCAACAGGCACAGGCAAAGCAGAATGGCAAAAGCACACAGTTATTAGTAGACTAAAAACTTTTTCCACACAGACACTCAGTTTCTTCTCTCTCAGTCTCTGTCCTCTTCCTACAAAACTCTTCTCAAAGGTGGCAATCAAAAGACATTACTCATGATAAGAAAAAGTCACAGCATCAAAAGAGACAAACATTCATGGCATGTTTTTATTCTTCCCTTTCAGCACCACTCCAAATTGCTTCCCAGTGAAACTGCCCGTGTGCCATGAGCTGTAAATTCTTACTCTCTCCTTTCTCTCTCTCTGTGTATCTCTTTCCAGTGGTAGATACTCTCATGGCACCTTTCCCTTTGCAATACCCTTTCTTCTCTACTACAGCTATCAAACCTTTTCCCTTACGTTCCCCCTACAACTGATTAAGAGAACATAATTAAATTCCATCCTTTGTTCTCAGCTCATGCTCACCTTTGGATTCTGGCCCACCTATTCCTGGCTCAGCAAAGAGTTTTTAAGCCTGGTTATCTGTCTGTTGTTTCAAAGTAAATCAGTTAATGTAACAATAGGTGCCTTCTTCTCCATACAAACTTTGCCTAGCTTAATACATAACTTAGATCAATGCTTAGAAAAAAAAATCTATAAATCTATTTTGTTGCATAAATATTATTCATTGATTTCCATGGCTCAAAATGAAATTTTAAAGGGATTTTTTTCTTTTTTTTTTTTTTTTTTTTTACAGAGTGGATGGGAGTTCTGGTGGTCTGCTACTGCCTGTCTTAATAGGAATTAACTGAGCTGACTTAAACAGTGTGTGTGTAGATCTATGCAAACATACTTATCTCTGCATCAACCAGGATGGTTTGCTGCATCAACACAGTTCTTTTGCTCCTTTTGTAATGCACATTTAACTGCCTCAGCACCTCCATGTGAAATATCTGGCTTTTAGAGCCCCATGTGTGTTGAGCTGTAAGATGTGTGCTCGTGCATCACCTGCTACAAGGAGACTGATGCATGGCCCAGGCAGCTCCATGCAAGGCTTAATCCTGCCCTTCCTGTGGAGTGCTGCCTTGAACTTAAAGTTGAAGTGGTGCTAGGCACAATGCACAGTGTGGGAATGCAGACAGGGCTGGGCTGAGGATCCTTCTGAAGCATGAGCACATGGATCAGAGCAGCACTGGGGTCCCTGTTGTAGCTGATCACACAGGGAAAGCCCTCAGGTGATTTACATAGTCTGGTACTTCATGGGGAGCAGCATCTTTGAAACTGGGAAGGTTTTGCCCTTTCTCCCATTGAGCACAGCACGTGACATGAGTGCCGGAGCACTCCTGCTGCTGTTTAAGGAAGTGGTTTGGTAGTAAAATAGCCAACAGACATGAGCACTTGAATTCAGGTACCCCATTTATGCTGCCTTTGAAATTTAAAAGTAACTCATCCTGAATTACTCTTATCACTCTGTATGAATCTATGATTCTATTTTACTTTTTTTTTAACTTATTTATTTCTGTCAGTAAAAGCCCATCAGGACTATTCTGTACTCCTTATGTCCCTAATAATGACATATTATCTCCTAATCTCTGTGCATAGGAATGCACTAGGGAAACTCTCAGGGACTGAAACTCCAGGGAAATATTTTTCTAGGTGAAGTGAAAAAGTTGGGATGGTAGATTTTACTGAAAAATTTACCACCAGTGACATTTCAGTTTGGGATAATATGTTGCCAGGCCTCTGTGGGTTACCTGCAAGCAACCTGTATTGCAAACCCGACTAGTAACACATTCAGTCCTGCTTTCTTCAGAATTAAATTAGTCCAACAAAGCCTTTATATGTATGACCCTGTGGCAGAGTCAGTCACCTACATGCTCCCAAACTCCTGGAAACACAAGGGAAAATTAAATTTTCAAAAATTGATTGTCCTCTGATGTTGGTAATTTTTTTAATGTCATTTTGGAATATAGTAGCAACAAAAACAAAGAATAATCCTAAAAGCTGTGAATGCATCTTTGTCAGTTGTTTATGGTAGGACTTGTTCCTGTAAAAGCTACAGAGAGGATGCTGTTGGGGATTATGTATTTATAAAAATAGACTAGATTCAGTAGCTCAGTAAAGGCAACCTCCACTGCCTAGTTCCAGTTTGGTGGAGGTGATCAACTGCACAAAAACACTGTAGGGACTGTTGGGGTGGGTTGTGGTGCTGCAGAAAAGGCTTTGGATACATGTGCAGGTGCTATGGTAAATGGGTCAGTGGGGTCATGGAATTAGGCGTGGGATGTTTAGAAATGAAACCTTCCATTCCCTGCAGGAAAAATACAGATTCAGCTGAACCACAGCATTCAGTCCAGAGCACACCAGTAATGATGGAGACCCCCTGTAGGAGTTTGGAGGAGTTAACTGGAGCTGTTCAGTAAAAGATGAGGGATAGGAACAGCCTTCAGAGATGCAAAAAATGTTATTAACATCAAGGAATAAGCTGCTCAGCCTGTTCCTTGTGGGTAGGAGAGAAAGAACCAGCATCAGACAGCAGCAATGGAGAGTTTTGTTAGACATTAGGAAAAACCTCTAGAAGGGCCCAGAATTTCCACCTTTGTGGGTTGTTAGGAAGAAGCTGTGCCGGTACCTGTCAGCAATGATATGTTAAAAATCCTGAGCAGAGCTGACCTCTGAAGGTCTCTTTCCTATGAATGGCAAGCCAGTGGTTTGTGTAGATCCTATACATAATTTAGGAAGTCTGCAGCTGCTGCCTGTAGCCTTCCAAAACCAGTAATGTTCAAAAGTCCTTGGCAGAAGATGCTATCTTTCTCTCTGGTACCCAGGGGTATTTGTGGAAGTAATTTCTTTTTTCTGCCTGAGCATCAGAGTCTTCCATTTACTTATCCTTGGCAAATTTGATGTGATCATTAGTGAGGTAAAAGACCATAGGTACATTTTAGGAAGTTAGATCACTTGCTTTGCTTCAAACACTGGCTTGGAAAAATTGCATTTTTTTCTTTAAACGTGGCCAAACTTTGTTTTTTAACAAGACATTTTATTTTATCCTGGTCATCCTAGCCATCCTGACTTTCCATTTCTTTTTTCCCCCAAGTTCTGTATTTCGAAATAAAATACTTAAAGAAAAAAAAAAAAAAGAATTGTACCATGTCACTTTTCCTATTGATCCACATCAGCTTTAGAAGCTGGCTGGAAGGAGACAAGTCCAAGTATTCCACTTGAGCTACTTTAAGGTGCAAGCAAACATCTGAAAATCCCATTCAGAAGCTTTTCTGCAACCGATTGTCTTACAATGCTCATTTCTCATTGATTTTCCTGTGCAGAAAGTAACTAGGGAAGCAGGGTGCTCAGGCCAGGTCCTGAATCACTCTTCCTATGAGGAAATTATTAGATTTAGATTTGATTAGAGAAATGCTTTACTCTGCTTTACTACTGATTCAAGCACTCTCATAACATCTTAATCCATCCTTAACTTGACATCACTGATCTGATAAGCTTGACCACACTTGGCAGAAAACAACACTACAGGACAAGGAATGCGTCAGTTTTCTCTCTGATGGAGGGCTATGAAGTAAACTGCTAAAAGACTCCTCTAACAAAACTTATTTCTAGAGCCAGCAGTGCTACCTGAAGAGCAGGGTGCCCTTGAAAAATTATATATTCCTTCCTTAGCCCACTATCTGCAACATTTGCAAGCTCATTGAGTAGTTGCTAAAAAATTTATTCAGTTCCTAATTATTCTTGCAGATGAGAACAGCTACAGCACAGCCATCACGGAGCCCAGCTCTGCTTTTCTTATGAGCATTGATGTTTGCCTAGCAGGTTTGCCAACTGTGGGTGCTACATTTTCCTTGTTTTACTTGCAATGAACATGAACCTGGAAGATCTTATGATCCTTTTGCAAACCATGAGTTTCTCTGCATCCTGACTCATTTCTGGAGGAAGCAGGAGGATGGAGCACCTCACAGGGTCAGACTTGTGCACAAACAGAATAATTTAGCATGAAAAATGCTGTTGTATTCAGCAAAATAGTTCCCTCTAGGATTATTGAATGTAAGAGGAAAGCAAAGGAAGTTAATGTTTGCCAGGAGGGAGATAAGATCTCTCCCCCAGTATGGGGCTCAGCTGAACAATCAATCTTGAACATGCAGCCCAGCATGCCCAGAGACAAACACCCTACTCCTTCTCCCCTGCAGAAATGTATTAGTTCCAGAAACTTTCCACAGCTTGCTCCCTGTGCTCTATTTTCATAGCTTGCAAGTGCTCCTGGAGGGCAGGAAACCCAAAAGTGTGTTTTGAGTAATTGTTGCATGGCTCCTTGAGAACAGCAAGGGAGAAGCCACAGACATCCCATTCTCCAGCCAAGGTGGTTGATGTAAAATTCTAGTTTTTTTCAGCTGAAGGGGAATGCAGCACACATTTGGTGGGGGCGCCACCTCTAGCTCTGTGCTTGGTATGCCCTCAGTTTGGAGTTTTCCCCAGGGACAATGCTTAGTGTGGTGAAGAGATTTTGAGCTACAGACAAGGAGAGCCTGAACCAGCGCTGCTCTTTTACTCATTCCCCCTCATCCCCCTGGATCTATTGCAGACCAGTCAGGAAATAGCTTAATCTTCCAGTACAGCACAGCAGAGAATTGTTGATAACTGTATTCACTACTGTCTTTTCACTTGTGAACAAGGGAATGGTGAACAGGAGACTGAGGGAAGGGCTCACTGCAGTTACAACTTGCTCATGAAGTGGAGAGGAGGGGCAGGCACTGATCTCTGCTCTTCAATGGCCACTGAAAACAACCTGAGGGAATGGCCTGAAGTTGTGCCAGGGCAGGCTTAGGATGTTAGGAAAAGGTCCTTCACCCAGAGGAGGCTGGGCACTGGAACAGGCTCTTCAGATCATAGCACCAGCCTGACAGAGCTCAAGAGGTGTTTGGACAATCCTCTCAGGCACGCATTGGGATTCTTGGGGTTTTCCTGGGCACAGCCAGGAGCTGGACTTCAATGATCCTTCCAGCTCAGGATATTTTGTGATTCTGCTGGTCATCTCTGTCTCTGCTGATGGGATGGCAGCTGATGAGACTTGCACTCACCTCACTGACTCCCTTGGGCTGGTCTCTGTGATGTCTGAAAGTCTGAACCAGTCACTCTCAGGGTCAGCATGGGTGGGTAGGCACAGGGAAGATGTAACTCACCTAGCCCAGGTGAGTTTAGGTGTTTAGGTGACTGGTAAAACGTGTTTCACCAATGTCTGCAATGGATGTCAGGGTCTGTCCATGACTCCAGGCACCTGTATTTGTCAGATGCAGCCCCACCTGTCAACTTGTGCCACATGTGGAAGATCTCTGGGGACAGGACAGTTTCTGCCTGTTATGCAATGCTTAGCCCTGTGAGGAACTGCATTCCTTGCCAAGACCACCAGTTCTGACATAAAAGCTCAATAATTACCACGCTGTTGCTATAAAGTTGTGGTCAATAATAAAGATGTTATTTCTATCATCTTGTTTTACATTTATTTTCCAAAGAACTATTCCCAAGGCAGTAGCAAACTGACTAGAGGTCAGATCAGAGACAATGTTGACATCCATTTGCAGGTGCCACCACCAAATCTTAAATAGCCATTACAGATGAGACCATGAAATTGTTTCTAACAGCTACTGCTTGGTTTGAATGATGCTGTCATTTTTAAATCGCATTTGCAATGAGTGTTCTCATTCTGACATATCTTTATTTTGTAAAGTTGGTTAAAGATTTTGAAGAACATTTTTCAGGAAGGGATTGCTTTTATGATGTACTTTACACATATTACTTGAACAAACCCCATGTGAAAGCTGTGTTGTTAAGATATCATTTTGCTCCTGGTGGAAGCAGGGAAGTGCTGATGGATTGTCTATAGGATGCATGAGCAGAGGAGGCAGATTAAACAGCGGGGTCTGAAGGAACAATTATTCTGTGTGCTTATCAGAGGAAATTGATTATCAGACATTCCTGATCAATTCATTCTCCCTACATCTGCTTTTTTTACAAGAACAAATACATTTCACTTTATTAAAATTTCATGCTCTCAGGGAGCTTTTATTACTATAAACCAATACTGCCAATAAGCTGTTAGTACAAACAGTCCAGCCTAGCAGTGATGTGCAAAAACTTCAGATATGGAACCAAAACAATTGGGAAAAAGAGCAAAACCAGGAACAGCTAAATGAAATGAAAGAAATGTGTAGTGAGTGGTAAAATTATCCTTTGCCTCTTCCTTGTTGTGTTAATCCTTCATTCAAGTTTTCTGTTTGCATCTCTGTCTGGAACTGACTCTTTTCTCTGAAATACAATGCACACATAAGGTGAAGAAATAATCTAGAATGTCACAATGTGATTTTGTGAGACTGGTTTTGAAAAATTAATGAAATCTCCCACTCCTCTTACCAAAACTCTGGGCATTGAAATTTATACCTCTGTATATGGAGCCCACAGAAAGCAGCAATACAAGCCAAGAATTATGTAGAGAGGGCGAGGGACACACATCTGGGGCTGTACAATACACTCAGGAGCCATGAGTTCCTCCATCTACCCATAAGCTGTGGTTTGCTCCATCTGGAGTGGTGACACGACTCTGATGAACCTGCAGGATTGACTTACCCTCTTATTTTCTTCCTGACCCTTTTTGCTCTCTTTTAAGGACCTAAAAATTCCCCACTTGGCCAGGGACTCCCCAGCTGCACAGGTGTAACACAACAGTGGTTGAAGTTCAAGCAGTGGACCAACAAAGCTGAAACAAAGGGACTGACTTCACCTCTTGCCACCTTTCATACAAAACATTTAATTATTCAGTGTAACTCTCTAGGTGGGAAATTTGAACTGTCCTGAAGACTTCTCATGTGCTGTACCTAGAAAAATCTTTATTCTTCAGAGCATTTTTTTTCATTTTGATGTGCTGATTAATACCCTGGATGAAGAATCTGAAGTCTCTCAGGTAATTCTCACTGCAAAACCAATCCAATCGTATACAGACAAGAAACATTAAAAAATTCTCGTGGAGATACAGAAAGGCTCAAAAAGGACAGTTTTTTGTTATTTTGTTTTGTTGTACTCTTTTACTAAGATGGCAAATGTTTATCTATGGTTTAAGACAACCAAGAACTATGGATTGTTCATTTGCAATAGTGGTCATGTAGGAGCTGGATGCCAGAACTGCCCTTTGGGGATTATCATGGAACCCAGATGGATCTCCAGATGGAGATGCTCTTGCACGGCTGCTTGCACATCAGACTCTGGGCACCATCCAGGCAGCAACCAGACACTGTTCACAAGCTTTATTTCCTCATGGAAGCATTACCTTTCCCAAAAATGTCAATTTTTGTCAAATATTCTGTTGATGTAGTAGTTAAGTGATGGAAGGTAAGTGAGACTTTCCTATCTGAACAGAGAAAAACAATTTCTTCTGTAGCAAATCACCCAATCAAGAAGACAGATATGCCATATAGTATTTAGGAAAATATATCAGGAGATTGCAAGACACAGTGCTTTGCTGCTGAAGAACCCCTCTGTCAGCTCAGAGTTCTGCTTGCAATATTATTTCCTCCTCTAGGAAACATTCTGCATCAATATCAAAAGTGGGAATGCTTTCTTTATGAGCTGTAGACAAGCTGGTCAAGAGGAATAGCAGCAGGGACGAAAGTGATGTCCTTGAATCCTTCATACAAATAATTTAGATTCAATCTGTTTACAGAGGGTAGATGCCAGTACATAATTCAGATCCCATTAAACTAGAACATCAGGGGTAAGATGATATTTAGATAGATCCTAAAAACACAAATCTCCTTTGTCTTAATCCAGTTAACCTAACACAACTCACCTTACAATGCAAAATAAGCACTCTGAAGAATCAGAAAAGACAATTTAAAGTAAAACCCCAGTTTCTTTGTTAATTTTGGAAACTGCATTACTGTTTGCATTGTTACAATTGTATTGCATGGTTACAATGGTCAGGACTCATCTAAATTTCCAGGTTAAAATCACAAAAATAAAATAAAAGGAAATTCTCTCAACCATGGACTATGAAGGACAGAAGGGCAATTGAAAGACTTAATTTGAAAATCCTTGTTGACTAGAATATTGACTCACTGTGATCATTACCATGGAATTAATCTAACAGAATTTAGACACATAAAATGCAGACTCCTGTGTAGGAGTGCTAGTTATCCTGGGTTCCCCATGTGGCCATTGAAAACTCAGCCAGGGAATATTCAGAGAAGTTAAGATGCATTTTATCTCATCCTAAAGATGCCTACAGTCCTGACATTAAAATTGTTTCTCTCCACAGACTGAAGAAAGCACCTTGGCAGGCTCACAGACTGTAGGAGTGCAGTGTCAGCTCAGGTGGAGCATCCACTTCATTTGTATAGAAGAAGCCACAGAAGCACTTGAAAATCCTGGGTGAGCCTGTGAATGCTGAACTGGCTGCTCTCTTGTTGGCTTGGTTCTGAAGAGAGGGGTCACAGCATCATGAGCCCATGAAATTCCTGAAGAAACCCTTAGGAATGAGAGCAAGAACATATCCCTATCTCAGGGAACTCTTACAAACCCTTGGTCTTGGCTCACAGTGTAGGACTGTGGGGAGGGGAAATGTCATGCTCATTTTCAGGTTGCTAGAAACAGCAGAGCTGTAAAGTGTGGTAGGAAAAATTAGAAAACCTCTGAATCTTTGTTAACCAGTGGGAGCTAGGGAGCAGCCTGACCTTCTGGAACTGGTTCCTTTTGAGAACTGATGAGCTATACCCATTTTTATGACAGACCTTGTTCAGCAAGTCCCTTTTGCTCAGTTGTAATTTCTGCTGGAGTAAGTAACTAGATTACAATATTATAGTGTACATATGGTCCTTACAGCCAGAGAATTAAAACTTCTCTGATTCTCCTCAGTCGCTGCTGCTGCCAAAACAAAGGTATTTTGGATTAAACCTGAAATCTAGGCTTTAAATCTGCCTTGCTCCAACAGCCAGGCTCACTTAAAAAATGATGGTTCAGCCAATGACCAGCCTGTTAATTTGCTGAAGAGGTTATTGAATCTTGCCAAAATGCAAAAGGGAAAAGAAGAGCTGAGCTTTTCCATCATTGCTGATAAAAAAGTGAAAGTGATGAGGCAAACTGTGTGTACAGGAAATTAAATCTCTGGGACAAAACAACCTGGTTAGCTAGAAAGAGAGCCAAGCAGCCAGGAGACAGTAATACTGCAATCATAAAATATCCACATTTTTGGCTGCCAAGCTCTTAATAAATGCCCCCTTTTCTTCAGTATTTTGCTCTCTGCCTTCTGTCTATTAATTCTCTTACCCTGGAATAAAGCTTTCCTCTTCAGTTCTGCTTTGTAATTCTGAATTCCATCTTTCTTAGAATTAATTTGTATTGTGCTTTGCTGTCTGTAGGTGCCAAAATCTCCAACTAAACTAGTGCACAAATTTAGGAATGGCAACAACTTCCTCTACCAAGTGTTTTCCCAGGAATCATGACAAAGGTCCATGGTAGAGCTCCTAGGTTTTGCAGCAGACAGGTCCTGTCTCTTCTCACAGCCAGCCTAGTTTGCTGTCAGGTCTTGACTCTACCAGAGTAAGAACTTCCAGAGTTGGTAGCTAAGATTAAAAATGTAGAAACAAACTACCACTAATGAGGAAAAGACATCTTAATCTGGACTGAGTTCAGTTTAGATTTTTTGGCTCAATACTTGCTCTCACTCCTTGAACATGACATTTGGAAAGAAAAAGAGCCCTTGAAGCTTAATTTCGTGGAGTCTGGTTTAACATGGATAAGCAGAAATCTGAGAAACCCTTCCAAAGCAGGATGGTGTAGGAATCCTCCAGTCCACAACATGCATGTATGTAATCATGGACCAAAACCTTCCAGGATCTACACAATGACCAAAAATCATTTTCTGAGCATCCAGCTAGCCTGTGACTCCCACAAGATATGGTTTCTAAAACTCAAACATTCACAAATAATTTGAAGACTGGTCACTGCTGAATGCTCATTGTTACATTATGTTTAATTATAGGGCTTGTCATGGTGAAATGTTTGTGAGGCTCCCAGCTTTCACTGACTGTCAAAGGGAACTTAGTCCCTCCACACCACTGGAGAAACTGGCACAGTATAAACCCATCAAGTGGAAACAGAATTAAATGTCAGTGGTTTGCCAGAGCTTTGGTGACAGCCTTCTCCTCCCCTCTTTTCATTGCCACACGAACAGCTGAGAGATGCACAAGGGAAAGCAAAAAGAAAAGAAGCTTTTCAACAGGAGACAAAAAGGAATCACTTTAGAATAAACATAATTCCTCAGCCATGAAGGGCAATTAAACTTATTTTACCAGTGAAAAGGAGAGCTTAATAAAGTTATGAGTGTTTTAAAACTCATAAAAGCAATTTTTACATTCCCCCTTCACGGGTGAGCTCTCACAAGTCACAAGTTTGTGAGCTCATTATCAGCTGCCATTCAGGGAGCTGCAGGCTGTTAAAGTGCTTTGTCAACTCCCCATCTCCAAACTTCACCATTAATTCAAGACTGGGTTTTTTCTTCCATCCAAGGAATTAGAACCCAATAACAATTTTGATTAGAACAAGATAAACAATACACTCAGTTGCCCATCTCTTCTCTTCATGCCAGCTCTGTAAAATGGTCAGCCAAATAATTGGTAGATTTTTTGGTTTTTGTTTCTCTCCAAGCAGCTGTTGAAAATAGGTGAAAATATGAACACATGATGGGAGGAGCAAAGCAAGGCACTGTTCTGGATCAAAACCTGAAACATAGGAGTGATAAGCAAACAAACAAGTTTAAGGAAGGTATTTGAAAGCCTGGACAATTTAACTCTGGTTCATCTGTGAGCATAATTGTCACCTTCTGTGCAGATCCATATCACTCTGAATGTTTACATCCTCTCTGGGGTTTTCTGCATTATTTAGATCTTTTCTCTCCTACTCTGGATAAACTTCACTTGCCGTAGATTGATTTATTTTAGTGATTCTGACTTAAAATTGATTTGAATTTACAGACTGAAATTGTCTTCTCTTTCAGTGCTTATACAATCACACATACAACAGGGGAGAGGGGTGACCTGGGAGGATTCTTGATTTGTTTCTGGTTCCTAAGAGCTCACACACAATAGAAATGAACCTTGCTTGTGGTCTGCTGCATTGAAAATTCCTGTATCTACAAATGTTTCAGGAATTTAAGGCAATTCCTAAAATAATAGCGAGTGAAAGCTGTTTGCAAAACTCATCTTTTAACAGGATCTACTTTGTGCTAAGCAAAAAATAAAATAAATAGCGAACGAAATGTAGAGCTTCATTTACATTCTCCCTTTCTGTGGTAAACCAAACAAAATGTACCACCTCAGATGAAATTTCAGACACTTAACAACACAAAGCAGTCACATCCCAGGTGGTGTTTTCAGAGGGGTCACCATATGAGCAGATACAAGGAGTCTGCCCAAAACTCACCTTTCACTCTGGCACCTCTGTAAGTGGCCACCTCTTACAAGTCATCTGCTTTGTTCCTGTGCACAAAACATTGAAAATGTTGAAAAATTCAGATGTTATTTATCAAGGCAACAACAGGGCAGGAAAATCACACTCCCTACAAAGCTCTTGACCTTTTGTTCAATCCCACTCTCCTGCACATTTTAATGCATGATTTTAAATGCTCTGCAATGAAAGGGAAATTAAGCTGCTGTGATAGTAGTGGTGCAGTTATTTACAGTTGTTTCTGGAGGTTGATTCAGAAATGTTTTTGCTGGACCACGCACCATCAGGTTTCTTTGAATATCCTCCTCAGAGCTCCCCAGGATCTGGGCATTGTACAAGCACAAGTGTGATGCATGCACATGTAAATTTTAGGAAGCCACTCCTCTTTGAATCCTTAGGTGTGAGGATTATGAGTAACATATTTGTTCTCTGGGACAATCACACCATGTGCTTCCTAACACAGGAAACAATTTTTTAAAAAAGGTGAATAAAAAAGGAAAAATCTATCAATTATATATTGTTTTTCAATCTCATCTCTGCTGCAAGAATAAAACTGTATTTAGACCTACCCACACCAATATTCTCTGCAACTGTTGGCAAGGGCATATAGTGACAGGACAAGGGGGAATGGCTACAAACTGACAGAGGGCAGGTTTAGATTAGATACCATGAAGAAACTCTTACTATGATGGTGGCAAGGTGCTGAAATAAGTTACCCAGAGAAGCTGTAGATGCCCCATCCCTGAAAGTGTTCAAGCCCAGGTTGGACAGGGCTTTGAGCAACCTTCTGTGGAAGATGTCCCCTCCCATGGCAGGGGGTAGGAACTGGATGATCTTTAACTTCCCTCCAATGCAAACCATTCCAGGATTCTGTAATTCTAATTTTCATGGACCAAAGAGGAAATATGTCTGTATATTCTTAAATGATCATTGCTGAGTAATTCATGGATCAGGATCACTTTTTGCACCAAAGTCAGACAAGCTACTCTAGCACACCAGCTGAGTACTAGCAGAAAAAACTTCTGAAAATAGTACACACTTTTGCAACTTGCAATGCTCAGGTTCTTAACAAATTTCTCATTTAGACACAAATTTAATAAGTCCTTGGTATTCTGTGGTGTCCAAATATAATATCATTATGTGATACAAACCATTTTACTGTTTTCTAATGTAACAGCTCTCCAGTGTGAAATACTGTTAACGACTAGCATAAAATAGCGATCATTTTAGTACAGGTTGTAAATCAAAATTTATTTTGTACCTGGCCTGCCATGAGGGTATGATTAACTTTTATAAAATGGGCAGGATTTGGGGAGCCATTTGATTGGTCAATATTAGTTCTAAGCCACAGGTATAAATCTTTATGACTAAACAGGTCGAAATTCATTAGTCCCGTGCCCCTCCTTCATTTCACATTGCTGTAAAGTGGCAAGGAAAAAAGTACCAATGAAAAAAAAAGTGCTTTTTGTTCATTCACTGGTCTATTTTATTCCAGCAGAATGAAAATATACTGTGGGCTTTAGGTCCAACCTTGCTGCATGATGATCTCTCCCAGTTACAGCCACAGGCTGGCGTCTGTGGACAGCTCTGTGGAGGTTGCACAGCTTGGAGGGGCTTGTGAGAGCCAAAATCCTGCAAAAGGTGTTCACCCCTCTCAGCCAAGTCCTGGAGCCATCCCTTATCCCTTCCTGTGGCCAAGGCCAATGCTGAGAAACATGAAGCCACCTGGTGCTGCTTGGAGAGCCAAAATGAGGAGGAAAACATGACATGGATTAGAGAAGTCCCTGATGTTATCGACTGTCAGCTCAGTCATTGCCTCCTCCATGGCCTGGAGCAACTCTCTGTGCAGATTCTATTTACATAGAGATACCTAATTTCACACTGCTTCTTCATTGTCTTTTCCCCTTCCTCCTCATGGCACAGACATTAAATTCCACAGGAAACAGGATTTCAGGACTACTATGCTCTCCTGCAGGTGCTGCTTCCCAGAGGCATCACGCCAGCATAGCTGTGCTGGAAGGGAATAAGAGCCTGCATCTTGATTACTTTGTTGTTTTCCAGCTCCCTGCCCAGGCAGGTGTGGATGCTGAGCCACCTCGTGCACGGGGATGAAAGAGCAGCTCAGCCCATCCCTGGGGTGGTGAGGCACATGCCAGGGCCAGCCACTGCATTTCTCAGAGGTTCTCATGGAGCTGGAAAGTATTTCACTTCTATAGGGAAATATCTTCACACCTTGATGGAGACATTTGGTTTCCTGCATTAAAAAAATAAGGGAGATACCAGAAGCCTTCAGGTGTGGGCACCTGAAGAAGTTTAATTCTGCTGGAGACATTTGCAGCTGGGGAACTGTCCCCAGTTACCATCAAACTGGTGAGAGGGTCACAGGAGGAGCAGCAGCACAGGAATGTGTCCCCAAGAAGCAAATGCCCACACCTGCAGTGGTGTCCAGTGGTTCAGAGCTGGGGGCACCTGGTGCCTCAGCAGCCACATGGCTGAGAGCAGGTGACAAGGACACACAGAGAGTGCCACAGCAGGAGCCCAGCCAGGACCTTTGTCACTCCTCTGCACCACCTCTCTGGCAATAAATCTATGAAAATTGTCTCCAGACAGTTAATGATGTGTTTATGTACCAGAGTTTCTAACACTTTATAAGCGATTCTTATCATCCCCTTAATCATCTTCCTTCAGCCATTTTAAGCTGCTGTTCCCATGAGGTCTATAAATGAATATTATTAATCAGTGAACAATGTTAGTGAAGGAATCCAAACAGAATCTGGTGCCTTATATGTGGGAATTAGGCAGCTTTATTATGAAAACTCTCCTGCAATTTTAATTACAGTGGCTGTTACTTTTGACTGGGCACATTAAAAAAAAATTATCTCTGATAAATGCTAAAATAGTGGCTCCAAAAATGACACCAACAGAAAATACGTGGTGAAATATTTGTTATTTTTTGTGTCCTTAAAGCAGTCAGGGCATGACTAGTGCAAAGCAAGATCAGAAAAATAGTAAAACTGCTCTTAGATGGGAAAGAGCTTTCTTCGATTAATGGAAACCTAAACAGACCACTCTTAACAACAAATTTAAAAGAAATCTTGACCAAAACTGGAAGAATTGTGCATGCAAAACTTATTAAGCAAGGAGGACTCATTTCCCATCTGAAGAGTCAGAGATTTATTGAGTCGGTGAAGCAAATATCCTCTGCAGCAGATTTTAGCACCTTCCTGACCTGGTGGCCAAAAAGCACAGCCAAGCAGGCAAAATCTGGCTCTTCTCTTTCCAAATGCTCACTGCTTCTTGTTTAGATAAGAAATGAGTCATCTGCAATCTTAGCAGGAGACACTGCTGGCCTCATTGCACAGATTTTTTACATCAGAGGGTACTTCCCTGTCTCAGACTGTTCCTTCCAAGGCAGGATGCACTGCCCTATGTCTGGAACAGCATCAAGCATGGCACAGCCCTTTGGGTTCTTCAGAGTGATTTAGCCTGGTTTGATTTGGTTGCTGTTAAAAGAAAACAGACAGGTTAACATCTATGCTGGAAAAAAAAGAGTTACCCTATCAGAGGAATATATTTGGGACAGAGAGGCTCCTCTTTATGAGGATGAGACACATTTAGAGCTGACAAGCTGCCTCTTAACTGGGGTTCATAAAACCACACCAGTAAGAATTAAGTAAGAACTCTCAATCCCCAGTTCTACTTCCAAATGGTGTGCCTGCTCCTTTAAGGCTGATGGCTGACTGCAGGCTGGGCAGACCTTTAAATGTTCTTATTTGACTTGTGCCCTCCACATCCAGGGTTGATTCACAGTCTTTAGTGCCTTGGTGCAGCCATCTGTTCCCCTGGCCAGCTGCCCGGGGACAACCTGCTCCCACCCTTCCCTGGACAGATGGTGCCAGTGCTGAGCCTGCACCACAGCAAATTCAGGGAAATTCTGCTCTCTTTAACCCCCACGCAGCCCTGCTCTGATGGGGAAAATAAAAGGGCATAACCAGGCTGAAAAGATATAGATAAGGAGCCTGAGGGTGTCCTGAGCTTCTCCGGTTGCTTGTGCTGCTCCCAGAAGACTCAGAGCCAGGCTGAGGGAGGTGACCACCTTGGAGCAGTTTACCCTGAGGTTCCCTTGATAATCTGCAGAGCTTTTTGCATTACCAGCCATCTGACTTGCTCCAGGCTGTGTTCAGATGAACACACCAGCTCCAAAGGGAGTTGGGGAGGACTGGTTCCTGTTAGACACCCTGCCTGCAGACATCTACCTGCAGGTGGGTAAAGTCCCTGCTTCCTCCAGGCTTCACAGCTCCCACAGGATGCTGCAGGGAAAGCCATTCTTGGGAGGATCAGAGTCCCAGGGCAGCCACGTTTGCATTTGGCACAGATGGGAGAATGTCATTTTGAGGTCTGGCTACAGCAGCATCAAAAACACCACTGCAGCTCTCCTGGGTGCAACTTGTGGAAAGCTGCAAACATCATCATCGACAACAACAAAACCAAAACCAAACCAAACCACACCACACCAGAAAACCCCCAAAACAACAGCAAAAAGCCCCAATTCCAGCCTGCCTTTAACAGCAATTGGCAAAAGAACCATCTCGCTGAGAGTTTCACTACTTGTGTGTGTGGCAGAAAGTGGCAGGTCACTCTCACCACAGGATATCATCACTGGGATAATGAGCTTTCCTCCTTAGGGATGATTAGAGCCATGGAGCTCTCTCAAGGGAGGAGTTATCCGTAGGGGGATAGGAGAGTGCAGGTCTGAACTGACAGGGCATTAAGTCAGCACTCCTTGCAGAAGATACTCAATTTGCCATGATTTGTCACGTATGTGTAATTCAAAAATTAATGTGCAACTCTGCTCCTTCAATAGTGCCTTCTAATGAGTTTTGGAAGGATTTATTTTCTACGGCTTGTTGTGATATTTTATTAATTTTATTTCAACATTTTATTACAGACAACAAAAGATGAGAAAATACTTTGAAATATTACAACCTCTTATTATATTCATAAACTACCCATCAGTGGAGAGGGAAGTACTTGCTATTTTATAAAGGAGTGAAATGAAATTCTTGCTTCATGGTTCACTACAGGTTCGGAAGACTCCTACACCCAAACTCTGCTTTACTGCTGCAGAGTTGAAAAAGGTGGCTTGAAGTGCACTTAGATTGTAAAGATAGATGGCATTAAGTCAAGCATGAGTTAATGGTATTCAAATATGAAACTGAGGAATCACTAAGTATTGTTAAATTGAGCCTTCCTGTGTGAGCAATGCAGGGCAATAAACACAATCTCAGTAGCAAATATATTACTCTTTAAAAGAAGCTTTAGGAGTGGTGTGACAATCCAGACATTAGTGATTCTGTCTTGCACACCAGACGAAAAAAAGATACAATAAGATACAATAAAAAAAGAATTAGAAAATAAGGGTATGAAACTCTGACATATTGTAAAGAATTAACAGGATTTTAATTAAAAAAAGAAAAGAAATTATGTCTTTTGCATATCTCAGGATTATTTACAAGGAGCCAATGAGCATGAAGATAATGGTTTTGTCATTGAAAAGGAGCTGAAGTTTCAAAAACTTAAATATCTCACCAAAGACTGTTAAGGAAAATAAATTCTGAAGGGATAAGAAGGAAACTCCTACTCCAGATTTATTACTGAAAGCAATTAACCAGAAATTGCTTAATTAATTAGAGAGGAACAAATAGTTTGTTCTCACACTGGAGAGCGAGGTCCTACATTAAGCATCTCTGATAAGGCTGGTGTTATCTCTGTGTTCAGAAATGACTCAGGAATAGGGGAAGACACTTCACCAAATCAACCCCTGTCTGATGAGCTGTGCCAGAGTTTTGTGCTATTCTGCAGCTTCAAGATAAAAGGATGTGTTTAAGGAATTTCAGACCTCCATCCCAGCTCTCACCAGCAGTATGTCATGTGGAAATCTCAGACGTCTTCTCAGTAGTACAGGGAGGTCTGATGTCTGTGATGTCTTTCCTGAAGGAGTGCTACGTGGCATGTGGATTTCCTCTGGAGCCACAGGAGATATGGATTTGGAAAATCCTGTGCTTTGACCCCAGGCCTCTGGCCAGTGTGTGATGTGTCTGAAAATGATGTAGTGCAGTTTCCTTGCATGGTCTGTGCCAGACTGGTGCCAGAGGCAGTGGGAAAGAGGAGTAGAGGAAAACACTTGGGTTTATGACTGAGCATCCCACATGCATCCCACATCAGTAGTTAAATAAGTGAAACTAGATGGAAAAGGTAAAGCAATGTCGCTGCTGTGAAAGTGAAGCTCAATAAACCAGGATAGAAGTGATAAGCATATATCAGAAAGAATATTTGTGAAAGTTGATACTGTAGATTCT
Organism: Cichladusa arquata; assembly: GCA_026413545.1. Classification (NCBI taxonomy): domain Eukaryota; kingdom Metazoa; phylum Chordata; class Aves; order Passeriformes; family Muscicapidae; genus Cichladusa; species Cichladusa arquata. The sequence continues at coordinate 6,824,041 of JAOTQP010001286.1, forward strand.
TTTAAATCTATCCCAGCTGTTGGTAAAATGGAAACCTGCCCTTTTTGTGGCTTGCTGTCTTAGTGCCACACATAAATCCTCCTGAGAAAGAATTTTTCTTGGCTTTGTTTTTTCCCCTTTACTGTGTAACAAAAATAAGTGACTCCCTGTGCTCAATTTGTAAACAAATTTGTAAAGTGTTCAGATTATGAGCTGAAAATTAGACCACTTGACAGCACAGACCATGTAATGCCCAAAGAGAGGAACTTTTACCCCAGAGGAAGGGGAGGAGGAGGAGGCATCTTCAGTCCTTCACTGCCTCATGTTCAATCAATTTTCCCTCAATGCTGAACCAGTTCCTTTTACTGTTTCCTGTCTTTCCCTTATGCAGAGCAAATCAGTCCCATCCAGTATTTATGGCAGCCCTTATTTCATATTGATTATTTTTAGCCCTTGGTATTCAGCAGCCACAGAATTCACTATTGAAGTTCAATGTAAAATCTAACTACAGCAGCACTCTTGCAATAATTATTTTATGAATTAATTACAGATAAGTGGCTGTACATAAGGGCAATTGTAATTACCTGTATCACACCGTGAGCTGCAAACAGTCACACTTTTGGGCTTGAATACTTTTCTTCTGGCTTTTAAGAATAAACCCATTGAGTATAACAGAACTCCTTGCACCAGAATTTGGCTGGCAGGCTGTGTTGATTGAATGTAATATTTCTCTCCTAGGTTTGTGGGTTTTTCCCCTGAAGAATCTATTAACAACTTGTTCTTTTCTGTATCCTTGTTCACTTGCTGTGTGATGTGAGTTCCAAGCTCAGGCAATATCACTAGGGGCCTTAATTCCAACACCCATTATTTGGGCAGAAATCTTATAAAAATGAATCAGGAAAGAGTGTGAAATTTCTAATATTGCTCACTTTTTGGGGGTGGATTTGGCTGAGCCCTGATTAGTTATGTGGTATCATGCCTGCTGCTTCACTCCACCCCCTGAATCTTTCTAGAAGTGTTTTAAGACTGAAGCCAAACAATAATGAAACAATACAGAAAATAAATTCAGGACTTACATGTACTCTCCTTACTCACAGCAGCATGCCTCAGAAACCTTTATTGTTTGCACAGATCAAGAGTAGATGAGCTGGGTATTGTTGTTTCATGCCAGCAGGAAGAGGCTCCTTCCCCCTATCTCCTTAGGGCCAGTGTTAGAACTCATCTGGGATAATCTACAGGAAGCTTCCCTGGCAGGACCTGAGCTGAAGGTGCCTCCAGTCCAACCTCCTCCTCTTGTGGTCTCACACCAAGCTTGGACATTGTTTACAACTATTTCTCATTCCCACAGGTGCTCAGCACTCCTGACCATCCCTCTTTGCTCCTCACATCCCTTGTTCTTTATCCATTATCCTTCTGGGCAGGACTCCAGATGCACAGGGGCATTTAAGCACTTAATTCCAGTGTGGAGCACAGATACAGCCACCACTGCAGATTTTGGGTGAAGGAAACTCCTTCCCTTCACTGTGAAGATCTGTAGGAAAGACATCAAGATTCAATGAGTCGCTTGTGAGTATTGAGAAAACATCAATATCTTGCACAACTTATCTGGAGTGTGTGCATGGGTAGAGAAGGATTTCATCTGGTCTGATTGGTGCTGCCACAACACTTGGGAGGTGGGCAAGAGCATTGCTCTGAGAGCTTAAAGGAGCCTTTGCTCTCTCCTCTCATGGGGATGTCTGCACACATTCAGTGTAGCCCACTAAGATCAGCATTGGCAGGAAAATATGTTTGAAATCAGAGAGGGTTCTTTGTGTGGGAAGAAGAAAAGATCAAAGACTAACTTTCTTAGGAAATGAACCATGGCCCAAGCAAGAAAGAAACTAGGAAGATAAGAGATCTGAGGCTGCAGAATTCAGGTCTGGAGAGCTGGATCACCCTGCCCGGTCTGCAGTGTGACCAACAGGTCTGGAAGCATTTCAATGCTTCACAGTTAAAACAGAAACACTTTTCTACAAACTGTTTACAAAGCTAGCAAAAGCATGACCTCTGCTAAATGCTCTCTCAAATGTGAAATTTTTTTCCAATGTCAAATATGAGGAATAGAAGCTATTGCCTCAAAAAGTAACTTGGAGAACATTTTGGTTACCATGCTGGAAGGAGCCACATATTAATTTCTCTTCAGCCCTTATTCAAGAAGGTCTGAACACCTTCAGAAGGTAATAGATCTGTAGTTTCTAAACAACTCCAATTTTTTCATGTTTCCTTTTTCTGTCCACTGAAAAGCATTTCCACAAAATTTCTGAACTTCCAGAGTGGAAGTAGCTAGTTCACTTATCTTTACCAAGGAAAAACAGTTTGTTAGATTTTCTTTCTCCCCAAATTCCCTGAGCTGAGCTAAATAAGAGAATTTTGATTAGTAAAATGCAAAAGAAAGGGTTAAAAACTGGGCACGGTCTGAAACCTGGCCCTGTTGAATCATATTTAAAAATTCTGTTGACTTCCATGGGGCAGAAAAACACATCTGCTTTGGAGAGGATCAGTTTAATTTTATGATAGGTTTAATACAGCTTTGAAGAAGGCTCACTCAGCCCTGAATGTTTCCCACTTTCTGACAATTTTGTAGCCTAATATTTGATTATGGCTCGGAGGGTCAGAAGTCCAGCTGTAGTTCAGATCCCAGCCTTGCTGTGCAGATGAACCTTCATCTATAAGAGAAAAATTAGGAGCTGGATTTGCCAGGATGAGGAGACACTGAGGACAGAGCATTTCCCATCCATTTTGCAAGAAGTGTTTCAATGGATGTCCCTGCCTGGATGTGTCTGCTGAGGGGAAACTGTCCTGGAAGCACCAAGGTGACATTTTACATGAGCTCTCACAATCTCGTGGTCTTGACAAGTCAAAGGGTTTGAGAAAGTTATGCCACAAATAGGCTAAACAGCAGCAATTTCCAAACACCTCAACAGGCCTCTGACATTCCAAAAAAATGGGTTTAGCTTCTCTGAAAATCAGGCAGTGAGACTAAAATTCATCTGCAGTGTAGACATCCGTATCTGAGTAAGGTGATGGAGGCTACACATGGTAGGGAGCAGCTGAGCAGCCTGAGATTGTGAATAGAGGTGATAAATTATATCCCCAGAAGTGCATGTACTCTCCCAGTGACCATGAAGGGTGGCTAGCTTGGTTCTCAAGGTGGGTGAGATGAATCACAGCGCTAGTTAGCTAGAAAAAGGTGCAATGACTTTGCTGAGCTGGTCCTCAATAAAAATATAAATTCACAGTTTGTCTCCTGTAATTGACGTAGATTCAGAACAACTACTGGGTAGTTCTGCCCTCACTCTCTAAAGACCTAAACTACTCTAAAAGCACTGATGAATGGTGGTTTCCTGAAGAACTTGAGATGGAAAATAAGGAGCCATATCACTTGCCAGGGCCATCAGGAAAGGTAACATCAGACACTGAACTGTAGTTGCCCTTGCTCTTTATTTCTGTCTCAGGTTGGCTCATGAAACCATTCTTTCTGCTGTTCAGAATAAGTGGCAGGATGCAGGCTCCAAAAATGTATTTCAGACTCCTTGCTGATGATAAATCACCTTTTACTGTGGAGGATGGAGGACTGACACTCTGGTGTGCAGGCTTTTTGACCATGTCCTTTTCAAAGAAAATTGCCTCCATCTATTTTGCAGTGTTTGTTTAAATATTGGAAACAATGTCCATGTCCTGGTTCAAGGCTGACACAGACACTCACACAGCTCCTCCCAGTGGGATGAGAGAGATAATTGGAAAAGCAAAAATGAGAAAACTTGTGGGCTGGGACAAAAACAGTTTAAAGGGCAAAGCAAAGCCACACACAAAAGCCAAGCAAAACAAGGAATTAATTCCTGGCTTCCCATGGACAGGCAGGTGCTCATCCCCAGGAAAGCAGGGCTCCCTCAGCCATAAAGGTGACTTGAGAATACGAAAGTCATCACTCTGAACATCTTCCTTCTCCTTCCCCCAGCTCTGTGTACTGATGCCATGTGGTGTGGAACACCTCTGTGGTCAGTCAGGGTCAGCTGTCCTGGCTGTGTCCCCTCACAACACCTTGTGCACCCTCAGCCTCCTGTCTGGAGGTGTCAGAGGAAGAGAAATGCCCTTGGCTCTGTGTAAGCCCTGCCCAGCAATAACAAAAACATCCCTGTGTTATCAATGCTGTTTTCAACACGTATCCAAAGCACTGCTCCAAGCAAGCTAATGCAAAGAAAATTAACTCTATCCTTGCTAAAACCAGCACAATAAAAAAGATTTATTCACAAGGAAATAAATTTCACTTTTGTTCCTAGACAAACCCATAATCTTGTCTTGCACTGTGGTTGAAGCAAAGTTCAAAAGTGATGTGTGGCCAAAGACAGGTTTATGATTATTTCCTTGGAATCATCTATTTTTTTCTGAGCTAGATTAGCCTGGTTTAAGCAATATATTTGGCAGCCTCAGTTCTTTTGTCAGGAATATAAAATACCATGAGTGTTTGAAAAGTTGATTCCTATTAATCCTCAACCCTTCCAAAATTCAGTTTTACTGTGGTCGTTTCAGACCTTCCTCTCTAAGACTGGGTACTGACTACATCAGGTGAATTTTCTACATCAAAAATGTTCTGTGAATCACCCTGGGAGAAGGCACAATTAATAATAGTCAGACCATCTCAGATGCTTGGAGATAGACAAAATAACATCTCTTCTACCTCCTTATACTCCTGGGTATGAGTGGCTCCCATATCTCAGCTTAGGTCACCTCTTTAATCAGGATAAGATGAGGGGTTCTGTTTGTTGTCCCCACATGATCTTGGGGAAACCATCTAGTCATTTATGTCTGTAAAACACACTGCAAAACTGAATTCTGCAGAGACTAAGCAGTATGAGCTGGGGTATCAGCAGAGACAGAATACATCTCAAATGTGGGTCTTTTGCCTTCCCTTATCCAGATTTTACACACTCATGTTAGCAAATCACTTTACACACCAGAGGTTCTTTACAGAGTTATAAACTGAAATTTATTCCAAGTTGCCAATTTCTGCTCTGTTATTTCACTTTTCCCTCTACACAGGTGAACACTAAACAATCAATTCTCATCTTCAAAGATACTAAAGCATTTAATGGGATTGATAGGGTTACCTTCACCTCCAGATAAAACTGTTCAACTTTTACTCATTCCTCTCTTTGTCAAAGATTTTTACTCCTCCTTTGGAAAAATAATGTGTAAAATTCATTTTTGACCCATATCCTATAAACATTTGAAATCACAAGGAAAGGACAGTTCTGGTGACAGAACTAATTTTTCATTGTTTTAAGATTTTTGTGAAAAGGACACCCAGAGTTATAACTTTTGAGGGATTTACTTCCAAGTCTCTGTTACAAGATGTGTTTATAGCAGTGAGAGATCTCTGCTGTAAATCCGTATTTCATGTTTGACTGTTTGGCTTTCCAGTAATGGTCTTTTAATGACAGTTTTGTTTAATATTAAGGCTTCTCCATTCTGCTTTGGTTAAATAGAACCTCGTTACCAGCCAGGGTAAATCTCAGCATGTGGTGGAGCACAAACTAGTCCCTCTGCCACAAGCAGCAGAGTGAAGATGTGGCCTTTGGTTGTGGTCATTGGGTCAGTGAACTAGAGCAGGAGTTGGTCACTGTTCCCAGTGCAGACTGGCACTGAAGAGCAGGGCGTGTGGCCAGAGGGTTTCATGCTTTTCTGTCAGTGGTGGGAGAGTCTAATGAGAGTCTGAACCTCTTTTCCATCCACCATGCTCAGAGGTTTTTCACAGCACCAGTGCTCCAGGTGTCTCTCCCTTCCCTTCTTGACTGTTTGGTCCCAGTTTTATTTCCCTTTCCTTGGCCTCTCTTCTACCTCCCAGTGCTCATCTCTTCATCCAAGCATTTTTTTCTAACTTCCTCCCCTTATCTCTAATTTAATTACCTTTTTAACCAGACTCTGTGTCTAGCCCTCCAAGTCTCTTCTTTACCGTCATACTAGCAGCAAAGAAGAAAAAGCTGTGTGAAGCACAGGACAGACAGAAACTGGCCACCCCTGATACTGCGGATCTGAAATGTGTTACAAGAGCATCTGGGTCTGCCCTGGAGCTCTGAAGAACAAATTCAGTCACTGTCTCCATGCAAACAGAGTTCAGGATGAGTAAGAGCTGAAAGGCAGGAGGAGTTCCAGTGAAAACCCAAACCTGGAAGATGTTTGCTGTCAAGCTTTCAGAACTGATCCAGGAAAAAAAGTTGACTTCCATAAACAAGAGCTCAATAAATTTCTAGGTATTGGCACAGTTATCCTTGGCATAAAGGTAACTTTCCTGCCGTAGTTTTACCTGGGGGAAGGGATACTAAAGCTGCTGAGAAAAGTCTCAAGTGTTGCCTGGCACAAGCAGTGCAGTGGTTGAAATGCCTTGACAGAAGCCCTGAATCAAAAAGTCATGGGAAAGTCAAAGCACACAAACCCCACCTCTCTCTACAGGTCTCAAAGCTGTAGAGCTGAATAGGAATTGCTTCAAGGATTAATTCAGGTAAGCATCCTCTCACAGCCAGCATACATGAGCCCTAGGTGATGGGATTAAGAAAACAGAGGGTAGGAAAGCAGTGGAAACAGGCTCATCTTGCAAACATGTGTTAGAAAAGCAGTGCCAGTGAGCAGCTACGGAAAAAAATAATAATAAAACGAGGCAGCAGTAGCAGCCATTGTCAGGATTTCCATACTCTGCTCAGGCTGCATGTTTGATTCATCTCAAAACCCCCAAAGCCACCTGAATGATGTCCTATCTCCTGGGAACAGATCTGGTTTAAAGGGGAAATCTGTTTTTAAAGGACAGAAAATGTGATACAGGCTTATCTTTGGAAAGCCCACGTGATTTCATAAAAAAAAAAAAGGGTTATGCTTCACTGGCTTGTTAGAACATGAGTTTTACTGTCAGTGTAAAGGCTTCTGTAATGAAACCAATCACTACATTGGGTAGGAAATTCATAAAGCTTTTAACCCAATTCTTTGGTTCCTAATTAAAGTAACATCTAAGAAGCAGAGTTATACAGGCATGAGATATTAGTGCAGTGCTTAAAATTAGGCTAATTCTAGAAACTATCTCTTTTAAAAGAAAATCTAACAGCCATGAGAGACTCTGCAAAAGCCAGCTGTGGGATGTGAGATTTGTTATTGTTTATATTAACATTGGGTATAATGACACTGAAATCAAGGTTTTCTGGGTTTTAAATTATGCTAAAGACCCAAAAATGATAATGGGTTTTGAAATTGGACTCTGAAGTAATATCAAATAGTGAATGTGATTAAATATAGATAAACAGGGCACAATCAGTTATGGAACAAGAAACCAAAAAAGCAGTTGAGAAAATGGAAATACAGTGCTGCAAACTGCCAAGAAAAGAGATTTGTCAAAGAAACAGAAAATGGTTCAGAAAATCCCCTGAGTTTAGGCAGCAACTTTGCTAATGAATGCAAACAGGACTTTGGACTTCTGGGGAATATAATAATTTGTAAATCAAAAGGAGAGGTAGTACAGTGTTTCTGTACAATGTACTAGTTAAAGACCATATAGAGTAACTTGGTCATTGTGCTTCTAAAACAACCTAATTTCTCTTAATTGGGAAAAAGACAGATGAAGTCTAATATTATGCATCTCAAAGATTCAAAGGATGCAGGAATTTAATAAAAAAATAGACTTTTCTTTCAATGCCCAGTGAAAAGGCTGTTTTTACAAACATTCTCACATCAGATTGGTAACATTGCTCCTAAGAAAAAATACGAATGGAGATGTGCAAGAGAGAAGAAATATTGCCGCTTCCAGCAGTATTTATCCAAATTGCCTCCACCCCATGCTGTGCCCTGCCATACAAGGGGGTATCTGCAGTGATGCACTCAGAAGGCACCTGCTGAGGAGGGTTCCCCTCTCTGAGGCTCCTTGGTGCAGCTGTGGGGTGACAGAGATGTCCTGGACACCCCACGACTCCTGTTTCATTCCATTTACAAGGAGATGTGCTCTGTTCTAGAGAGCTTTCAATGCCCACAGAGGAAACACCACTGGGGAAAAAGAGAGGCTTATAATAATTTAAGTGGAAGGAGTAGAAACAGCATCCCCACACCCCACAGTTTTGTGGGTTTAGAAATACACCATTGTGTGTCTGAGGTGTAGAACATATTTGCAGTGAAGATTAATTCTGTCCAAGTTTGTTTTTGTTTCTGACCCTCAGTTTCCAGATCTGTCATGTGCCCTTTCCCTCTGTTGATGCTGCTGTAAACCTGAGCTCTCTAATGCAGTTCCTACACCCTCCCTGTACAGCACAAGCTGTTGTCAGGAACTGAAATAGTTCATGCCTCAACAGCTGTTCAGCATGACTGTATTGCTCCTTGCTTGCCTCTCCTGTGTTCCCATGACACTCTTGTTGACAGGTTTTGAACATGTCGCAGAGACAGGGGAGGGGAACAAGAAATGAATCAAGCTAAAATCCCAGGCAATGAGATTTCTTGCTTCTAAAACCTTGTTTTCCCCTGTGTCTGATAAGAAACTTCATTTGTTACCCTGTTTTTAAGTGAGTTCCTTATTCTACCTTCAGGATCCTAATTGCTTTTCAGATTGTGTATATCATTAATACTGTATATCTTCATTTACTAGCCTAGGTAATAATTGAGCATTCAGTCATTGTTACACTCACCATTCTGCCAAAATTTATTAAAATGAAGCAATTAACTATTGTCTTAAATGGAGTTTAGAGGTAAGGCTCATTAATTTTTTTAGACTTAATACAATTAAGTAGGATGATAAATGTAAACTTTTTTTATCACAGCTTTGTGCAGAAACCTTTTCTTATTATGCAGAGTCAGTGTTCCCTTTGTGCTGCACATTTTTTGGTTTGTTTGACCTCATTTTATGAAGACACAAGTCATTACTGTGTTTGACATTGGAATTGCTCTTAATCACACCCAGAACAACACTATTTGCAGCTCCATGGCTGGTGGACAGAAGGCAGCACCCTCCTGGACCAGACCTTCAGATGCAGAAATCCAGAGCTAAGGGCTGTCACACAGAGTGACTTGATTTCAAAAGCTGATTTCCCCCCTGCCCTCAGCTCAGCTATGAACATTTCGGATGAAGTCCTTTTCTAATTAAAGTCCTTAATGCAGATGAACCTAATGATGTAGCTGCATGTTCATGATCAAGGTCAGAGAGATGAGGACTCCTGATGAAGTCCAGAAGGGGCACTCAGGAGCATGATGTCAATGCACATGATTAAGTGCCTTGCTGAATGAAAGCCTCAACATCTAAATATATCCAACCAGGCTCCCCAGAGGCCCCTCAGCACATCAACTCAGACCCAAAGGTGATACAAAGTTTTCATTCCATTAAATTTTCTTCTTTAACACACAAGTTCCAAGGCAGTATTATCCCTATTCCTCGTTTTAGCTTATTCCTTCTCTACTGAAACAAGGGGAAGAAATATGAATAATGGGTAAGATAGGAGAGTCTGAGAAAAAAAAATCATAGTTATAACCTCTGCCATTTGGTCACAGCTCTGAACAGCACAGCCTTTCTGTAGCTCTGTCTAGCAGCTGGACAGAACACTTTGAAGGTGTTTTCAATTCTTAGAGACTGGGTATTATCCATTATAATCCAAGTGTAGTCACCTTGCAGGGCATGTCTTCTGTTGCAGCTTATGTGCTATTTGAGATATAAATTACATCACCACTTTGTTTATATTTATTTTAGAAGAGTGAGGAAAGCCATCAAAATAGGGAAGGAACCAGATCTGGCTGTTTCCACACATCACTACCTTCCTCCTCTACCTTCACAATGAGATAAAAGGGGGATAGTTGGTAAATGGCTCATTGAAACCTGCCAGGCTTTCCTTTTGGTTCATGACAGCTTTGAGAATCCCTGGGCTGGCTGCAGAAATGCTGCTTTTGTAACCTTCACTCTGATCTGCCCCTAGGGGCAAAGGTAAAATCAAGAGGAGTTTGGCTCCTACCTGCAGGGAGGTTGTGATCAAACACCCAAAAAATGCCTAAGATCACCTATTCCAAACCGCTGGCAATGAGCAGCAACATCTCCAACTAGATTGGGTTTCTCAGAGCTCCATCCAATTTAAGGTAACAAAATTAAATCCAACAATTTCTGGGTAAACAGAATGACTTGATCCTCTCGAGAAAAAATATTTCAGGAAGGACAAGTACCTTATTTGAAACTATTTTTTGCTAAGGGAAATAAAAAATAAACTCAAGTAAACAACGCTGAGTTTTCACTGTGGCACCAGATTAAGTTTTAATCTGAGAATGCTTCTTTGGTCATAAATTTTGGTTTTCAGCTTGTTCTCGTTTCCTGGGAGAGGTAGTGAGGTAGCAAAGGAGACTCCAGAGAAGTCACAGGTATGTCAAGACCTGTGAGTAATGTTTCAGGAAAAATCCTTTGTGATTTTGTCTGGGTGATAGCACTTCAATGTAATCAACAAGAGAATTTGTGCCTTTCTGGGGATCTTTCATAGAATCAGTTGTAGCCATTCTTCAGTGTCAATCCTCAGGAGCCAACAGACCCACTCTTTCAGCAAACAAATAAAATCAACAGTGAATTATGGGCTTCAGCAGTAACCTTCCAGGTAGAAAGCCTCATTTTTCTGGTTAGGAAAGGGAATTTAAATTAATAAAACTCAAAGCATCTAATTTAGAGTACCACCCTGCAAAAAGTCCATAACTCATTGAAATCATCCTCAATTCCCACCTTACCAGAGAGTTTCTACTCTTGATACACACACTCTGGTTTTATAAATGTGCTTGCTGCAGTGTGGGAAGCTCAGGTCACCCCCAGGTCACCCCAGGTCACCCCCAGGTCACACATGTCCTGTGCTCACCCAGAGAACAGCAGCAGGGGCACTGATTTACCAGATTAGACATGACCCCACTTCCTGAGCTGCACAGAAGAGCCTGCCTGTGATTAGCAGCTATCTGTGAAAGGCTCCAAGTGAATTGAGATTTAGCAGCCTCATCAGGCTCCCTAAAGGTCTGTAATCCCTCTGCATGGGGTTCAGACGAGTTGATGTGATGTAATGTGTAATTAGGCAGCTTGAATAGCAGAGAGCCTTCAGCCAGCTGGGTAAAGCCTGCTTTCTCCAGGGAGAGTGTTCTACACAGGGAAAGGGGAAAAAAAGCAGCAAGACAAACACACAGCTTCCAGTAAAGCCAAGAAACAGCCACTCACACTGCCCATGGCTTCTTTGCTTTCTCCTACAACCAACCTCTCTCCTAGGAGGTTCCTTGTGCTGGCTTGTTTCCAGAAACAGTGGCTGCTGCCTGTATTGGTGATGTGAATATCCCAGTCGTGGCTCTAAAGAAAAGGAAAGCAACACTACAATCATTCAGAACCTCATTTCATGCCTATTTAGATCACCACAGACTCCAGTAACCCTGAAAGGATTCTATTCCTGTCTGTGGCAGATTTAATGGCTGGTTGTCACTTTATTTGAGACATTAATACCATGTTTTATTTCTATAAATAGAAGACCCCGGTGCTTTCTCAGGATTAAAAGGGCTGGTTTCTTGTCTTTGTTACCTTTAATTTCCTGCTTCAATTCAGAGAGAGCTGGATTCTACAGCTCCTGACTCTAAATCCTTGCTAGAGTACAAGGACTCTGTGTCAGGGGTCCTTGCAAGGACAGTTTCATATTGCAAGTTCATTTTAAGTCACTCTGTTGCATTTTCAGTGTTCAGCCTCCAATCCAAGATTATCTTTGCCCATCTGTTATTTATGCTACTGGTTACATGACCTGTGGATTACCCAGCTTTTCTTTAAAAATTTCATTCTGCTTATGTCCATTCATTACTTGCTGCTTATTTGTCAAAAAAAAAAAAAAAAAAAAGTTGCCAGCCTGCAGTTTTACCTGAGACAGGAGTGGGATGCATAATGTACAACTGAAGGGTTTGTGCACACATCTGTAGCTGTCTGTAACAGGGATGGCAGAATCTGGGAGAAGCACACAAGTATCCACTGCACCCCCTGAGGAAATCCAGATGGCCACGAGGGGAGATTTTGCCTGAGTGATGCTTTTGTGAAAACATGTACCCAACAGTGTGAGCTGAACATTTGCCATTCAATACTTCCACTGATTGTTTTTTCACTGACTTCTGTAATTTTCACTCCCAATCACCCAGTGCTGCCTGTGCATGAGCACCAGCCTTGCAGGGGTAATCTCTGGCCACCAGTTGCTTAGGGAGCAGTTTGGCCATCGTTCCTGTGTTGCTGTACTTCTGCCTTTTTGGGTTCCACAAGGGTTTTGACAATGCCCATCCTTGCTGAGACATAATATGGTTGTTCTAGCACTAAGACTGATGAGAGAAGTCTGCTCTCCCACGTAAATTGGTGCATTGGCTGGGAAATCTCAAACTGGCAAACCAAAACCACTACACGATGCAACCTTTGACCAAAAAGAAAATCCTCTTTCCCCCAAAATAGTTCTAACCCAACTACAGCTACTGCACCTGAATCATGAATTAATACATGGACTCAGGCTGCACAGAGGTCTAACAAGAACAAATTGCATGAATTAAGTCCCTTCTGATTTAAAAGGCATTCTTCCTCTCTTTTTTCAGAATAAATAATTTTTCAAGAGGGAAACTGAGAATGTGATATTGCTGCTACTGCTGGTATGCACTTTGCAACATCCTGCATCTTTAAAGCTTTACTCAGGGCTGTGTCCTGTTATGTTGGGAGATGGAAAAGCAGAGGAAAAGTCACTGCTCACCTTAGGGAAATCAGCTTTAAATTAATAGCATAAAACAAATAGCTGTGAAAACTTGGAGTTGGCAAGGCCTGGGAGCATGTTGTACAAATAGAGGAGAGAGACTAATGGGAATAGTTCAGACAGGAGGGGAATATATAGGAAGTTAAACCCTGATTTTTTTTCCATTCTAATGCCTATGCACTGCAATCCCTTGGTGTGAAAGCAGAATTAGTCTCAGCTGTTTTGTCACCGTTTTCATGTAAAATATATTAAAATTATTGGGTATAAAATGCTTTGGATTCTTTAAAGTGTCTGTTCTTGTAAAGTTGTTGATATTACCTGGTGATCCAGCAATACTCTTGGTCATGGTGTGGATGTACAAACTAGTGACACTGTTTGCAGTGGAGTTGGAACAAAGCCTGTTACACCCAAACTCAGCATGGTTTACACCAGTTGTATTTCCTGTTGTTCCCTCTTATGTTTTTGTACAAGTTTTTGCTACCTAAAGGACAAGTAATAATAGCCCTAAGGAAAACACAGAGGTGCCTGGCAGCATCTTTGCCTTTGAGTGACAAAGGATAGATGTACAGGGGGAAAAAAACCTAGAGAATGGTGCTGTGAGCTGTTACTGATGTTACAAGAGGGCTCTGACTGCTGAGCTCATGGGCACATCTTTCCCTACTGCACATGAGGCCAGTTATGCTCTTTTAAGCTTGGGAAGGAAGCAGGAGGCCAGGACAGGATGCTGTCTTTTCTCCAGGCGTGGTTTCCTCTATGCAATGAAAAATATTGTCTAAAATGGCTGAAAACTCATAGTCTGTGTAGGGTTTATTGGGCCACCCATGGAAAAGAAAGTTGAGCTGGCTCTGCTTGTTACATGGTGCAAAGAGAATGGAGATGTTTTTTATTCTGAGAAACCTTAGGACACTACTGACTGAAAATGAGGAGCTGTGATTTCAATCTCACAGTCAGAGGAGGATCCAGAAGAAGTGACTGCTCTTATGTTCCCTAAGCCCTTATTTTCAGGGATGTGTCTTAAAATGCTGATTTATTGCTTGTGGGAAGCAAAGGGAGCTCCCATCTTCCCTTGCCCCAGGTATTGCCCATGTCTGAGTGATGGTAGCCAGGTGCAAAAACTTCTGAATGGAAGAAAAATAGATTTTCCACCAGTGCGAAATAAAGGCAACTTTTTTTTTCCCCCTAAATAGAATTTACAAGCCATTACCCATCACACCCAGAATATTACTAGAGGCTGTCAAGAGAAAGAAATCAGTGTGGAAACAGCATTCCACTGGGAAACATGAAATGGCAACAGGTTGGTCCCTTTACAATATGTCCAACACTTAATATAAAATGATGTACAACTAATCTGCAATGAGTTCTTCAAGGGAACTCTCTTCTGGAATGCTGGCTTGTGATTTGCTTGCTCAGAAAAATAACTCCTTACAAAAAAAATGTAATTTTTTGTTTCCCTTCTTTTTTTTCCAGCTCAGACTAATGAAGAAGCTGAGTGATTCAGCTGCTAATGTGAACATGAGGGGGATATGTTTCAGCATTTATGATGATTCTGTGGTGATTATAGCTCTCTCTCAGTTACTTTCCATGCCATGCTCTCTTCAACATGAGTGGCTTCAGGCACTTCTGTGGAGGATTAAGTATTATCTCAGTGATGAAGTCTTCTCCTCTCTCATCTGCTCTCTGGCCTTAATGCTTTATGTAGTTCTCTTCCATTTGCTTTCCCCTCACATGTTCAAACTCTTCCCCAAAACTTAATTTTTCATTCCAGCTTTGATTCACCTGTGCCAGGATATGGTTAAAGGGCCAAGTGAGGGCTCAGGGACACTGGAGGAATTTCCTGCAAGCATTTGCCCAGTGCTCCTTCAGTTATGATTTCAGCTCCCAGATAGAATCCCTAGACTAACAAACTGTGACAAAGTGGCTCAAAGCTGCAGCCCCCTCCATCTTTCTTTCTTCATGATCTTGTCTTTCCTTCCTTCATTCTCCCTTGTTCTTCTCACTCTGACATCTGTGCTTGCTCTTTATTCCTAGTTCTTTCTTCTATTAATCAATCCTGCATTCTCAGCTATTAGCTGCCTTTATTTCCTTCATAGCTTCCTTTCCTGAAGTGGTCCACTCCTTCAACATGAAACATTTGTGAGAGAAAAAGCACTAGCTGAGCTGATTTTACAACTCATTACCCATCACACCCAGCACCTTGCCAGGGCTGTACTCGCCTGCTTCCCTTAAATCTTCTCACTTCCCTGGTTTCCTTCTCCTCTCAACTAACTGGAAATGCTGATGAAAACCATTAATTCCATTTTATATTATCCCAGCCATTTTTCTGGCTTGTCTTTCACTCAATTTTAGCTTCACCCTGAACTCTCACTGACAACTCTTCTTTTGGCCATGTCTCCAGATCTCAGTTCCCTCCCCATCCTCCCTGATGCTTAGGCTTCTTCTAATGTTATTCTTCTAATGTTCTTCAACCTTTTATGGCTTACAGTCCCCTAAAGTAACAACTCTCTTCTAACTATTCTTGTGTCCATGGGGTTTTTTCCTGCTTCTTTTTTACAGAACTTCCTCTTATTGCTTCTGTTCTGTTAGTGGTGCCAACCCCATTCCTCTCTTCCCAGTCCCACATGTAGCCCTGTAATCAGCCTTCTGTTACCACTCCATCGTGTTTCTTGTCATCCCAGATGAATCATGGTCACCCTCAATCTCCATACCAAAAAAATCAAACAGGATGATGGCTGAGGAACATCTTTCCATGGGATGCTTTGGTGTTGAGCAGCTTTCTGTGCATTTTGCACTTCCATGTAAATTCAGATGAGTTATGTGTAAATAAATATTGCCCAAAAGGCATTTTATGGGTTATCTAAGCATTTGTAAAAGCTAGGTCATAGGCAAGCACATCTTTACACTGTGACAGAAGTTTTACGTGAGGAATTTTCCAGGGCTTCTTAGACACTATGTCCTATTAAGATGATCTGTTGTAACTGCTGTTTCTCCCTTAGGACACAGCAAAGAATCATTCCTTATGTATTATTTACACAGAGCTCTAGCCTAGGTAAATACATGTGGTAATGCTGACTGTGTCATTTTGCACCTTGCTGTATTCATGCTCTTTTTCTTGCTGTGGTAATACACTTGTTTGCAGCAGCTGTTTCATCAGAATATCCTTCAGCAGGGCTAGTAGCTTCTCTCATTCTGTGGTGCATACATTTGCTGAGGGATACAGAGAAAATTGAAATAGAAGAGATTATTTTTTTAAACCCCAAAATGTTTGTCACTTAGGCTGTAAATCAGCTGTGCATTATACAGATAATGTTACTGCTTTTTAAAGTGTTTGTATTTGAAAATCCACTATGGTGGAAGCTGCAAATTCCCGCTGGACTTTCTGCCATTAGATCATTTTAATTATGCAGCAAGTTCATCCTCATTTGAATACAAAGGGCCTGATTTTAGTGATGTTAAAGACACCCAGGCACTTTCTAGCCAGAGCAAAGGAGTGTTAGTTAGCAAGAGCAGCTCAGTTCTCTTCACACTTGCTCCCACCAAGCTGCCAGATTCCATATGGCTGGGGAGGAGGGCACAGTTCTGGAGACCAGACATCCCCAGTGACAGTGCCAGGCCAGAGGCTGCTCTCCAGTGAGGTTTCAGATGAAAGGAGTGGCTGGAAGCTGCTGGGAGCACAGCCCTGAGGAGGGGCTCACTGTCCCCAAGCGTGGGAGCAGCCCATGGTGACAGCCCTGCTGTGGGCTCCTCCCAGGGCTCAGAGGGCAAGCTGGGCTGGGATGTGGGTTTGTCCAAGCAGGAGAAGGTGGCAGGGGCTGAGCCTCTGCTCTGGTTTTGCTGAGATGTGCAAGTTGCCTTTTCTACTGAGCTTTCTTAGCAGAACTGTCTCTCTGACCCAGACAGTAACTGTACAACCTTCCTCCATTTTGGGGTGCTATGAAGAAAATTTTGTGCCTCAGGCAATGCCCTTTTTCCTCTCCAAGACATGCAGAAAAATGTATTTGATGCCATTTTTGACTGCTGCACTCACACAAGGACAGAGGAGGGTGTAAACAGGCAGCTGCACCCACCCATCCTTCCCCTATGCCTGGTCCAGGGAGCCCTGGGACTTGGCTGACTCCTCTGTCCAGCAACCTTTTTTTCTCCCCTGAACGTGTACAGTAATTTCTTTCAGTCTATGCAAGATTTTAGCATTTACAACACCTGAAAGTCTGACAAAACCACCACAGCTTAAATATTCATTGTGCAAAAAATTACCCCCTCTTTCAGTTGGTTTTGTTTGAAACTTGCCACCTCCCATCATTTCTTGATGACCTCTAATTCCTATATTGTGAGGATGCAGTGCTATCACCACCTTGCCTCCTTCACTGTGACATTCACAACTTGTATCTTTGCTGGTGGTTCTATTCAGTCTAGTGGCTTATATAGAAATAATTTTGTACCCCTGTTCACCTTTGCAACTTCCTCTTAGTATTATCCAATTGTCTGTATCCTTTTCAAGAGGAAGGATAAAAAATTGCATGCATTACTTCAAACGTGGGATTATTTAATGGGTTCATATCATGGCATAATGATGTTTTCTGTTCTATTCTCTAGTCTTTTGCTTTTTTTTTCATTTTTTGATCGTCAGTGAGCATACAGCTAATAGATGCACAAAAGTGGCTTTTCTAACCTCAAGATGTTTTTCTTGAGTAGTAATAACTAGCTCACAGCCAATAATCATGTATGCAAAGTTAAGACTGGGGTTTTTTCATTTTTTAAATGAAGTTCATTACTTCACACTTCGGTGTTAAATTTCATCTGCTGTTTAATCATGAAGTCACATAGTACTGTAATTCTTCTGCAATTCTTTTCAGCTCACTTGTCTTTTACTAATCTGAATAATAAAATATCAGCAAGCCTCCTCACTGACAAGGCTCTTCTCCACATCCTTTGTGTGTAATTTGAAAAGTGTGTGTGCTGAAACCCTTTGTAGGGTGGAACTGGGAACAACCCTACACATTCCTGCCCTTTTATTCCCACCTTCCAGCCATCTGCTCATCGGTGCAAAGATTTTTCACTGTCATATTCCAAAACAACTAACTTTTTAAGAATTTATGGTAAAAAAAATTCTCAAAAGCCTTCAGGAAATGTGAGGAAATACTTCACCAGGCTACAGTCTTTTATGCACAGACAAGTTTCCTTCAAAGTACTCCAATAGACTTGAGGAACATCATGTTTTCCTTTTTCTACAAAAATCTCAGTTTTTCCTAATATATCCCTGATTTAGTCAATATGTCTGTTAGTCTTTGATATGCTACAACATCTACCAATTTACCCAGTGTGACAGCCATCCTGCCCCAAAGCTTCAATTCCCTGATTCCTCTGCCACCATTCTTTAAACCAGCATCATAAGGACAATTACTCCTTGGTATTAAGATACTTTTAAACAAAAAGATAGATATTAACTTGTAACTCACTTATTTTATACTTCAGTGTGTACAAATATGTATTCACCTACTTTTTGGTGAATACCATCTATTCTATGCCTTTTGTTATACGTCACTTTTTCAGCTGTCTCATCTGGCCTTACTCTTTTTTGGAGCTCTTTTTATGCCTTGACCATCTTTGGATGTTCAAGCTTTTTGCACATGAGGCACCTGGAAAGGATATTCAGAGATTTGAACAATATGGGCCTTGGTTTGCATTCTGCTTGTGCATTTAGTCTGATAGGAAAAGTGCTCTTTTTTTCCTTTGGTACATAACCTCAACCTTTTTTCCCCTAACTGCTTCCTCTACCTTGTTCTATAGCCACACTTCTTGTTTTAAAAAAACACAAAAAAATGCATTTATCTGTATTTGAGTATGTTTTTTTTTTTAAATCAATTTAAACATTCTCTGAATTTGCCAGCTTTTTACCTTTTCAGATGAGACTAAAAGCTAAGGGAGGAAAATACTGTAGGTAGATTGAGGATTGAGTATTCAGACAGGGTATTGATTAGCTAATTTTCAAAGCACTAATTTTCTAGGTGACTGTACAAGGACTCTATGATCTAGACAGGTTATGTATATAATTTAACAAAACGTAGTAATTTTTCAACTAAATTTAAAGATCTCTGAGTGAAACTTTTCACCAGTGTGAAATTGCTGAGTGGTCCACCCCTCTGCCTTTAAAGCCTGGGCTCAAATCTCGCTTCCATCCCATCTGTTTTGTACAGAAGGTGATCAATTGTAGCACATAAAAATTCTGCCCAAGTAAAATAGCAAAAAGGATCCCTTTTCTCCCATATGTGGCCAGAAAAAAAGGTTTTACTCTGTGAAAAATAACACTGGTGAAAGATTCTCTTATGGGAGAGATCCACATGTATGAGATCTACAACTTGATTAGAGAGAACAAGAAAGTAACAGAGGAACAGGTAAAGCCAAATGATGGTTCAATCAATAGGTAATTTGTCCTTCAGAGGGACCCAGCTGGAACTTGTAAAACACTCAGAAGAAAATCCAGCAGCTTGAGTGCCAGAGGGATTTAAAACAGGGGAGCAGAAATAGAGGTGAGCAGGTTGAGGGTGTACCTGTCTTCTGTGGGGCAGATGCTCTCTCTTCAGGACTTGAGGCAGCAATGGGTTCCCTAACATATTTTCATTCCTCCTATTGCCATTCAGCTGATTAACTAGACCAATAATTAAACTTCTTAAATTAAGTGGAGATCAGGGAGATGAAGGTGTGTATGAAATAATTATGCTGGTTTTACATTTACAGCTTTCCTTATCTGCAAACCTTGTTTTCAGTCTTAACTCTAAATCCATGGTCTATATCCTTCTTTTCTCTAAAAGTTAATGGAAGAAGCTCTGCAGTTTGACAGAGCCTGCTCCAGCAGATGAGTTCTATCTGCCTCACCAGCATTTCACAACCAAGTCATTCCCTTTTTTTTTTTTTTTTTTTTCTTCATAGAAAGTCTAGGCTTGATATCTTTAGGAGTGATGATTTGGGAGAACTAGGCAAGTAATACTATTCTGTGATCTCAGAACTTTCACCAGTTTGCTGATCCATTTAGTAATTTTCCTTTGTACTGCAAAATCTATGTATTGGAAATAAAGGATACAGCTGAACACTGCTGAACCACAAAATTCCTGAATGCCTCCTAAAACAGTCATGCTCCACTAAGACTAAAAGTTAAATGCTTCATAACAAGTGAATTATCATCTGAAAAATATAGCTTTCACTTAGTTAGCCTCCTGAGGGTGTGGAAGCTCTGTAGGTAATAGCTCAGATAAATTAAGGAGCAACAGGAAAACTTTGCTGCCTGGTTTGTACAAACAGTGGGTGCTTAGCAGGGCTTGTGAAATTAACTTTTGTAATAAGGGCTGCATCTGAAGGTCTCCACCGGTGCAGGGTCACACTGTGCTGAGGGTTCTGAGTATAAAACCTGTGTAACAATGGAGCAGCAGGAATTAGTAAGATTATAAACTCAGTTATGAAGTACTTATCTTAAACCTTCTTTGAAGTCAGAAGGATTTTAAATGCAACAGTCCCTGGACTTGAAATTAAATCCTTTCAACCCTTATTTCTTGCTTATTAAAGTTGCTACAGACTATTGGGCCAGGTAGTGTTCTTACATATTGGAGACAAAAGGCTTTGATTTAGCTGTTCACACAGAGTCTGTACAGGAGCCTAAATTGTAGATAATCCTGAAGCACCTGTGCAGGAGCAGTGTGTTTCACCTCTGATGCCATTGATAAAGTTCTTCTGAATAAAGCACTTGGAGCAATAAACTTGCACCATCAAGTTTCATTCTCTTCTCAGTCAGCTCAGTAAAAGTCTTCCTACAGCAAAGAAGCTGAGGGAATAAACTTTGAATTCTCAGAAAGCTGGGATTAAAAATGGTGAGTTTGATTTTTTTCAGTAGAAAGAATGACTTTGATAACCTGACCTGCAAAGGGATAAGCCATGTTGATACCCAAGCATGGCCATGTGGATTGCAGACTCTACATCTGCTGAATTGCAGAGGGCTGAGGTGGCCCCAGCCAAAATGCAGAAGCAGAACTTCAGCTGCAGCTGAGGGTCCATATTTCCATCCAGGTGTTGCTGGGCAAATGTTTCTGGTGCAGCAGATGCAATCTGCCCAACACACATCAGAGCCTCTGTATCTGTGCTGCAGCACAGCTGATTTCTCACACTTTAGAAAATACTCAAATGTTTTGCAAAAATGTATTTTTTTCCACTAAAGCAATATTTCCTGAAGAGGAAAAGAAAGTAAAAAGATAATAATAGATCCCTAGTCAGAAAGCAAATTCCCCATCTACTGAATTTGTTCCTCATAGCTCTTAGTCCATCTTTCACACTGCATTAATTTTAAAAGGTTTGCAAGTGAAAGGTACAAAAATTTTATCATTAGAGAAAGATGTCCTAAACCAGGATGCTTTGGTTCACCCATGCAGCAAATGGAAGAGATTAGAATCCACTAGGATTGCTGTTGTGGGAGTACTGATGTACAGGAAATGTCCTGCTTCTGAAAGGGCTCTTTAGCATAAAAAAGGATAACAAGAACCAGTGTCTGGAAGTGAAGACAAATCTAAATTTGAAAAAAGGACATGTTTTGTATTAGCATGATTATAGCTGCTGAAAAAGTGCCCAAAGGAAATGATAGATTTTCTACTTATTTGTCCTTAAAGCCAGCACAACTTTCTGAAAGAAAGGTTACAATCAAACACAAGTTTCTGGGCTAAACAACAATATCTGTTTGTGAATTGGAATAATGAAGGACACCAAAGAGGACAAAATAGGGGATCAAATGTTTCATTTAGCATTTAAAGTGCTCCAGGTTTCTGAAGCTGCTCTTATACCTGGTCTGAGTAGGCCTGTAGGGATGCAGGATTCACTCCAATATATTATTTATTGTTACTATATGTTTGCAATTTATCATTATTTATTTGCAATCACCTTGGAGGGACAATATATTCTCAGTGCAGTCATGTTTGACCTGGTAATGACATGACCCCAAACAAGGGCTTCAGCTTAAGCTTCATAAAGAAAAAGGTGTCAGAGAAGAATTTAATTCCAGTTTGAACTGAGATTACTTGGGTCGACTTCCAATATGATTTCTTTCTCTTTTTAAAGAACATAAATCCTCCAACTGTTTTCTGCATTAGGAGTTAGGGGTACTGTCAACACAACTTTGCCAAGACTTTGTTTTCACTTCATCTCCATTTACTTTAACAAGATGCCACACTGAAATAAGATGCATCCTGGTAATGTAGGATTTTACTACTTAACCCTCTGAGTATTCTCCCTTCCTCAAAAAGCATCCTCTGATTTTCTGAAAGGAAAAGGCATTTCTCCTAGAAATCAATAAACTTTAGAGGAGATAAAAAGCACCATTGCCATTTTCTTTTTTCAATTTAAATCCTATGAGAAAACCAAAGCCAAATTATTATGATCTGTTCTCAGATTCTCTGAAGTCTATTAACAAAAATGTTGTCTAGCTTCTTTCCAGTGGGTTGTAGTAGAAAAAAATAAATCACAATCTAGTATCAAGAGGGAAACTTGTCCCTAATTCAGCACTGTATAAACAACTGCTTATGATACATTTGCTGAAAAATTATATATATGGTTAAAGGCGCAGCTGAATCAGGACTTTTCCATGTCCTGTTATAGATTACAAAATCCCAAGCACAACTAGAGTTTGAATCAAGATGTTTCAGCTCATACTTAACCCTTTCCTATGTTCAAAATAATTAACTAAGATGCCTAATACTGGTGGAAACCCCTCTCTCCTCTTGGCAAGGGAAGCACAAAGGTACAAATGTCCCCAGCCTGCCCCCACCCCACTGTCCCCAGGCCCTGGCAGTGTAACCAGCTGTGTGCCAGCACTGGCAGGGAGGCATGAACCCCACTGGGATCAGCTCCCCAAGCCCCAGTGATCCACAAACACCAGCAGACATCCAGTGCTGCTGATCCAAGGGAGGCTGGGAAGAGCTGCTGCTCCTCCTGGCACTCTTTGCCAAGCCAGCACTGCAAACCCTGCCTCTTCCCAAAGGAGGAGTCCTTGGAAACCACTAACCCCAGCCCCTTCCATCATCCTCCTGCCTTATTAAGGTAGTTTCTATTTTGCCTGTCTTTTGTAAGGATATGTGGTGATAAAACTGAGATTTCTGAGATTTCTGTGTTCTTATCTCTCCATCTATCTCCACTAGAATAACAAAGATACAAAAGCTTAATGCTGGGAGATGAAAATTATGAAAATTAATGGCAACCAAACCCTCTCCATCTGATTTTATCTCACACTCTCCCCTCCTCTTTTCCCTGCTTACTCTTGAGAGTGGAGTTCTGCCAATTATCAGGCATCAATCAAATCAGAAAATAATCATCAAGATATGTCTATCTGCAGCTTTCCTTGTATGTTTTCTCTCTGTTCTCTGTGCAAACCACTGGCAATTATTTTCTGCTACTCTCTTCTGTCACTGTCTATTTCTTTTTCACCAGTTTCACAATTAATGCATCTGAAAGTCATGCAGGATGCTTCAGTACCACACAGAGAGCACTGAGCTCTCAAAAGTGAGGGTAGCAAACACACAGCACAGGAAAAAAATTACAAAATGTGATTTGTTCAGTGACAAGCTTTCCTCACACTGTGAAATGAATGAACTTCTTTTTTCATTTTAGATAAAATATTTTGTGCTTAGAACTTCCCCACAGGACTTCTCTGCCTGGTTCAGAATTTAGCTTATGGACATTTCATTTCTGTGACATGTAGCTCCATTCAGAGCACATCACCTCCCTTCTTTAATTGTATTTTGAGTTGGCCACAGTGGAGCTGCAACTCTGGTGCTCACTCCACGAGACCTGGTGAAGGGATGAGACACATACAAGGAACATATTGCCCAGCTGTCCCTAAGTTCAGATTTCAGAGAGCAAGAATGAACTCCCCATGGGAATGGAATGGTAGAATTAATTTACTTCCTCTTTCATGATCATCAAATTCACAGGAGTGAGGAGAAGGGATGGCATCCTTTCCCTTTCTTTTACTTCTCCTCCCATAAAGTTTTTTTCTTCCTGAAGAAAATATTTTTTTTTTTCCCTTTAAGGGCACTCTCACTATTTCTCTAAGATCAATGTGAGGAACAGTACCTAAGAAACATTCCTTTAACTTCCTCCTCTAACCTATACATGATAAGGGGAATAAAGTGTGAATAAAGACCAAGCTCCATGTAGGAGTATGGAGTTAATACATTTCCTCTGAGTCAGAAAGTCTGAGAGTGGATATGTTCTGAAGAGGCTTGACTAATATTGCTGCTGTAACGTGTAGAAATGGATGGGTCATAAATCAACTTCATCATAGCTGTAGGAAAACTGCCTGGAAAAACAATCTAATGCTACCTCACAATGGCAAAATTTCATGAAAAACCTCAGGCAGCCTAGCTGTAACTTCATAAGAAAATTAGATGTCTGTGTTCCCTAGACCTGGCCTTTTGTCCAAACTAAAAGTTACTTCTTAAATTGTTCCTTCAATATGACTTGCAAGAGAAAAAGTGGATGCACACATTTTGATATTTCTTCAACAAGGAAAATATACGTCTGTGCTGCTTGCATGCAGATGAAGATTTGATATTGAATATGTTTTTAGTAGAAAATTAATTGATACAATATTTTTGCAATGAACTTGGCTTTGTGAGGCACCTTACTAACATGGCGCTAGCAAAATTTATTTAGAAAAATATTGGCAAAAAGTCCATTGCAAATTTACATTTTGAGACTCTTAAATGTACTCATTTTCCTAAAAAATTAATATAGAAGGTAGAAAGAGTAAAATTGATGGTATGTTTATCAGAAAAAGCACATTTCCAATCCACCAGCAGATTTACATTTAGTCTGCTATAGTAGTATCTATCACATGAATTGCTAAATGTGAGGCTGAAGCAGCATCTATTTATTCCTCAGCTTATATTATAATTAGCAGTGGAGATTTGTGTGGTTAACTAGAGGGTCACTGTGGCACCACAGTCACCACTCCATCACCCAGGGTGTTGGCACCTTGGAATACTCTGGAAAAGAGCAAATCCCTGGCAGCACCCTGGCATGGATGGTGTCATTCAAGCTCATGATGTTCCCTGCTGAGCCCAGGCTGTGGCAGGCTCTGTGTGGGCACTGGCACTGTTTTCTTTGTGCTTTGTATTCCTGGAGGAATCAATTCCAAGCCAAGGCATGGTGCAAATGTGCAGGATTCCTTCAAATCCAGCATCCTAACCCAGCTAACAAGCCACAGCCTGTTGGAACCCTGAAGCCTGGGAGTTTTGAACTTTCTGTGCTTTATGACACTGACCCCCAAAAGAACACTGCTTTTGACTTGAGGCCTTGGAGAAGGCTTCCAAATTTGAGTGGTGGAGTTAGAATCACTGGTGTGTAGTTTGAATAGAAGTGTGTAATTTCACCTGGTGAATGGTTTTGAATTTGGGATTTTAGAATATAGTAATAGGTATGGGACAAGATGGAGGTTCTTGGGAGTTGTCTCTTCTTCCTTCTTCTCCATGACTTCAGGTAGTAGTTTTTGGTTGGATAGAAAATCCTGCAGTGCAGGTCACAGGTGTTTGGTTATTGGGTCAAAAGTATAAATAATACTTTTATGTTAGTTTTTGATTGGATAGTTAGTCTTGAAAAGACCTTGTAACTAACTAGGTACATCTCAGTTTTCTCACTTTTAGCTTGTTAGCTAGAAGTACTGAAGAACTCTCTGTACTATAGATAAGATTTAATAAACAACCAAGACCGAACAAGAAAATCTGTCTCTTGAGTTTTAATCCTGACTCTGAGTCTAGGCAGAAGAAAAAAGAAGATAGCCACTAATATGAGGTGCCACTAATAAGGTGGTGCTGCTTTCAACTGCCTGTTTGGATTCAGAAGGGCTTTTCTGATTCAAACCCAGAAGTTTGGGACCCAGGCTCACTTCAGTAAAGATCTAAGGTTATGCCTGTACCAAGGCATTCAGGAGTGCTTTCCCAGTCTTTTCTCACATCCTAATTGCATAACACTACCTCGAAAAAAACCATCCTTCTCTCCTATCCCTCATTCCCCATGGTCATAGGAGTCAGTGCACTCCCACCAGCTCCAGATGAAAGCTTTGATGTCCTGAGGTCACTCATAGCCTCAGTTATGCACAGTTATCTTGGAGGTGATCCTGGC